>CM052716.1:61210185-61229608 GCA_028551405.1 Uromys caudimaculatus
CTGTAATTCTTTAATGTATTTTTGCATTTCCTCTTGAAAGGCTTCTCGTTGTTTATCCCTGTTCTCTTGCATTTCTTTAAGGGTATTATCCATTTCTTTCTTAAAGTCTTCTATCATCCTCATGAGAAATGATTTTAAATCTGAGTCTTGCTTTTCTGGTGTGTTGGGGTATCCAGGGCTTGCTGTGGTGGGAGAGCTGGGTTCTGATGGTGCAGAGTACTCTTGGTTTCTGTTCTTTATGTTCTTGCCTTTGCCTTTTGCCATCTTGTTGACTCTGTTGTTAGCTGATCTTACTCTGTCTGGTTGTGGCTTGCCCCTCTTGCAGGTCTCTGTGTCAGTACTCCTTGAAGACCAGCTCTTTCTGAGAGGTGTTTGGGTTTGGAGAGCTGTGGCACCGGGTCTGATCTTGGTCCCTGTGTCTGGCGGGTTCAGGGCAGCTCCTGGTGAGCTGTGGGGCGTGTCTTTGGCCCTCTCCCGGTTTTTCCAAACTCCTGAGAGGGATCTTTGTCCCGGTGCTAATTTGCTATGAAGCCCTGTGGCCCAAGCTGAGGTTCCCGGCCGCTTCCCGAAGTTGCTGTCCATCAGTCTCTGTGGCCCGCGGAAACCTGGCAGAATCAGTGAGCTCTGGGGCTCGTTTTGCCCCAGCTCGGGGCTTTTCCGCGTTCCTGGGAGAGAAAATTTTCTCCCGGAGCTGCTTGTCAATGGAATCCTAGTGTCCCAGGCAAAAGTTTCCTGCCTCAGCCGCCCGCTGTTGGGATCCAGGGGGGTTTCTAAGCCCGCCTACCTTGGTCCCTGTGTCTTGCGGGTTCGGGGCAGTTCTTTGTGAGCTGTGGGGCGTGTCTTTGGCCCTCTCCCGGCTTTTCCGAGCTCCTGAGAGGGATCTTTGTCCCGGCGCTAATTTGCTATGGAGCCCTGTGGCCCAAGCTGAGGTTCCCGGCCCATATATTATAATTTTATATTCTATAATTTTATATTCTATAATTTTATATTATATATTTATACTGTATATTTACATATTATAACAGAAATATATTGTAATACAATTATATATTATTTAATTAAATAATATTTATTAATATATAAAATATTGTATATACTATATAAGATACATTATATATGCAGCAGGGTAATACCTTACCAAACCAACAAGTTTCAAACCAAAACATTTATTATTTAAGGATTTTGTGAGACAGAAACTGCACAATACAACCTTATATGTCACATACAAATAACAAATGAAATTTTCTGAATAAACTTGAATATCTTCTCTGGAAAACAGTATAAAGTATCCTCATAGTACCAAAAGTTAATCATATGACCCAGATCTACCACTATTTGTCATATGCCCAAAGGACTCATCATTCTATCTCAAAGATACTTGGTAAACAATGTTCATTTCTGCTCTGTTCACAATAGCCTGGAAAGAAGATGCCTTCCAAAAGATAAATGGATAATGAAAATGCAGTATACAAACATTAAGTAATACTATTCATCAAATTTAAATAATTAACTTTCAATTTTAGATAAATGGATGGACTTAGATATGTTTATATTGATAAAGTACCTCAAAACCCATCTGTTGTCCCTTGCTCAAAATTCAGTCATGAGTACATTACATGTAGCAACCACAGAAACGATGAAATTCTAAGTGGACCAAAGAGAGTCATTGAGCTCAATATCAGCATCCATGTGAAGTAGAAAATGCAACAACAGTAAGTGGACCCCAACTGGAGAGGTGGGAGAAAATCAATACAGAGGGAAAAGTGACATGAAGCAGCTAATGAGAGGGTGTTTGGCAAAGCTAGAAGGAATCATATTATTTAATATTTACCAAAATTATACACAGTATGTAGAGGTGAGTATACACATGCACAATATACTAATTGTGCAAATGTTTATATATCATAAAGGATATTAAGTCACTTACACACTATTTTCTAAGTACATGTTTAATTAGTCTAGGAGAAAGTATGTTTTTACATGTATTTTTCATGTTCTCTTCTCTCAGGATGACTCTCCTTAATCATGATTTTCTCCATTCTTCTGCAGCCCTCTGAAGTTCCCAGTACCTATTTGGGCTAACCACCATATAATCCCAGCTCCAGGGTTATTACACTCTCATGCACATTTGTACTAATAGGCATATAACTCCCTATCCTTAACTCCTACACTTAACACAAACACATATATAATTAAATAGGAATTCAGAAAAGCTTTAATACAAAAAGAATGCAGAACATAGAGGTCTATAATATAAAGCTAATAATAAGAATTCCCCAATATGATGCTGAACAAAAGTGACTACGGTTTACTAAAATCAATGTCTCTGCATGTTCTATTTTAATTGTGATTTCTGTAATCATTACTAAAATGCAAGTACAGTGTTGTTATCATAATAAAAAACTTTTCAACAGTTAGTCAGACTCATTTTTTTCCCTACATGTATCCTGTATATATTTGCCCCTTTGAGCTACTTACTCCCTCAGCTACAGAGGATTTAACATGATTTTGCCTTAGCATTACTTTATCCCTCTTTGTTGAGTGTATACAAAACTATATCTCATTAGTGAAATGTCTGTCACTTTATAAAGAAATCCATCTTTCACAATACTGTTGGAGACTGTATATTCGATAGATTCCCAGGTGGTTGACCAGTCTATGGATGGCCTTTCTTTTAGTCTCTGCTCCACACTTTGTCTCCATATTTGCTCCAGTGAGTATTTTGTTCCTCTTTCTAAAAAGGACTGAAGCATTCACACTTTTGTCTTCCTTCTTCTTGAGCTTCATGTGGTCTGTGAATTGTATCTTGGTTATTCCAAACTTTTAGGCTAATATCCATTCATCAGTGAGTGCATACCAAGTGTGATCTTTTGTAATCAGGTTACCTCACTCAGGGTGATATTATCTAGTTCCATCCATTTGCCTAAGAATTTCATGAAATTATCATTTTTTAAAAGCTGAGTAGTACTCCATTGTATAAATGTACCACATATTCTGTATATATTCCTCTGGTGAAGGACATCTGGGTTCTTTCTAGCTTCTGGCTATTATAAATAAGGCTGCTATGACATAGTGGAACATGTGTCCTTGTTATATGTTGGAGAATCTTTTGGGTGCATGCCCAGGAATGGTATAGCTGGATCCTCAGGTAGTACTATGTCCACTTTTCTGAGACACCACTAGACTGATTTCCAGAGTGGTTGGAAGCTGGTATAGATGTCTCCTGAGAGGCTTTGCCAGAACCTTACAAATATAGAGGCAGATCCTCACAGCCAACCATTGGATTGAGTGTGTGGTCCCTAATAGAGGAGTTAGAGAAAGGACTGAGGAGTTTGCAACTCCATAGGAAGAACAATATCAACCAACAAGATCCCCCAGAACTCCCAGGGCCTAAGCCACCAACCAGCACACATGACTCCAGCTGAATATGTAGCAGAAGATGGCCCTGTCAGGCATCATTTGGAGGAGAGGCTCTTGGTCCTGTGAAGGCTTGATATATGCAGCAGTGTAGGGGAATTTGAGGGTGCAGAGGCAGGAGTAGTTGGGTGGGTAGAGAAACACCCTCATAAAAGCAGGAAGGGGGAGTAGGGGATAGGGTATTTCTGAGAGGAGGGGAAACCGGGAAAAGGCAATAACATTTGAAATGTAAATAAAGAAAATATCCAATAAAAAAAAATCTAAAAGCAAAAACAAAAACGGAAGAAAGAAAAAAGATATCTATCTTTTACTCTACAGATTAGAACATGTATATACTCTTAGAGATCCCTTTACCATTTCTTATCACCTTTATCACAAACTACTAAAAAGCACATATCAATATTATTTTAATATATCTCCTACCTTCCTATATGCCATGTTTCAGACAAATTGTTCAGTTTTACAGTGCTAATTTTCCTGTTGCTATCACTAATAATATGTCCCGATTTTGGCACTTATTCAGTGCCTGACAGTTGTGTTATGAATAAGTTTATACAAGAATAAATAGTTGATTAAAGTATAAATAATAATAAATATAAAATCTATATTCTTTCAGTTGTAAATGGCATCATACGTATTTTCCATGAACAAGGCTAAAGAATATAAAAGTGTGATTTTTTTATGACAAGCAAACAAAATAAATTTTGTATCCATATGCTTAATGAATTTTTTCTCTGTGATTGGGTCCACTTTACAACTTAGAATTATATAGTTCCTTCTCAGGAGATAGAATGGGTTTGGTTTTTTCTCTCCTTTTCCTATGTTCTAGCACTTTTCATGTATTTTAGTAAATGGTGGGTTTTGATACTTGTAGAACTTGATTTGAGTAACATTTGTCTTCCCCAGTCTTTTATGATGAAATTAACTGTTGTTGGGAACAATTACTTGAATGTCCTGTATAGATTCATTGGAGTCTGTAGAGGCACACTTTTTAAAACTTTGAGCTCCCAAAGGGTTAATATGATCTGTATGAGTCCAATACGGTTTCCACAACAAAACACAAGAAATGAGGGTTTTAAGAGGGAAGATCTTATATCAAATCTCTGGAAACTAGAAAATTAGAGAAATATGTCATTTTAATTTTAAATACTTGGACAATAAAAAATAAAATGATACTTTTGAAAGTAGTATGTAAAAAGTTTAAAAATAAATGGCAAGTGACTTTAGACTAGTCACTACTAGTAGTATTATATATTTATTTATTAATCAAAAGGCACTTTTTTGTGCAAAAAATTTTGAAACAAGAATAGAACTCAACTATCACCACACAGGTATAAGTAGAAAATGAAGGATGTTCCAAATATACAATAGTGTGTGTGTGTTCATAAAAATAACATATATATATCATACCGAGTGAGAGAAAGAATGGAATGGTGAGAAGACTTCAAAGAAATAATAATTTCTCTCTTTGTCTCTCTGTCTCTCTCTGTGTCTATGTGTGTATGTTTGTTGTCTGTCTTTCTGTCTGCCTGCTTCTGTTTGTACATTTGTGTGTGTGTGTGTGTGTGTGTGTGTGTGTGTGTGTGTGTGTGTGTGTGTTTGAAATAATTATTTTGGGGAAAATGGAGTGTACAGATGTATTTCTTGATTATCATTATGTAAATAGTTTATATATAAATATATTATTTATATAATAGATGTAAAAGGATATTTTGGTTTTAAATGTACACATGAGTATGTAAGATAGGAGTGGATAGATAATAAATATATGTTAATTGATGTGTTTAAAGGATAGTGAATAATAATGACAAAGGAGTATTAAAATATGGAAATATGACACATGGAAAGAAAAAATAGAATAACACTATAATTAGATCAGATCCAATTTTCAAATATCTGAAAATACTGAACTAAATTCCAAAATATCTAATAGTAGATCATGATTTCCACTATAGGATAGTTAAGTCAAAAGACTAGTCCATTTATCCATGTCATTTTAAGCAATGTTTTTGAGATGTCCATCATTTAAAATACTGGAGAGTGAGATATGATACACACAGGTTGTGGGGCCTAAACTAATTTCAAACATATATTTGTTGCAGCAATCATCTTCAAGGAAAATCTGGGTTCAGAATAGCCACATTGCCTGGTTGTAACGTCTTCCAAGTGCAGTACTGGTTGAGGCTAGAGCAGGGTCAGATAAAGGGGAGGATATTTTTGTCTAACATGGGATGTGCCTCTATGTCAACAATAAGCAACATTAGGTTGTTTAATATTCATAGTCATTCTGTAGAAAACACAGTTATTCCTATCTTTCTGATATGTAACCGAAGATACATGATGTCAGGATTTCTGTCCAAAGTCATGCATTTCGTAGAAAGTAGAAATATTAATCAATACCAGTAGATTCTTCTCCTGTTGACAGTCTGTGATTTGAACAAAAAAACTAGTGTAGAGATATAAATAAAGTACCCTACTGTGCTAATTAAAAATCAGGAGAAACATAAAATCACTTTCAGAAGTAAGAGATTTCTTTTATGAATAATACAAATAACATGTTGAGAAATTAATTTTAAACTTTTTCTTGATGTCATTGCTCACAGCTTATTAACATACTAATGCAAAGGTTGACATCTATATTCCTGTACACGGTTAATTTTATGTCAGTGCAATAAATGTGCAAATCATCATTTTGACTTTCCAAATGACATTGGGTGGTATTTTGTTTTCAATTATGTTTTCAATTATGAACACTGTCTACCTCCTGAGGCTTCCAGTTAAGATAAAACGAAATGTCACAGTTAGGAGTAGTCAACTCATCGAAAGTCATGGTGTGAAGTGGCTGTTAGGAATCCCTGCCAGATGGAGGTATTTGTAATGATGAATGACTCCAAGATCTGTAGAAGTAATTTAAAATGCATTCTCAATCATGAATGAATTTACTATCATATAAGTAAGAATTAATTTCATGTGATTTTACTCAAAAACAGAAATATATTAAAGTGTATTTTTTAGCATTAGATAGCTATGCAAAATATTTAATGTAGCAAAGCCAATATAATCCTGAACTATTTGAGTATCAGCATTAAACATATTATGTGAGATTCCAGTGCAATAAAGAAGAAACTTTACTCTGTCAACAAGGATATGCTTTCCATAAAAATGTTTATGAGGGTAGCATGAACAATATCAATTCAGCATATTTTGGTGTCTTTTTTTCTGTTCCTGGATCTCAAATAATATCACAGATAGGCTGAAATGGGTTTCCAAATATGTACTATTTTTAAATGATTTATTTCTTTGTCTCCTTCTTCAGCCTTCACCATTCATCTCAAATTTATACCTTCCTATTCTTTAATCATTATTGCTGCATATATGCAAATGAATATATCAATGCAACAAGTTGTGTCTGTTTACTGTTTCTTGTATGTTTGTTTTCAGAGCTGACCACTTGGAATGGAATAGGCAAATGCTTGAGGGGATAATCCTTGAGGAAAATTAGTTATTCCTCCATCAGGGGTCTGTAATTCTTTGTAGCTTTTTATCTAGAAATGTGGCATCAAAAAGCCCATTATTCCACCTTCTATTTTATTTTATAACAGTGTCTACCCAATCAAGTATAAAGAAACTTAAAAAAAAAAGAAAAGTGATTAGGCCACGAACCAGAAAAACTTAATAAAAATCAACGGGTGGAGAAAATCATATTAAAGAAAAAGAATAGTTAACTGGTACTCTTAAAAAATATATTTACTTTACTTTTATTTTAAGAATGAAATATACATATTATACAGATGGTGATTTTTCACAATATTGTATTCTTACAGTTAAATGAAACCCAACCTTTGGTATTCTTTTTGATTTGGAAAAACTCTAAATGGGTAGCCTAGACCTGTTTGTGTTAAGGTTGTCTATACTATCTCTTTCTTCAGGGATCTTTGCCACATCAAAAAAGTATGTCAAACAACAAAGCAAGAACACATGAAACTGATCATTCACCACTATGAAGTAGGCTTCATCCCCTGGATACAGGGATGGTGCAATATATGGAAATCCATCAACATAATCTACTACATAAACAAACTCAAAGTAAAAGACCACATGAACATTTCATTAGATGCTGAACAAACATTTGACAAAATTCAATACCGCTTCACATTAAAACTCTAGGAAGATCAGGAATTCAAGGCCCATACCTTAACATAGTAAAAGCAATATACAGCAAACCAGTATCCAACATCAAACTAAATGGAGAAAAACTTGAAGCAATCCCACTAAAATCAGGGACTAGACAAGGCTGACCACTCTCTCCCTATTTATTCAATATAGTATTTGAAGTTCTAGCTAGAGCAATTAGGCAACAAAAGGAGGTCACAAATTGGAAGGTAAGAAGTCAAAATATCACTATTTGTAGATGATATGATAGTTTACTTAAGTGACCCCAAAATTCCACCAGAGAACTACAGCTGATAAACAACTTCAGCAAAGTGGCTGGATATAAAATCAACTTAAACAAATCAGTAGGCTTCCTCTATTCAAAGGATAAACTGGCTGATAAAGAAATTAGTGAAAGGACACCCTTCAAAATAGTCACAAATAATATTCCAGTCCCTGCTATGACTCTTACAAAGCAAGTGAAAGATCTGTATGACGAGAACTTCAGGTCTCTGAAGAAAGAAATTGAAGAAGGTCTCAGAAAGTTCAAAGATCTCCCATGTTCATGGATTAACAGGATTAATATAGTAAAAATGGCCTTCTTGCCAAAAGCGATCTAGAGATTCAATGCAATCCTCATCAAAATTCCAATTCAATTCTTCATAGAGTTAGAAAGAGCAATTCTCAAATTCATTTGGAATAACAAAAAGCACAGGATAGCAGAAACTATTCTGAACAATAAAAGGGCTTCTGGGGGAATCAGCATCCATGACCTCAAACTGTATTACAGAGCAATAGTGATAAGAACTGTATGGTATTGGTACAGAGACAGACAGGAAGATCAATGCAATAGAATTGAAGACCCAGAAATGAACCCACACACCTATGGTCTTTTGATATTTCACAAAGGAGCTAAAATCATTCAGTGGAAAAATGACAGCATTTTCAACAAATGTTGCTGTTTCAATTAGAGGTCAGCAAGTAGAAGAATGTATAATGATCCATTCTTATGTCCTTGTATAAAGCTCAGTTCCAAGAGGATCAAGGACCTCTACTTAAAACCAGATACACTGAAACTTATAGAGGAGAAAGTGGAGAAGAGCCTCGAACACATGGGCATAGGGGACATTTTCCTGAACAGAATACCAATTGCTTATGCTCAAAGAGAAAGAATCGACAAATGGGACCTCATAAAACTGCAAAGCAACTGTAAGGCAAAGAACACTGTCAGTAGGACAAATTAGCAACCCAACAGACTCAGAAAAGATCTTTAACAATCCTGCATCCCATAGATTGCTAATATTCAATATGTACAAAAATCTCAAGAAGTTAGACTCTAGAGAATCAAGTAACCCTGTTTAAAAAATGGGGTACAGAGGTAAACAAAAAATTTTTCAACTGAGAAAACTTGAATGGCTGAGAAGCACCTAAAGAAATGTTCAACATTCTTAGTCATCAGGGAAATGCAAATTAAAACAGCCCTGAGATTCTACCTTACACCAGTCAGAATGGCTAAGATCAAAAACTCAGGTGACAGTAGATACTGGTGAGGATGTGGAGAAAGAGGAACACTCCTCCATTGTTGCAAGCTAGAAATCATTCTGGTGGTTCCAGAGAAAATTGGACATAGTATTACCTGAGGACCCAGGATACCTCTCCTGAGCATATACCCAAAAGATTTTCCAACATATAACAAGGACACATGTTCCACTGTGTTCATAGCAGCCTTATTTATAATAGCTAGAAGCTGGAAAGAACCCAGATGTCCCTCAAACGGGGGAATGCATATAGAAAATGTGGTATAGTTACACAATGGAGTACAACTCAGCTGTTAAAAACAATGAACTCATGAAATTCTTAGGCAAATGAAAATAACTAGAAAATATCCTGAGTGAGGTAACCCAATCACAAAAGAACTCAGATGGTATGCACTCACTGATAAGTGGATATTAGCCCAAAAGTTCAGAATACCCAAGATACAATTCACAGACCACATGAATCTCAAGAAGAAGGAAGACCAAAGTGTGGGTGCTTCAGTCCTTCTTAGAAAGAGGAATAAAATACTCAAGGAAGCAGATAAGGAGATGAAGTATAGAGCACAGACTGTAGAGAATCCAGAGACTGCCTACCTGGTGATCTATCCTGTATACAGTTACTAAACCCAGACACTATTGTGGATACTAGGGAGTGCTTGCTGAAAGGAGCCTGATATAGTTGTCTCCTGAGAGGCTATGCCAATGCCTGACAGATACAGAGACAGATGCTCACAGTGAGTGAGCATGGGATCCCCAATGGAGGAGTTAAAGAAAGGACTGAAGGAGCTGAAAGGGTTTGCAACCCCATAGGAAGAACAACAATATCAACCAACAAGACTCCCCAGAGCTCCCAGCGACTAAGCTACTAAGCAAGGAGTATACATGGAGGGACCCATGGCTCTAGCCACATATGTAGCAGAGGATGGCCTTGTCAGGCATCAATGGGAGGATCGACTCTTTGTTCTGTGAAGGCTTGATGTATTCACCAAGGGGAATTTGAGGGTGGGGAAGTGGGAGTGGGTGGGTGGGGGAACACCCTTATAGAAGTGGAAGGGATGAGGAATGGGTTAGGTGGTTTCAGTGGGTAGGGGAAACCAGGAAAGGAGATAACATTTAAAATGTAAATTAAGAAAATATCCAATTTTTTAATAAAAGTTAAAAAAGTCTGGAATCTCTCCTCCAAATCTGTTTTCATTCTCTTAGTACTCAGTCTCATGTTTAGGACCAAGGGTCTAGTTTTTCTCTGTCCCTTCCAGCTTTTTATCCCAGTGCTCTTCTACTCCTTTGTGACTCCATGCTGACGTATAGTACCACTCTCTACCACAAATGTGCGGCTATCAAACTTGGTTGGAAACTAAGAACACTCTGTAACAGGGACTGCGCATTCAAAACACTTGGTTAGGCTCAGATTATAGTAAGAATAAACAAAGTTTTGACCCCAGTTGCCGAATTCCCTGTGCAAATGAAGAGCACTTGTGTCCTCCAGAAGCTATCAACACTATTGCAATAGGCCCTGAAGAAGCAATTAGATAAAACATAAGATAAAGACTTTAATAATATCTACAATTACTATGTTTAAAGACCTTAATGAAGTTATGAATAAATGCTTTAATGAAGATGTGAAGAAAATAATCTAGTAATTGAGTGAAATAATAATAACAATGAAAGGCATGAAAATAGAATTTAACAAAGAAACAGAATCACTAAAAATGCCAAACTGAAAAGCAGTAGATAAATACACAATATTTTGGAAAAAGAGTAAAATTTATACAAGAACCTATAGTCTTGCAGACGATTATATTACACAGGGATGATCTGAAAACAAAATGTGCATAAGAACACTACTCTTTTGATTTGTCTATTTGATTTGTAAAGAATGAGAAAAATAAAGATCATAGAGTTGCCTCTGTAGGGAGTTGGGGGCATCTGAGAGGAGTTGGGTGAAGGCAAACAGTGATGTGAATATATTATATAATAACATTTTAATAAAAAGACATGACTGAAAGGGCTGATATTACTCATTGCTCTGTAAACATGTTTTTTTTTTCCCCATAAAGGTCTCTTCCTGTGACATTTTACAAACTTGTATGGAATTATAAAAAATTCTATACAAATTTTAAAGGAATATAATTATTTAAACAGGCCAACCCAGCTTCAACACTTATGAAACCCAGCCATCACCAGCATAGCAAGTAATGCATAAAGATTTACTAAGTGGCACTCACAAGGTGGTGGCAAGCAACAGCACTCTAATTGAACTTAAGGCCCACTCAACAGGAGATATATCATGCCTAGTACTGGAAACTTACTGAGGCTCCCAGTGCTACTAAGGCCATCTATCTTTTAAAAAATTACTACTGCCACATTTCTTGCCAGAATAATTCTGCTACATTCTAAATCTTAACATTATACAAACATATAAATATAGCGACCACCCCTCATAAAAGAAACCTAGCAAATGGAGACTATTATGGATAACCCAGACAATATATATATATCTGACTACCTTTAGCAGTAGCTCAGGGAGTATGACAAAAAAGGGACAAGTAGAAAGACTATAAGGATCAGAGTATCTTGAAATCTGCTGTGAAATACTCTGTTGTAAATATGATTGAATAAAGAAGGACTGGACCTTGGCAATATCAACAATCAAGCTAACATGGAAGAGGGAACATCCAGGGTTCTGAAGCCTAGATAAAGAACTATAGGCAAGTAATGACTTCAAGGAGGAGAATTACTGTCTTTCTGGGTTGAGGCCTTATAGATTATCTAAAGCAGAGTTGTCAGTCTTGAAACCATATCCATACCACAACCACCAAAAATTGACTCAGCAGGTATATGTATATGTATGTATTTTTGTGTATATACACATAATTTTATATAAAGTCATTATATATGTAATAAATTATATAATATGACATATAAAAATAATATAATATATAGAGAGATTTACATTAATATAATTTATTTATAGTTTGATACACACACAAGCACACAACAAAATGTAACAATCATAATCAGGAGAGGGGCAAAAATAATATGAAGTCCACAGGTCAGGATGTCTTATCTTAGATTATGTTTCTATATATGAGAGGGAAGCTGCAGCCATGAAATCTCAACAATATAGTTTTCTAAACAAGACTACTGCAATGATAACATCTCATCATAGATGGAAATTTCACAAGGATCTATCCCTAGATGAAAAGCTATAGGCAAAATATCAGCTGTATCATATTTAGTTAAGAGCAACACTAAAGAGACTCAGTATATTACACACATACACACATACACTCATACACAAACACACACACGTGTATGTACACAGAACAGCATTTATTAAAGGAAAAGATTAACTTGAAAGTGACCTAGGTAAGACACTAGAGTGTTTGGAGAGAAGAGGGGAACCAATGTAATTGCAGTAAAATATACTTTAAATGAAAATTTATTTTAATTAGGGCCAGGTATAGTTGAACATTCACCATTAATCCCAGCATATGGGAAGCAGAGCCAGGTGGATCTCTGATCTTGAGGCCAGTTTTGTCTGCAGTGTGAGTTCCAGGACAGCCAGGGATACACGGAGAATCCCTGTTTCAAAAAAATAAAAATAAAAACCAAATGAATTTGACCATGTATACTCTTTGGTTGATGGTTTAGTCTCTGGAAGCTCTGGGTGGTCCAGATAGTTGATATATTTCTATCTATGGCATTGCAATCCCCTTCGGCTCCTTCAATACTTCTGCTATCTCTTCCATCAGTGTCCCAACAGGCTGAGTCCAAAGGTTGGCTGTGAGTATCTGCATCTTTATTGGTCTGGTGCTAGCAGAGGCTCTCAGGGAACAGCCATACCTGGTTCATGGTAGCAAGCACTTCTTGGCATCATCAATAGTGTCTGTCCAGTTATTATGCTCTAAATCTGTGTATTCCTCAGTTTCTTTGAATGCTAATGGTTATCTAGTACTTTCAAGTCAAAAGGCTAACTAACCATTAAGAAAATTGCATTGACACAGCGCTCCGTAGTCAAATAGATCCAGGAGAAAGCTAGCCTCCCAGGAAGGTGGACAAGCCCGTGAGTGAAGGTAAGACAAGTGCCACTGCCCAGCAGGACTCACCAGAACCATCCGGATACAGGGACCGAGGAGCAGAGGGGGACAGGAGCCTTCCGGTTTCCATCTGTGGCTGGGGACCTCAGCCTGGGCCACAGGGCTCCATAGCCAAATAACGCCAGGAGAAAGCTAGCCTCCAAGGAATGTGGACAAGCCTTGAGTGGGAGTAAGACCAGTGCCTCTGCTCAGAGGGTCCCAACAGGAACCCTCAGGACACAGGGACTGAGGCATGGTCTTCTGGTTTCGTTCTGAAGCTGGGGAGCTGATCCTGTGACACAGGGCTCCATACTCAAATAGTGAGTAAGAGAGCTGGTCTCTCAGGAGTACTGACATGCTGAGCACAGGTGAGAGCACCACTTCTGTTCAAATTCCTAGATCAAAAGGAACCCTTGCAGAGCCATCAGGACACAGGAACCAAGGAACAGCTGGGAATAGAATCCTTCTAGTTTCTGTCTGTACCCCAGAGCTGACCCTGTACCACAGCTCTCCAACCCAAAATACCTGTCAGAGAGAGCTAATCTCCAAGGAATACTGACAGAGAGACTTGCAGGAGGGAAAACCCACAGTCAGAGAGAGTAAGACCAGCTAACACCAGAGATAACCAGATAGCAAAAGGCAAGGGCAAGAACATAAGGAAAAAAAAAAAAAAAAGGCAACTTGGCATCATCAAAACCCAGTACTCCCACCACAGCAATCCCTGGATACCCCAACACACCAGAAAAGCAAGATTCAGTTTTAAAATAACATCTCATGATAATGATAGAAGATTTTAAGAAGGAAATAAATAACTCCCTTAAAGAAATACAAGAGAACACAGATAAACAGCTAGAAGCCTTTAAAGAGGAAATATAAAAATCCTTTAAAGAATTACAGGAAAACACAATCAAACAAGTGAAGGAAATGAACAAATTCATCCAGGATCTAAAAATGGAAATAGAAACAATGAAGAAATCAAAAGGGAGACAACCCTGAGTTAGAAAACCTAGGAAAGATATCAGGAGTCATAGATGCAGGCATCACCAACAGAATGCAAGACATAGAAGAGAGAACCTCAGGTGCAGAAGATGCCATAGAAAACATTGACACAACAGTAAAAGAAAATGCAAAATGCAAAAAGCTCCTAACCCAAAACATCCAGGAAATCCAGGACACAATGAGAAGACCAATCCTAAGGATAATAGGTTTAGAAGAGAATGAAGATTCCCAACCCTAAAGGCCAGTAAATATCTTCAACAAAATTATAGAAGAAAACTTCCCTAACCTAAAGAAAGGGATGAACACAAACATTTAAGAAGGCTACAAAACTCCAAATAGATTGGACCAAAAAAGAAATTCCTCCTGTCACATTATAGTCAAAACACAAAATGCACAAAACAAGGAAGGAATATTAAAAGCAGTAAGGGAAAAAGGTTAAGTAACATATAAAGGCAGACTTATCAGAATTACACCAGACTTCTGACCGGAGACAATGAAAGCTAGAAGATCCTGGGCAGATCTCATACAGACCCTAAGAGAACACAACTGCCAGCCCAGACAGCTATACCCAGTAAATCTCTCAATTGCCTTAGATGGTGAAACCAAGATATTCTAAGACAAACCCAAATTTACATAATATGTTTCCACAAACCCAGCCCTACAAAGGATAATAGACGGAAAACACAAACACAAGGAGGGAAACTACACCCTAGAAAAAGCAAGAAAGTAATCTTTCAACAAATTCAAAAGAAGATAGCCACACAAACATAAAAATAACAGGAAGCAACAAACACTATTCCTTAATGTCTCTTAACATCAATGGACTCAATTCCCCACCAAAAAAGACATAGACTAACAGACAGGATACATAAACAGGATCCAGAATTTTGCTACATATAGGAAACTCACCTCAGAGTTAAAGACAAACACAAACTCAGAGTAAAGGGCTGGAAAACAACTTTCCAGGCAAATGGTCCCAAGAAACAGGCTGCAGTAGCCATTCTAACTATTGGATAAAATCGACTTTCAACCAAAAATCATCATAAAAGATAAGGAAGGACACTTCATACTCATCAAAGGAAAAATCTACCGAGAAGAACACTCAATTCTGAACATATATGCTCCAAATGCAAGGGTACCCACATTCATAAAAAAAAAAAAAAAAAAAACTTTACTAAAGCTCAAAGCACACATTGCACTTCACACAATAATAGTGGGAGCCTTCAACACCCCACTTTCATCAATAGACAGATCTTGGAAGCACAGACTAAACAGAGACACAGTGAAACTAACAGATGTTATGAATCAAATGGATTTAACAGATATCTATAGAACAATTCATCCTAAATCAAAAGAATATACCTTCTTCTCAGCATGTCATATTACCTTCTCCAAAATTGACCATAAAATCGGTCACAAAACAAACCTGAACAGATACAAGATTGAAATAATCCCATGCCTCTTATCAGATCACTAAAGATTAAGGCTTGTCTTCAATGGCAACAAGAACAACATAAAGCCCACATACACATGGAAGCTGAACAACAACCCACACAATGATAACTTGTTCAAGGAATAATTAAAGAAAGAAATTAAAGATATCCTAGAATTTAATGAAAATGAAAGTACAACATACCCAAACTTATGGGACACAATGAAAGGAGTGTTAATAGGAAAACTCATAGCTCTGAGTGCCTCCCAAAAGAAACTGGAGAGAGCCTACATTAGTGGCTTAACAACACACCTGAAAGCCCTAGAACAAAAAGAAGCTAATACACCCAAGAGGAGTAGAAGGCAGGAAATAATCAAACTCAGGGCTGAAATCACTCAAGTAGAAACAAAAAGAACTATACAAAGAATCAACAAAACCAAGAGTTGGTTCTTTGAGAAAATCAACAAGATAGATAAATCCTTAGCCCGACTAACCAGAGGGCACAGAGACAGGGTTCAAATTAACAAAATCAGAAATGAAAAGGGAGATATAACAACAGATTCTGAGGGAAATTTAAAAAATCATCAGATCCTACTACAAAAGACTATACTCAACAGAATTGGAAAATTTGGATGAAATGTACATAATTGTAGACAGACACGAAATACCAAAGTTAAGTCAGTATCAGATAAACCATCTAAACAGTCCCATAACCCCTAAAGAAATAGAAGCAGTCATTAAAAGTCTCCCAACCAAAAAAAGCCCAACACCAGATGGGTTTAATGCAGAATTCTATCAGACCTTCAAAGAAGACCTAATACCAATACTCTTCAAAGTATTACATGAAATAGAATCAGAAGGGACACTACCTAATTCATTCTATGAGGCCACAGTTATACTGATACCAAATCCTCACAAAGACCCAACAAAGAAAGAAATCTTCAGATCCATTTCCCTTATGAATATCGATGCAAAAATACTCAATAAAATTCTTGCAAACCAAATCCAAGAACACATCAAAATGGTCCAATGCAATCCCCATCAAAATTCCAACTCAATTTTTCATAGACTTAGAAAGAGTAATTTTCAAATTCATTTAGAATAACAAAAAACCCAGGATAGCAAACACTATTCTCAACAATTAAAGAACTTCTGAGGGAATGAGCATCCCTGAACTCAAGCTGTACTAAAGAGCAATAATGATAAAAAAGTATGGTATTGGTACAGTGACAGGCAGATACATAACTGGAATAGAACTGAAGACCCAAATATGAACCCACACACTTATGGTCACTTGATCTTTGACAAAGGAGCTAAAACCATCCAATTTAAAAAAGGCAGCATTTTCAACAAATAGTGCTGATTCAACTGGCAGTCAACATGTAGAAGAATGCAAATTGATCCATTCCTATCTCCCTGTACAAAGCTCAAGTCCAAGTAGATCAAGGACCTCCACATAAAACCAGATATACTGAATCTGATAGAAGAGAAAGCTGGGAAAAGTTGCAAACACATGGGCACGGGGGATATTTTTCTGAACAGAACACCAATGGCTTTTACTCTAAGATCAAGAATTGACAAATGGGACCTCATGAAATTGCAAAGCTTCTGTAAAGCAAAGGACACTGTTAACAGGACAAAACAGCAATCAATAGATTGGGAAAAGATCTTTACCAATCCTATGTTTGATAGAGGGCTAATGTCCAATATATACAAAGAACTCAAGAAGTTAGACTCCAGAGAACCAAATAACCCTATCAAAAAATGGAGAACAGAGCTAAACAGAGAGTTCTTAACTGAGGAAACTTGAAGGGCTGAGAAGCACCTAAAGACATATTCAACATCTTTAGTCATCAGGGAAATGCAAATCAAGATAACACTTAGGTTCTACCTCACACCAGTCAGAATGGCTAAGATAAAACTCAGGTGACAACAGATGCTGGTGAGGATGTGGAGAAAGATGAACACTCCTCCATTGCTGGTTGGATTGCAAGCTGGTACAACCACTCTGGAAATCAGTTTGGCGGACTCTCAGAAAAATGAACATAATACTACCAGAGGATCCAGTTATACTACTCCTGGGCATATACCCAAAAGATTCTCCAACATGTAATAAGGACACATGCTCCACTATGTTTGTAGCAGCCATATTTTTAATAGTCAGAAGCTGGAAACAACCCAGATGTCCCTCAGCAGAGGAATGGATACAGAAAATGTGGTACATTTACACAATGGAATACTACTCAGCTATTAAAAACAATGACTTCATGAAATTCACAGGCAAATGGATGGAACTTGAAAATATCATACTGAGAAAGGTAACTCAGTCACAAAAGAATGAATATGGTATGTAATCACTAATAAGTGGATATTAGCCCAAAAGTTTGGAATACCCAAAATTCACTTCACATCAACCGTTGGTCTGAGCGTGGAGTCCCAGATGGAGGAGTTGGAGAAGGGACTGAAGTAGCTGAGGGAGTTTTCAGCACCATGGAGGGAGCAATAGTGTCAACTGGTCTGACCTCCCAGTGCTCCAGGGGACTGAACCACCATCCAAAGAATACACATGGAGGGATCCATGGTGCTAGCCATATATGTGGTAGAGGAGGGTCTTTTGGCCATCCGTGGGAGGAGAGGCCCTTGGGTCTGAAAGTGTTAGAAGCTCCAGTATAGGGGAATGCCAGGGAGGGAATATGGGAGTGGGTGAGTGGATGGGGAAATACCCTCATAGAGGCAGGGAGAGGGGGGTTGGGATAGGGGGTTTCGAAAGAGGAGATCTGGAAAGGAGAAAACATTTGAAATGTAAATAAAGTATCAAAAAATAAAAAAATAAATTAAAAAAGAAAATTGCATTGTATAGGAGAGAATTAATTCAAGCAACAGAAATTAGAGTTATTAGGAAATTTTCACGTATTAAATATTTAGAACCAGTGTTATCTTTCTTAACATTTTAGTTTAAAATGAAAAAAAAAATTAACTTGTGTCTTATTTCTCTTAACTCTTGATATTTAGACACTCTCTTTGTCATTTTTTATAGGATCTATGAGTCCTGATATTTTGCATGAATTAAATTAAAAATTATATATACTTAATAAATTCTTTTGTAATAATGGATGTGGCTTATCTAGGCTAATATTTTAGACTTAACTAATATATATCCAGAAAAATATTTAATTTATATAAAAATAATTATTAGATATAAGCTATGGAAATTTAAAGCTCTCAAACTATTAACTATATCCTCGATATCTTCAGCAAGCAATTATATTTAATTTCCACATATGTCTTTTAGCCATGTGTCACTTGCAGTACTATTCAGTTTATTATACTAATATCTCTTCTAGAAATTGATAAAGTGAAAAAAAACTTCTCTCTTTATAAGTCTACTAAAATGAAGTCTTACTCATGCTATTATAGTGCTCAATGATTTGACAGAATAAAAGAAAAAAACTGAATTTTCACAAAGCTGTGCAGTGTTTTAATTAAAAACAATTATTTTTATAATTATAATAGCAGTAATGATAGTAATAAAAACTGCTATTATTTAGTACTTAGTGTGAGACTACATTCCATCAAACATTGACAGCTAAATTTACAGAAAGTGTATGAGAGTTATAAGTTGTCCTTCTTTTTAAATTCAGCCACAAAGAGATCAGGACTTTCTGTTAGTTTATATAAATGATTTGGTCAGTATCTCTTTGACTCAAATAACAATAAAAAATAAGAGTTTTATTTGTCAGTCATTCTCACTATCATAATGAACCCTTAGTTAAAGGACTACATAGAGTCTGTGTTGACATTTTGTCCCG
>CM052716.1:61230108-61248212 GCA_028551405.1 Uromys caudimaculatus
AGAACAGAGGAGTGTTCCTCTTTCTCCACATCCTTGCCAGCATCTGCTGTCACCTGAGTTTTGATCTTAGCCATTCTGACTGGTGTGAGGTAGAATCTCAGACTTGGTTTGATTTGCATTTCCCTGATGACAAAGATGTTGAGCATTTCTTTAGGTGTTTCTCAGCCCTGTGAATTTCCTCAGTTGAGAGTTCTCTGTTTAGCTCTGTTCCCCATTTTTTGATAGGGTTATTTGGTTTTCTGGAGTCTAACTTCTTGAGTTCTTTGTATATGCTGGATATTAGCCCTCTATCAGATGTAGGATTGGTAAAGCTCTTTTCCCTATCTGTTGGTTGCCGTTTTGTCCTACTGACAGTGTCCTTTGCCTTACAGAAGCTTTGCAATTTCATGAGGTTCCATTTGTCGATTCTTGATCTTAGAGCATAAGCCATTGGTGTTCTGTTCAGGAACTTTTCCCCTGTATCCATGTGTTCAAGGCTTTTCTCCACTTTCTTTTTCTATTAGATTCAGTGTATCTGGTTTTATGTGGAGGTCCAACACCTCAGAAGATGGAAAGCTTTCCCATGCTCATGGATTGGCAGGATTAATATAGTAAAAATGGCAATCCCGCCAAAAGCAATCTACAGATTCAACACAATCCCCATCAAAATTCCAAATCAATTTTTCATAAACTTAGAAAGAGCAATTATCAAATTCATTTGGAATAACAAAAAACCCAGGATAGCAAAAGCTATTCTCAACAACAAAAGAACTTCTGGGGGAATCAGCATTCCTGACCTCAAGCTGTTCTACAGAGCAGTAGTGATAAAAACTGCATGGTATTGGTACAGCAAGAGGCAGGTAGATCAGTGGAATAGAATTGAAGACCCAGAAATGAACCCACACATCTATGGTCACTTGATCTTTGACAAAGGAGCTAAAACCACCCAGTGGAAAAAAGACAGCATTTTCAACAAATGGTGCTGGTTCAACTGGCAGCCTAATGTAGAAGAATGCAAATTGATCCATTCCCATCTCCCTGTACAAAGCTGGTGGTGATGTTAAAGCAGCTATGCTAGAAGAACTATAGTACAATAATATAAGTAGAAGAGTTGAAAAGTGAAGTGGAAGAGAAACTACCTTTAGTCAAGGGGGCTCATTTTTATCTAATTCATTGTTGCAACATCTACATAAAATTTCAAGTAAGTAGAAAATTACATACCTAATAAAATATTGAAGGCCACAACAACAATGTTGCCAAACATTGTAAGCAGAAATCTAACAGGATCAAGGAGTCCAGGAGGGAAAAGAAAGATTCTGACCAGAGATGAAAATGAAGTTTTATTTAAAAAATTGCAAGAAAATTGAAAATTTCCAACCAAAAGTATTGCACGTAGAAAGATGCAAATCGACCCATTCTTATCTCCTCTCAAGTTCAAGTGAATCTCCACATAAAACCAGATACACTGAAATTTATAGAGTAGAAAGTGGGGAAGAGCCTCGAACAAATGGGCACAGGGGAACAGAACACCAATGGCTTGTGCTCTAAGATCAAGAATTGACAAATGGGACCTCATAAAATTGCAAAGCTTCTGTAAGGCAAAGGACACTCTCAATAGGACAAAATGGCAACCAATAGATTGGAAAAAGATCTTTACCAACCTATATCCAAGAGAGGGCTAATATCCAATATATACAAAGAACTCAAGAAGTTAGACTCCAGAGAACCAAATAACCCTATTTAAAAAATGGGTTACAAAGCTAAACAAAGAATTCTCAACTGAGGAATATCAACTGGCTACGAAGCATCTAAAGAAATATTCAAAATCCCTAGTTGTCAGGGAAATACAAATCAAAACAACCCTGAGATATCACCTCACACCAGTCACAATGGCTAAGATCAAAACCCCAGATGATAGCAGATGTTGGCAAATATGTAGAGAAAGAGGAACACTTCTTCATTGTTGGTGAGATTGCAAGCTGGTGTAACCACTCTGGAAGTCAGTCTGGCAGTTTTTCAGAAAATTGGACATAGTATTACCAGAGGACCAAGCTATACCACTCCTGAGAATATACCCATAAGATTCCCCAACATACAACAAGGACACATGCTCCACTATGTTCATAGCAGCCTAATTTATAATATAAGTTGGAAAGAACCCAAATCTCCTTCAACAGAGGAATGGATACAGAAAATGTAGTATATTTACACAGTGGAGCACTATTCAGCTATTAAAAATGGTGGATTCAGGAAATCTTTAGCCAAATGGATGGAATTAGAAAATACCGTCTTGAGTGGGGTAACCCAGTTGCAAAAGAACACGAATGTTATGCTTTCACTGATATGTGGATATTAGCCCAAAAGCTCAGAATACCCAAGATACAATTCACAGACCACATGAAGCTCAAGAAGAAGAAAGATGAAAGTGTGGATGTTTCGGTCGTTCTTAGAAAAGGGAAGAAAATACTCATGGGAGCAAATATGGAGACAAAATGTAGATCAGAAACTGATGGAAAAGCCATTGAGAGTCTGTCCCACCTAGAGATTCATCCCATATACAGTCACTAAACCCAGGCACTATTGGAGATGCCAAGAAATGCTTGCTGAAAGGAGCCTGATATAGCTGTCTCCTGAGAGGCCCTGCAAGAGCTGTACAAATACAGAGACAGATGCTCGCAACCAACTATTGGTCTGAGTGTCGGATCCTCAATGGAGGAGTTAGAAAAAGGGCTGAAGGAGCTGAAGTTGTTTGCAACCCCATAGGAAGAGCAACAATACCAACCAACCCGAACCCCCAGAGCTCCCAGGGACTAAGCCACCAACTAGGGAGTACACATGGCTCCAGGTGCATATATAGCAGAGGATGGCCTTGTCAGGCATCATTAGGAGAAGAGGTCTTTGGTCTTATGCAGGCTTGATAGATGTCCCAGTGTAGGGGAATCAAGGGTTGGAAGGCAGGAATGGGTGGGTGGCTGGGGGAACTCTCTCATAGAAGCAGGGGGATGGGGGATGGTATAGGAGTTTTCTGGGAGGGAGAACCAACAGAGGAGATAACATTTGAAATGTAAATAAAGAAAATATCCCAAAACAAACAAACAAAAAAAATAGAAGGCTTAATTAATTGGAAAGAGAGAGGAAATAATTAACAATGTAGAGTGTGGTGGTTTGAAAAACCACAGCCCCCAGTGGCTTATATAATTGAATTCCTGGTTATTAGGGATTAGGACTACTTGAGAGGGATTCCAAAGTACGGCCCTATTGAGAAAGTCTGAAATTATTATAGAAAATACACCACTGTGAGTGGGTGTTAGCATTTTAAAAGCTCAAGTGGTGACAGATCTCTCTCTCTCTCTCTCTCTCTCTCTCTCTCTCCCCCCCCCCAATTGTTTTTGGACATAGAACTCTCTGCTACTTCTCCAATGTAGCATCTATTTTCATGCTTTAATGATTCCCACCATTAGGATAATAGACTAAATCTCTAGAGAGCATGCCAGCCCCAATGAAAAGATTTCTTTTATAATAAATTCTTTGATTATGGTGTTTCATCACAGAAAAATAACAAAGACTAAGAAAGGAGTTGGTATCAAGGAGCAGAAGTAATATATTGCTATGACCGACCTGACCATGCTGCTTATTCGTTATTCAGACATATAATGAAAAGAAGCAAGCTAAGCAAGGAAAATACAAAATTGAAGTTTGGGGAGACAAAAACAATACCAGGAATTATAATGGAACTAAGTTCATTGCTCAAAAGAAGTTTTTTTTGTTTTGTTTTTTGTTTTGTTTTTTTTTTATCCTGATGCTAAATTGAATAAAATTAGTGGTAATCTCATGACAAGACACCATCCACATAAGCTTCTAACTTGTGAGAATAAATTAAAGAAAAGCTTAATCACTAAAGGAACCCATCAAAACCAGAAAATTTAGGATAATGTAATTGAACAAGGGTTAAGTTCAAGCCCCAGGTAGCAGAACTGGGCATTTGTAGCCATGTGGTTCTAGTTTTCAAGTCAATGATACAAGAAATGTGTTCTGGAATCTCATTCTGGTGCTAAGAAAACATACTCTATCAGGTATGTTCCTGAACAGAGGCTCAGAAAGGCCATTGTGTGACCCTATGTAGGTGATTCCTAGATTGTGTTGGAGACACCAAGCTGCCAAATGATGTACTGACTGGTTTTACGTGTCACCTTTATACAAGCTAGAGTTGTTAGAGAAGAAATAGCCTCAATTAAGGAACTGCTATCACATCAATAGAAACCCTAAGACACCTGTCAAAGAAAGTTACAGGCTACATGTGGAAAGAGTCCAAGACACAGAAGTTTGTTACAGGCAACCAAGCTGAAGGAGTTAGAAATCTGAAGAGCACTTTGACATCAGACATGAGATGTAGTATTTGGAGTTTGTCCTGGTTGTTTACAATATTGCTTTGGTCCAGTATTTCCTAACTATGCTTCTTTTCCCTCCATTTTCATCAGTAATATATATTCTGGTGATGTATGTTGGAAATATGTAATTTGCTCTTTGGTTTTGAATTTATAGTGGTTATAATTAAGAGATTGCCCTGTATCTTAGAAGAGACTTTGAACTTTGGACTTTACAGACTTTATACTTTAAAACAATTTTAAGACTATTATAGACTATAGGGAATTTTGAAGTTGTAATGAAAGCTTTTAGGTACAAGCCTATGGGAACCCGAGAGTGTCGGAACGTGATGGTTTGAATAAATGGCCCCATATGCTCATAGATTTGAATGGCTGGTCATTAGGGAGGGCACTACTTAAGAGGGATTAGGATTTGTGGCCTTGTCAGTGTATGTATGGTCTTGTTGGAGAAATTGTGTTACTGTGGGTAGGCTTTGAAGTTTCAAAGCTCAAGCCTGGTCCATCTCTCACTCTCTCTCTCTTGCCCTCTCTGCTCCTATTTATCTGGACTTAAAACCCTCGGTTACTACTTCTTGTACCATGCCACCTTGTTCCTTGCCATGAAGAAAATGAACAAATCTCTGAAACTGTAAGGAAGTCACAAATATATGTTTTCATTTATAAGAAATTCTGTGGTCAAGTTATCTATTCACAATGATAAAATTGTAAATAAGACACAGAGAAAGGAATAAAACTCATAGTAATAGGTTTTTTCCCTTTTTCTATGCAAAATAGAATTAACATAAATGTCAATAGTGTTAAATGAGGCATAAACATACCTACAATTAGGCTGAATTATGTTCCTGCATAATCACCAGTAATCTGTTTACTTGAGAAATGGATCTCCTTGAAATGATTAAAGGCACAAGTCCAAAGTAAGAGAGGACAGTAAAAGATGTTTCCTCTGATATATTCATCTGATATATTTTATCATATATTTATTTGTATGTAAAACATACCATAATTATTGCTTTGAAAACACTAAAAAGACTTAATGTTCTCTTTTTTAGAGCAAAACTATCATGACAACTACATTATATACTTATATAAACTTAACAAAAATTAATATGTAAATGTAATTTTATTTTGCTTTAAATGTAGATGTTATTTTTCTCTAGTTCTTTTGCTTTATGCTTTAATGAAAGTAATGCATCATTGCTTTAAATGAAGTAAAGCACAGTATAAAATAGAACATTGCCATTAACCTTTAACATTACTGTGTAGGGAGGCAGAGACAAGTTTAATAACTCAAAGATAAAGTACTCAAAGTGTAATTACCTAAGCCTGCTTTACCCTGGCACATTAACAGAGAGTAATAAACTTCAGTCTATTTTCATAGAGGGATGAAATCATCATCTATAATCATTGTATCCATTTTGTGGCTTACTGAGCAACTGCTCTTTAAAAAGGGGTCATCAACTTACGTTTCAGTTTTGGAAAATGATGCAGTGTTTCAACTTATTGTTATATAAAAGCCTTAGAAAACTCAAATTTAAAGTCAACATTTAGCTCTCATTTAAAAATCTTTGTCATTGTTGTTATATCTAACTCATTCCAACAATTATTTGTGTCCATGGTATGTATTATGCTACAATATCAGTTTAAATTTATTTTAATATATACATATCATACTAATATGAAATATAAAATCACTATTGTAATAAAATAGTAGTTTCTGAAGATAAAAAATATAAAAATAACTTTCCCACCTTGCTGATGAATTTCCTTGTTTTTATCACTTTTAGTCACATAACATTCTTTTACTGTAAATAGTCTAAAAGATTTAAAAACATACATAAATTAAAATATTTGAAGCAAGTTAATCACTGCTTTTAATCTTTAATTTTAATCACAGCTGAATGTGAGCTTTACAGAAGGTTAATAATCCTATGGATATACATAGAAGGGTTTAACATGCACTTTCTCTGTGTTAACACGTGCTTTATAAAGCTAAAAGTTTCTAAAATCTGTTTACAAATATCTGAATATTTTTGTCTTCAGACAAATCAATGAAATGAAATTAAATGAATGAATGAAATTAAACAGTAACTCTAAAGAAAATTTAAAATATAAATGTGTATTCATGAAAGAGTTTTGTTTGTTTGTTTGTTTGTTTTAATTATGGAAGCTTCTTGAAGCAGGAATTAGAAACATAGCCCTGAAAAACCAAAGGTGATTGAAATTATACCTAAGTCACATAGTCTTAAAGAACTCAAGGTCAACTCCATGTTTTAAAAAGATCGTATATAGTTTTATTAACATATCCACTTGTGTTTATATGCTCATTTATCATTATTTTAGTGTTTAAAATTATTATTGGGAGACATATCAAAAAGAAAAAAGCCTAACAATTAGTTTCAAATCTTAGATATCATTCTAATACACCTCTTCTCACTAACTCTTCACAGTACCTGTTGCAGTTTTTAGGGAAAAATGTAACACACTTATGAGTCATACAAATGGTTCTGCAGTGAGTTTAATAGACCTTAATAAATATAATAACCATTGCAAAAGAAACTTCCTCTAGGCTTTTCTTTTAGAAAATGTTAAAGTTTACAATTAAGTGAGCAAAATTCTTATTGGCCATTAACAAATTCGTAAGTCCTTATCTGAAATACTAAAAAAAAAAAGAGTGAGTATCTCTGAAGCCCAATGAACAATAGTGAAATAGAATGCATCGCAGAACCATTGCTGTCCTTCATTTTCATCAGCTTTGTTCAAGTTTAGGGATAATTGAAGCTTATATATGATGCTAGGGAAGATGACTATTTTCACAATTTCTATCCTACCTTCCCAAGAAGATGGAATGCCTTTCTATATTTCATTATCTCATTCAATCTCCTATTTCAAAGTCTTAAAATTGTGATTGTATAAGTCTTATGTTGTATTAGTGCAAGAGAGGTTTTTAGAGTCATTTATGAATATGATTGCACCCCTGGTTACTTTCTTGGTGTGTTTGTTCTTGTTATGTGTGGAAAGTACAATTTTACCAAAAAACAAGCAAACAAACAAACAAACAAAAATCTAGGGATTCATTGCAATACCATGTTGCAGTTCCTCATATAAAGGTATATAAGAAGATACATTCTTAAAATTATCTAAGATACACAGAAGAATCTTAGTCAATAATTTTTTAAAGTGTGATCATTCCTGATTTCAAGTTATGTTAGAGCTAACACAGTAAACCCAGCATTCCACTTGAATAAAAGTCGATCTGTAATCCAATGAATAGAAATGAGTTTAAAATCGGGCTCATAGAGCCACATGTAATTTGACAAACAAGCCAGAAATATGCATTGAAGAAAAAAGAACTGTTCCATATTTGGTACAATTCAAATTGGATAAGTATACGTAGAAGTACAGCACTCAGTCCTCATCTTTCACTTACATAGAGTTGCAAATGGATCAAAGACCTCAACATAAGACTCGATACACTGAATCTAATAGAGTATAAAGTAGGTGATATATTTTAACTTAGGCACAGGAGAGATCTTTCAGTAGAGATCTTTGTAGTTTAGGCATTAAGTTCAAAAACTGATGAATGAGACCTTATGAAACAAAACAACAATAACAAAACCTTTGGTAAAGCAAAGAACACCATCTATTAAATGAAGAAACAGCTCACCAATTATACTCCAACAAAGGAGCCTAGACTATACAAAGAATTCACAAAACTAAACAAAAAGAACCACTCAGCCAAATAATGGAGACATGGTAACTAAACAGATTTCTCAGATGAAATATAAATATCCTGGACAAGTTTCTAAAAATGTTCAACATCTTTAGTCATAATGAAATACAAGTTAAATTACTTTAATATTTAATCTTACCCAAGTTAGAATGATTAGGATGAGGATGATGAAGAAGGAGGAGGAGGAGGAGGAGAGGAGGAGAAAGAGAAGAAGAAGGGGAAGAAGAAGAAGAAGAAGAAGAAGAAGAAGAAGAAGAAGAAGAAGAAGAAGAAGAAGAAGGAGAAAAGAAGAAGAAGAAGGAGAAAAGAAGAAGAAGAAGAAGGAGAAGAAGAAGAAAATAAAAAGAAGAAGATGATGATAATTCAGTTTTTGGAACTGATGAAATGAAATACCCTTTAGATGATGTTAAGAAAGCTGAGATTATTTGGCAAATAAATGGAGTGAAAATGTTCTGATGAATGAACATATTAACAGAATTGGTCAACTTGTAAATAGGAGCAATATAGTAGAATGTTAAGCTCTAAATGCAACTGCTATATCATATTCCCTCCAAAGACTAAGGAATCAAAATAGAAGCAAGGGTAAAAAATCTGTTAGCATTAGAGGCAGTGGATGACCACACTGAAATGGCATTTTCTGGACATAAGAAAACACCACAGCTGAGACTGCATGCATAAGACCTACACATGATCAACCCATATAAAATTCAAGCACTAAAAAGGAGGAAGACAGGAATTTCCACTCCTAGGGGTATGGGGCAGTGATCTGTGACAGGCAATCTGGCACCCGATTGAACACAAGAGGCGTGGCCACACAGCCCCAAGCCATCCCCATGTTAATGAGACACCTAGAGGCTTAGCCATGCCCCTTCCTAGTTACTATATCTGCCTCGCCTTTCCCAGAGAGGTGGGGGTACAATTCCATCCACGCCACTCCACACGATGACAATAAACGTCTTAGAATTATGGACTGTCTCTTCATCTGGACCCACAGTGGGAAGGGAGGGATCTGGCCCTCGATTAAGGACCCAGGTCTAATCTCTCACCGAGGACTTCTCAGTGCTCCCAGATGGTACCCATTCACCCAAGCCTAAGCAACTAGCTCTGTGCCCCAAACCACTGAAACCTGGTCTCGGCAGGAATCCCAGCTGCATTCTGGCTAGCCTGTCTGTGGCACCATGCAGCAACTGCGGTGCCCCAGGTTAGAGAACCCACAGAGACGCCTATTGCTTGTTACCAAGAATGGCTCCCTCCCCAACCCATGGGCAGGGCCCGCAAAGGCTTACCACAGCCACCCCCTGCCTGTCACACTGTGTGGGAAGATGCGCAGCCACTTCCTGCTTGTCTCTTGTCCCACCCAGAGCCGCAGCACCCCAGGACAGACATGTGGGGCTTCTTCCCACTGCACCAGGCTTGTTCCAACATAAGGGGGGGGTTACTGGTGCTTGATAGGTTGTAGAAAAAGAGTCAGTTTTTCTCTTTTCCTAGCAGATGAAGTTATTAAGAGGTTATACACAATACATTAAATACTCGAACCCACCAATGCACATGTTGAAAACACTAACTCAAAACCATAGTTAAAAAAGCCTAAAGTGTTAAATAATTTGCATAAGGTATAACGTTAGAAAATACCAGAGCTGAACTCAGTTTTCACTCTCTGACCTAGATTTTCTAACACCACATCAGAAACATGACTGACTCAGGTCCGTTGGTTAGTTTCCTGCCTGAACTTGGCTACCTATGGGCTTGTTATGCTTCCTAATATAAAGAAACCTGGACACAGTCAATTGTTACATCGTACAATGAGTTAAAACATGGTTTCATGAGATTTCCATACAATATAACTTAACTTCTTATTTTACTCTAATTTCTTTGATAATTGACCTTTCAGTTGGTTTTAAAATCAGAAAGAAAATGTGTGTGTTTTACAAAAATGCTGAGGTACAAATCCCATACTTCAAATACTTCTGGCTTCGTTATACCTTATGCAAATTATTTAAGACTGCCTCTTCACCAGTAAAATAAATCCAATCATGCATACAACAGAAGTATTTTACAAAGAAAATGTAAATATGCAGAGTGCTGGGAAAAACATTTAATAATGCATGAATGATCAATAACTTATTTTTTAAGATTCATTTAGCTTTAATTGTGTGTGCATACATGCTTGTGTATGTGTGTGTGTGTGTGTGTGTGTGTGTGTGTGTGTGTGTGTGCGCGCACGCGCATGAATTGATATGAATGCAGGTGTCCTTGGAAGCTAGAAGTGGACATTGGATCCCATTGAGCCAGAGTCATACACAGTTGCAAACTGTCATATGTAGAAGGTGAGAATCAGACCCAGGTCCTCTGTAAGAGCAATATTTGTTCTTTCTGCAGAGCCATTTTACCAGCCCCATTTTAACAAATTACCATAAAAGCCACCCATCTTGCCTTATACAGAAGAAAGCTAAATTATTAAAATATCTTCTTTATAATGCTTCATAAATTGATAGTTTGAGCATTCGTTCTGGGGAAGCTAGGGTGGTTTTCCTTAGCTATGTGTTTATAAGGAGATATTGAGACTTGCGAAGATTTGAGTTGGGGATGTTGTTCACTGCAAGAGTTCTTGTTTCACATGTGTCAAGTCTCAAGCTCAAATATTATCAGAAAGAAAGAAAGAAAGAAAGAAAGAAAGAGAGAGAGAGAGAGAGAGAGAGGGAGGGAGGGAGGGAGGGAGGGAGGGAGGGAGGGAGGGAGGGAGGGAGGAAGGAAGGAAGGAAGGGAAAAAAGAGTTAAAGAATTGTGAATACTCTAAGTAATTCAAAAAGTAAATCAAAAGTAAAAAAAAAAAAAAAAGCCTAAAGTGGCCACATCTGTAGCCAGGCAGGACTTCCAGTGGAAGGACACCAAACCACCCATAAAACCTTCCACTGAAAATTTGCCCTGCCTTCAAGAAATGCAGGAACAAAGATGGAACAGAGACTAAGCTAATGACCAACAAATGACTGGCCCAACTTGAGAACAATCCCTTATGGAGTGGTGGACCATGAGAGAAAGCCTGGTAAGATCTCACTGGGATTGAAGCTCTGAGACCCCGAAGGGACAATAGGAGCTTCACTTGCTTCTGACTCCAGGCTCCTGTCACATAGCCACAGCATCACGACCCCCTCCAGAGTGCCCACAAGTCCCTGCTCATGTAGATGAGGCATCTCAGAGCAACGCAATAGGAAGCATCTTCTGTCACACCCAAGCCACCCCTAAACTATATATAAGATCTTATCTAGAAGGAATAAAGGTATGTGAGAATTACTCCATCTTCTGATAGCATCTGTCACAAAAGCTGTAAAAGCCTGAGAATAGAACACATTCCTGAAGCTTTCACTACAAGAAGCTCTCCTAATTCTGTTCACTTTCTAAGCAGCCCTCTGCCCACTCAGCTCAGCCAGCCTCACCTCAGCACAGCCAGTGCAGTGTCTCAGAGCAACAGAGACTGCAGGGGCAGTGGCACCAGAGCAGTAGCAGCAGCAGCAGAGGCAGCACGGACACTTACACCTCCTCGATCATGCCCTTTCCCCTCAGCTTGATTGAACACTCCCTCCTGGTCAGGCTGGAGGTCTCGGCAGATAGCCTTCAGTACTCAGACCCACAATTCCTGACAATATTAATGATATTCTGTTATGCTTGCAGACAGGAGCTTAGCACATCTGGTATAACTGTCCTCTGAGAGACTCCATTCAGCAGCTGACTGAAAAAGATGCAGAGAGACTCACTGCCAAACATTAGATGGAACCCAGTGAGTCTAGTGGTAGAACTCGGAATAAGGATTGAGGGACCCAGAGAGGATAGGGACTCCACAGGAAGACCAACAGAGTCAACTAACCTGGACCATTGGAGCTTCCAGAGACTGAACCAAGAACCAATGTGTATGCCTGGGCCAGACTTAGAACCCTTGTACATATGTACCAGAAGCTCATCTTGGTGTGTATGTGGTCCCCTACCAACTGGAGCAGGGGTTATCCTAAACTCTGTTGACTGTCTATGGATCTTGTTCCCCTAACTGGACTACCTTGTCTAGCCTCAGGGGAAGAGGTTATGCCTAGTCCTGTAGAGACTTGATGTGCTTGGGTGGGTTCCTCCCCAAGGGAAGAGTGAATGAGGGCAGGGGATATATGAGGGAAGAGCTATGAGGAGAGAATTGCTGCTGTCAGGATTTAAAGTGAATAAATAAACACATTAATGGGAAAATGTATACATGTATCTCCATATGATATATTAACCACACACATACATAATCATATATTAAGTATATAAAAATCTTAAATATGTGTATAATGTGAATTTAGTAATACATGAAAATAGAAAGTGAACTTATCTAATATATACATAGCATGTATGCTTTAACTTTGCCCATTGAAGTAGTATTAGTCTTTGTTGTTTTCCAATATAGTTCAAACTAGTTAAAAGAAACATATAATTAATCCTCAAAACCACTTCAATGTAAATTATACATTTACATATTTTATAATGTAAATAATACATAAAATTTATTACTAATGGTCAGTAATTTGAAGCAGTTACAAAAGTTCATCTGATAATATGGTTGGGTTTGGGTTACAAGTGACTTTTCACATTCAAGGAAACCACACTCAAGCACATAAAAGCATATTAATATACATAAACTATGTATACCATTTTCCAAATATCTTGTGGCTTAAATTGAAGCTTTTGTGATTATAGGAAGAGTGTGTTTTGCTATTATATTTTGATTTTCATTAAAATAAGAATTGAGAGGAAATAGTGCTGATGTGCTGATACTATTAGGGATGGATTAAAAGAAAGCAATTAATGGGTGTATATAACCAATACCTATTCTATGTATGTGTGAAATCACATCAATATAATAAAAAAAGCAATCAATGTGTTGAAAAAAAGAGAATGATTTAAAAGAGAAAGAAACAATACAGCTGCAAAACTAAAATTTAAAATAAAATGACTGGTAGGTCTAACTACAAGGAAATTTTAAAATGAAGTCAATTTATTTTTATTATTATTATTTGTCAAGGCTTAGACTATGCTTCCCACGGGGAGGAAGGTATACAGTTTGAGAAAATAAATTTCATAAGAACTGAATTTCCATAGATAGATTTAAAAATCTTCATAATTTTCTAAAACCGTGGCAGAGATAGACAACAAATTGCCTCTAGGTTCAGGAATGAAGGACTCAATTACATTTTATGTAGAAGTTGGTAGCAATTAGTAAAAATGTCCCAAGTGTTAGATGACTTCACCTGTCCCAAGTGTCCCAAATGTCCCAAGTGTCAGGTGATGAGTTAACCCTAAGTAGCTTTAAAAGTCCCATTAGAATAAGGACCAGTAACACAAATGACCTTTACTTTGTCTTATCTAATGAGTATGATTTATAGTTATGTTAAGCAGAGACTTGTGTGACTGGCTCTGTCCTGAATCAAATCAAATGTGACTTTGTGCAATAAACCTTCCTAGCACAATGCATGACATCATGGTTAATAGAGAAAACAGAAATTACATGGGGAAAAAAATCTATAACATTTTAGTGAGCTGATGACAGATTTATTATTGCTAAAATTTGTTCATTTAACTTGAAGAAGGAAAAAAAGTAATCAAATGTAATGTTTCCTTTCAAATCCTTATGCATTTTATAAAATCATTGCTTTGAAAATAAGGTCTTATTTTAAATTTAATTGAATATTTAAGGACAGAAAATCCATAGCAAAACCAACTTCATTACCATCATCACCATCATCATCACCATCATCATCATCATATTATTATTATTATTATTATTATTATTAATTGCTTGCTCTGATTTTGAATATTCATGAATGTATATACTTGGAATTAAATAGTCAAATATCTGAGAGATTTCCTTTCTAGAGTTTAGTATTTTGATCATAATGGTTGTAATATTCATAGCTTTTGTATCTTTAGTAATTTTGCTTTCAATTTCTCCATGAAGTTGTTATGGCTATTTCTAAGAGCAATTCATTCTCCAAAACAAGATGTAAGCCTAAAGAGTAACTCATTATAGAGTGTCTTTAAATAACTGCAGAAACAGTTATTAAGAATTTCATAAGGCCTTCTGCCTGTATTGTTTTTTATTCATTAGAATATGATAAAGCCATTGGATAAGCCATAAATTATCTTATATAAATAGAATTTACTAAAATAATATCTCAACACTACGTCTGTTTGCATTTATCAGTATAATGCAGTTTTCCTGGACATGTTACTTTAAACATAATATAATTCTTTTCATAAATTTGAAATTTTTTATTACTAATGTTTACATGTGTCTATGATTGTGAGCGTGTGTGTGTGTGTGTGTGTGTGTGTGTGTGTGTGTGTCCTGTAAGCCCACAGAGGCTAGAAGAGTGTGTCAGATGCCCAGTACTTGGAATTACAGGAGACATTGAGCCACTCCTCATGGGTGCTGCTGACTGAACTTGGGTCTTGTGAGTTGATATTATTGTAAATTCACAAAGCTTGTTTTTCCAAGTTTCAATGATTTTTGTGTTTGTTTGGGCAAGGAAAGTGCAGAGTTTCACCTTGTAACTCAGGCTCACCAGGAATTACTCCCTGTATAGAGTAGGCAAGTCTCCAGCTTACAAAGACATGCCAGCTATTGCCTCACAAGGCCTGTGATTAATGGTGTGTGTCTTTCTGTCTGGCTACCAGAGGTGCTTTGTTTACACATAAATAGTACTTTACATGCTCTCTATAATTTAACTCATCAATATAAATTTACTCCAAACAGTTGTTTAGTTGAATAGCTAGTTTTCCCATTCAGTTTTATGTTGTAAAACTCAAGTAAAAGAAACGTGACATCAAATTTTACTTTTGAACTTTTATATTGTTCAATGAGTTCTAGTACACGTTTTATATTGCAAATGCTAATGACTTCACTAGCGCTATATCTTTATATTACTGTTATTGCTATTATTATTATTATTAATTCAGTGCTTTCCTTTTTGTTTTTGGTATTGGGCTTTTTTACTTTTTGGTTTTCTGGGACAGGTTTTCTCTATGTAGCCCTGGCTGTCATGGAACCTGTAGTATCTAAGACAAAGGTGGCCTCAAATTCAGAGATCTGCCTGCCTCTCTTCCTGAAGGCTGGAATTAAAGGCAGTTACCACCACTTCCGGCTTAGTGATTTCTTATATATCTATAAATACATTGCATAAGTATATGGGAAATATTTTAAAAGATGTCACGGTCCAGCTTCGACATGAGTTGGGGGTCACCAAGGACTAGGTATACCTGGTAGGCGAATAAGAAAACACATCAATTGAAGAACCTGACAGGCTTCTTCATGCCCTGAGAGCTTTCTGAACTCCAGGGTCAGGATGCCCATATAGACTTGATTCAGCTGGAGTATTTTACTGAAATCATACAAGGAAGTGGGGTTACAAAGTTCATAGGGGTTGGGTAAATGCTTCTCTATTTTCCTGTGTCAACATTTCTTGTGATATAGAGTACTACAGATTTAGAACAGAAAAAAAAAAGAACTATAAAATCTCAAACATAAAACTTTTGTAGCAAGCACAATTTTTCTATGTCTCTCCATCACCAGTCTCCAGTGAGCTAGGGGACAGCATTATTGTGGTTACAGAGTCAGTATCTTTCAGACAGCGAGACAGTGTGGTTTCATAAAAGGGCAAACATGAGGTTGTACTGCTAAACTTGCTGTCTTCAGGACTGCATCTGTCTGTTTACAAAAACATACTCACTTGACCTGTATGGAGAATTCCTATGGGGCTGCCACCATCATCCCTGAGCCCACAGAAACTATTGCTGACTTTCTGTAATATCTGTATGTTATTCCATTCTCAGTGTTTTAATAAAAATGTCCTGTTTTTATTATACAGAATTGAGAGTGAGACTGGGGTAACAGCTGTACAATTACTCATCTCTGCCCCCTGCTCTAGGTAGCTTTCATTTCCACTTCTAGCTAATAACATACATTTCTCTTGAATTCATGAGCAGCTTTCACTTTAATATTATCAGTAACATCTAGTTTCTGGATATCAAGTGGGCTTCTACTTGACATGTCACCAAATACTGTTTTTATCATGGAAGGAGGAAAGAGAAGGAGCAGTGAATAGATAAAGAGAATGATAAGTACTAAGAATAGTTGTAGAAATAACATCATGAGGTGCTTGCTACAAAGAAGCAGTACTTGGGGCCTCTAAGTACTCATACTGGGGCCTAAAGGAAGCCATAGCCTTGTGCTCTTAAACACAGTATCCCCAGCAAGTTTTTCTTCTTTGTCATCAGGGGTCTCAGGCATCTCGAGCCTAGTGTGGGATGTCTCCAACAAAAAGAAATAATAATGATGACGATGATGATGATGAGTCTATCTTTAGAGCATATGGGACTAGATCAGTGAATACCAAAGACTCAAACAGAGAATAGTGGTATTCATCTAAATATTTGTGTAATTACATATTGATATGTGATACAAATACTTCCCATTTAAAGACACTCATGATCATTTAAAAAAAAACTGTTTAATATATTTTATTACTCTTTAAATTCTTTTCAGAATGTGAGACATTTTCTGAAGATTAGAAATATATTACATTTATTTTTCTGATGACTTGGAATACAAGAGGAAAAATAATCCTATGTGCAGAATTATTCTAGCGAGAAGCATGCATTGTATTGTCATTCATTTTCTTTTTCTTGCTAGTCTAATTATTGCTGTGCATTTATGCTGTTGTATAATGAAGAGCTATATTGTTTATCTCCAATCTCAAAATATAAATCAAATTAAATTCTTTTACTTTTAAAATGTTATATTTGCTATTTTCTGTCAAATATTAATGTTATAATATTATTCTGTCACCATTACTACTTCAAAGATAATATACATTTTTTTTTTAGCAACCAAACCAAGGACTTTATTATTTAGGCTTTATCATTGACCAGTGTTTATAATTACATCATTTATTTCTGTGATTTTAAGATTATATAAGGGAAATTACTCCTCTGCTTTAAAAATAATGGATAGATACAGAGAGACACAGTGTGGTATGAAGTAAACAAGAACAATTAGTAACAATAGGAGGGCAAACTTAATCTAAGATAATGGCACTATTTGAATAACAGCAGGAACACAGTCAGAAAAGGTGCTTAATAGATATACAATTATGCTAGAACAAAGATTGAGACATGCAAGAAGGCATAAAATACTTTTAACTTCATCAGATATAAACATGATATAATTGAGATAGTTGTACACTGTGCTCATTATGAAAAGTCCAATATTTAAAATCTGATTTAAAATATATCTATTGTATGTATGAATAATTCATGCACTAAAACTTTCAATTCATGTTGCTTAATATATTTATAAAGAGAACAGGTCAGAGGCCATACACCCGTATGCCCCCAGGCCAACCTAAAAACAGATTCATACCTGAAAATTACTATAATGTGATCCTCATTGCCATGATAATTAAAAAAACCTGGTTTACCAAATTCAAGGCATCATTTTAAAAGTAATTGTTATTTTGTAATTTTTTTTCTTCCTCCTTTTTTATTTTTGATACTTTATATACATTTCCAATGTTTCCCCTTCTCTGAGTCTCCTCTTTGGATACCCCCCATCACCTCCCCAACCCGCCTCTAGGAGGGAATTCCAACTCCCACCCCATCCCCCCGTCCACCCATCCCCATATTCCCACCTTGACATTCCCATTTACTGAGGCCTCTAACATCCTCAGGCCCAAGGGCCTTTCCTCTCTCCCTGATGGCCATCGAGGTCATCCTCTGCCACATATGTGGTCCAAACCATAAGTCCATCAATGTGTATTCTTTGGTTGGTGGTCCAAACTCCAGGAGGACCGGGGGGAGGGGTCAGGCCCATTGACACTCTTGCTCCCTCCATGGGGCTGCAAATTCCCTCAGCTCCTTCAGACCTTCCTCCAACTCCTCCATCTGGGACCTCACTCTCAGTCCAGTGGTTACTGTTAAGTGAAACTTGGGCG
>CM052716.1:61248712-61271424 GCA_028551405.1 Uromys caudimaculatus
ATCCAAAGAGGAGACTCAGAAAAGGGGAAACATTTGAAATGTACATAATGTATCAAAAATAAAAAAGGAAAAAAAAAAAAGAAAGAAAGAAAGAGGTGCAGGTGCTCTTAACTGTTGAGCCAAAAAAAAAAAAAAAAAAAAAAAAAAAGAAATTGCAAAGCTTCTGTAAGGCAAAGGACACTGTCAATAGAACAAAACGGCAACCAACAGATTGGGAAAAGATATTAACTAATCCTATGTCCGATAGAGGGCTAATATCCAATATTTACAAAGAACTCAAGAAGTTAGACTCTAAAAAACCAAATAACCTTATCAAAAAATGGGGAACAGAGCTAAGCAGAGTATTCTCAACTGAGGAAATTCGCAGGGCTGAGAAACACCTAAAGAAATGCTCAACTTCCCTAGTCATCAGGGAAATGCAAATCAAAACAAGTCTGAGATTCCACCTCACACCAGTCAGAATGGCCAAGATCAAAATCTCAGGTGACAGCAGATGCTGGCAAGGATGTGGAGAAAGAGGATGTTTTTGTAGACAGACAAATGGGGTCCTGGATGTTTGACCTGTACTGGAGATCTTGTGGAAGTAGGCTATGGGACCCAGAACTAGAAAGGGATACTGGCAAAAGAACGTGCCCTTTGCTATATTTTAAAAATCACCTTGGAACACATTGCTGTGGGACTGTCCTCCCAAAGAAAAGAGAATTGAGTATCTACAAAAAGAATTAAAATGTAGAAAATTAGAACAAGCAGGAGAATTAAATAGATGGTGCACAGGTCAGGCCTAGGAAGAAATACAAAGACTTCTGGGTTAGTAGTATGATCTCATGTTCACCCTTTTATGAAACCATACTGTCTCACACATGTCTGAAAGATACTGACTTTGTAAACACAATACTGCTGCCCTCGACCTCAATGGAGACTGGTGGTCGGGAGATAAAAAGTAAAAAATTGTGCTTGCTACAAAACTTTTATGTTTGACATTTTATAATTCCTTTTTTTTTTTTTTTTTTTTTCTGTTCTAAATCTGAACTACACTGTATCACAAGAAAATGTTGGAATGGGAAAACAGAGAAGCATTTACCCAGCCTCTATGAACTTTGTAACCCAACTTCCTTATATGATTTCAATAAAAGACTCGGGCTGAGTCAAGTCTAGAGAGCACCCTGACTCCAGAGTTCAGGAGCTCTCACTGTAAGAACAACCTGTCAGCTTGTATCTCAATTGTTTTCTTATTCGTCTACCAGGTATCCCTAGTCCTTGAAGACCTCGAACTTGTGTCGAGACTGGACTCCAGCATATTTCCTGCCTGTGAACCACTCATGTACATGTGACAAGACACATCTGGTGCAGCTGGCTCAAACAAACTTCTTTAAGAGAGTGAAAATATGTTGCTTGTTATTTCCCATAAACAGTAGCCTTCACGATTTTAGGAATTATCTGTCCATAGGCAAGGGACTTAAAAGTTAGAGATAATTTTTCATGGATCTCTTAGGCACAATGATTAAAACTTAAAATGTAACATTGGTTCTCACACTCACTTGTTTCTCTTGGACTGGTTCCACACCAGTCTGCATCTTTTCTTGACAAGTATTCCACAATTCATGCATTTCCTACATCTTGGAATATCCAAGGTAATCCAGGCACCACCTTCGCAATTTTGTTGCTTCATAGCTTCTCAGTGCCTCCATGCAGGGACACGTTGACACAATCCTGGCCTCCGTAGCTTTCCTTAGTTGTTGATGGAGATTCTATAACACCTTTCTTGTATCCTTGATCCTAAAGGCAGAAGCACATGGCCAAAGCTGTAAATTTCTGCTGCTTGTTGGAATTGGGCCGCAGACTATGTTTTCAAATATATTTTCCCCACTTTACTGGTTTTGATGGTTTCTTTAACTGATTAATCTTTTCCTTAATTTCTTTTCACAAATGGGAAGTTTAGTTGAGTGGGGGTCTTGCCTTGAAGTCACCACTCCCATCATTCAATTTAGCATTAAGGTTTACTTTAAATAGTTATCTCTTTAGCTCTTTTATACTTCCTGGTACCCCTTTTCTCCTCAGAGTGTAAATTTTGTATTTTTCCTTAGTCATCTTACTCCTTTTGATTGTAAATCTTCATAAGATTGCAACTAATAATCATGTGAAAAACTCAATACTAGGCTGTTTTGAAATCTCCTTTTATCTGCCATTGCCAAGAATCTAAAACTCTCCATTTTAATCTCAAAAAGATGTTCTGGAAATGGGAAAAGTCTAGTCACATTTTTACCAAAATGATCTCTAGTCCAATTATGAACATTCTTCTCCTTTATGACCTGTCGAGTCAGGCCATTTTATTTATGTAGCTCTTAGCACCAGTATCGTCCAGGCATTTTCTAGAATGTCCCATTAAGTTTCACTTAAACAATTAAACTTCTTTTCTAATTAAAAGTCACAAAATCCACAAGCTACCAACAAGTAGTAGGGCCCAAGTATAAAAGAATTTCCCGGGCCCTGGTACAAACTTCTGTCTTAGTGTTCTTTTGCTTTGATGAGATAATATGACCATGGGAACTCTCACAAAAGAAAGCATTTAGATGGTGCTTTCTTAAAGTTTCAGGGGTTTTGTCCACTATCAGCATGGAGGGAAGCATGGCAGCTTTTAGACAAACATGGTGCTGGAGAAGGAGCCAAGAATTCTTCATCTGCAGTCAGCAGGCACAGAGACACTAAGACTGGTTTAGGCTTTTGAAACCTCAAAGCCCACTGCCAGTGACACACTTCCTTCATCAAGGCCACACCTACTCAAGAAGGCTACACCTCAAATAATACTATTCCTTGATGACCAATCATGAAAATATGAGTCTGTGGCTTCCATTCTTATTCAGCACATCATAAATATACAATACTTTATACCTCTGGACCTCATTCCTGGGTACTCTTTTAACAATGCATACATAAATCTGTTGGGAAGCCTTTATTTTTCTTCTTCTAACTATTTACTATAGTGTTTCCTATAGGGGTTGTATCATTTAAATATATTGTGACTAACTGTATATAAGGGTTTAAGCTTAATCAATTTCTCATCTACATATTGTTATGCATACTATGTTTGATTTTTGTAACATCTATCCTACTATATAACTGAGATGACATTTCAATCATTTGGATTTATATTTTATAATGATTATATGGTTTTGATCACTATTTTATAATTTTTAGCCACTTAAAATTATCTTGACAAAAGTACCTATTTAAATTCCTTACCAAAGTTTAAATTGAATTGTTTGACATTTTGTTGTTGAACTATAAAAGTTAGCTCCTCATTATAATATAATTAGCACATTTTCCATAATATACCGTCATTTTACAATGATATATGCATCCCTTAGAGAACAAATTGGATAAAAGACCATTTGTCTATATCTAATTTTATTGTCTATATTTTTGTACCATAGTCAAGAATTAATTTTTAAAATCTGTTGTGAAATACAATGCCATAAAGATTCTCCTCTACATTTTATTTGATAAATTATGTATTTTGGAGATAAGGAATTTTGTACATAGGTAAGTGTGTTTGTATGTATGAGTATCCTAGACCTTTAATATAGGACCTTGTACACATTAAGACAATATAAACATCTGTCTGCCACATGTTTTGTTTTTATTTTATCTTTTATATTACAATAAAATCATAACATTTCCCCTTTCTCTTTCCTTCATTGGAACTTTTCCTCTGTTATTATATGCATATGTATATATGTATAGTCTTAAATATAATCTTTTCCATATAATCAAGTCCATATAATACTACTTTTATGTTTTCAAAGCTGATCATTTAACAATAGTCAACCAATTGGTTGGCTCTTCTAAAAGCTACTCCTCATGCTTCTAGGTTTCCTCCGTTGCCTGTAGTTTTGTATAGAATTGAAAGTTCATGGACTTTCCCCATTTGGTTCAGTATGTTCATTGGTATAAATACTTGCTCAGCTCACATTTGGTATGCATGCCTTGAAAATTTATGATTTAAGGTTCTGATGATATTGGAAGATATAACTTCCTAGCAAACTCCCTGATCCTCTGGATCTTTAGTCATCTATTACAAGCTCACTTCTGCTGAGGGCCATCAGTCCCAGGCAGGGGACACTGATAATCTTAAAAATAGTATATAGTCTTTAATAAAAAGTATCAACAACCCTATTGTTGAAATAGATTGTTTGAAAGATATTGACTAATCTATTCCAAAAAGATAGAGATCAAAAATTTTATCTGATAAGTTAAAGAAACTTTTTCAGATTAAAAATGTCAAAGTAATACAATAAAAAGTAAGTGTTCCCTTCAAAGATCTTTTCTAAAATGCAGTCATGATTAGACAGTAGTTGCCATTTCCAGTTTTGTTAAAAAATAAAATTGAAGCAAACTTGCTGTTTATACAGATATTTATTTCTGATTTTTGTTTCTGACTCTCCATATGTATATATAAACATCAAATATATGTCTGGTACCTGGAGAAGGCAGAAAAGAGCATCAGACTTCTTTGAGCTGAGTTAAAAATGGTTGTGAGCTGCCGTAAAGATGTTGGGAAATGAAGCTGCCATTGCTTCAAGAGCTTTAACCTCTGAGCAGCTCGTGCCCAGACAGTTGCCTTACTATTCAATACATTATGATAGATTTCCCTCCATCATTCACTTTGTGGACAGCTGCATGGTATTTTAATGAATATTGTCTATTTCCCCAGTTCTTTTTACCATAATTTGCTTTCAAGCATTACGTGCTATAATTCCATACAATGAAAAGTTATCAAACATATCTATTTTCATGTATATGCAGTGGAATGCCTCTTTTCTATAAAATTATTTTTTAAAATATACAGTCTACTTTAATTCATACTATAATTCACCCTTCAAAATACTGTAACTGTTTCTAAGGCCTGTGAGAGTCCATGGGAAGATTTTTCTGATAAGAAAAATTTATTTATTCAATCCTTTGGGACTATCAAGAAAGTTGAGGTCAGTGATTCGATGCCATAAGTTAGAATAAGCCTGGATGGAACAACCAGATCATAAAAATATCTCTTAAAATAAGTTGCAGTCTATATGAAAACAAACAAAAAATATAGACTCATAGAAACATTTCTAACAAAAATCATTGATAAATAGGAAGATTTGAGAAGTAAGCATCACAAACCCTCCAAGATGAGCAAAAAAAGTCACCTGTTTTTCTTCTTCCTTTTTCTTCTCCTCTATAGCACGGTTCCTAAATTTGGGAGTACAATAAATACAGAAGTGAATTTATGTGTAAATTTTAACGAGAATTCTTTGTCCTGTAAGAATTTTCAGTTCCCTACATCAGAGCTTTGTTTTGATTTAATCTTTTTGAGAGGGACATAGAAAAACTAACTCACATTACTGAGAAAAAAAGGTAAAATTTTGATTTTGAAACTTCTTCGTCAGATGTGATTGGGAAACTCCAAATTAAAATATTACAGATCCTTCTTTCTCACTCCTGTTTCAGTCATTCTTTCTAGATAATGTTTATTCTTTGTGACCCCCACTTTTTTTTTGGATATTTTCTTTATTTACATTTCAAATGTTAAACCCTTTCTTGATTGCCCCCAGAACCCCCTATCCCATGCCCCTCTCTCCTGCTTCTATGAGGGTGTGCCCCCACCAACCCACCCACTCCTGCCTCTCTGTCCTTGCATTCTGCTACACTGGGACATCGAGCTTTCATGGGACCAAGGGCCTTTTCTCCCATTGATGCCTGACAAGGCCATCCTCTGCTACATATGCAGCTGGAGCCATGAGACACTCCATGTGTACTCCTAAGTTGGTGGTTTAGACCCTGGGAGCTCTGGTTGGTTGATATTGTTGCTCTTCATATGGGGTTGCAAACCTCTTCTGCTCACCCAGTCCTTTCTTTATTTCCTCCATTGAAGACCCCATGATCAGTCCAATGGTTGCCTGTGAGCATCCACCTCTGTATATTTCAGATTCTGGCAGAGACTCTCAGGAGACAGCTATTTCAGGCTCCTTTCAGTGTGTAATGAACCTGCAAAAATACTATCTACCAGGCAATCCATAGATTCTATACTTGACTGGAACATAATGTGCTGCCTTTGTTTCTTTGTATCTTCCATTATGGTCCCTCCAGAATACATTTATATCCCCCCCTCCCCACTTGGTTCTGGCCACCAAAGTCTTCATCTAAAACTACATCCATCTCTTTAGGACTTTCTAGCATCTGTAGCCAGAGATAGGGTAACTCTAGTTCTTCATTCTCTAACCTTCATGGAACAGTCCCCAGTTCCTTTTTAAGGGAATTCTAGAATCAGTGTTCATATCACATCTGCTAGCAAAAGACTTGGAAAATAAGAAAATTAAGACACTGAAGAAATAAACTGAAAAACACTAGAAAATGAAATATCTCTCATGTTTATAAACCAGTAAGATTAAGATTATGACAATGACTATCCCACCAAAATAAATCTACAGATTTAATACAGTATCATCAAAATCCCAATGCAGTTCTTAACATACTTTGAAAAAACAAAAACTTCATATGAAAATATTAACACATGATAAGATTTCATCTTGTTTTAAGAGATATGGTAATATAAGCATCATGGTTTTAGATAAGAAACAGACATATTGATCAGTGGGGTAGAACTGAAACCCAGATGTAGATCACCACCTAATTTATACAAGAAACCAAAAATATGTTAGTTGTAGAGTAATGAAAATAGATTGATCATGCTCTACAAAAGCCAACTCCAAATGGATAAAGGACCAAAACAAAACACCAGATACCATCTGGTATCTGATAGAATAAAAACTGGGGAATAGGCTTCAACTCATTGGCAAAGGAAAGTATTTTATAATAGGAACCTAAGAGCTAAAGCATTAAGAACAACCATCAATCAGTGGGATCTCATGAACTAATAAGCTTCTTTACAGCAAAGTACTTCATCACCTAAAGTAGCAGCGTATAGAATGGAAAATTTTTAACCAGTTATACATCAGGCACAGGAGTCTACTACCATGCATAAAACCAAGGCAAAATACCAAAAGCAAAACCTAATCTAAACCTAATCTAAAATAAGATATATAAACACAGAGTCCTCTAATGCACAAACATCTGAGAAAAACTTTAAAATGTATAACATCCTTAGCAACTATGGAAATGTACATAAAAATTTCCTTAAGGGTTATTCTTATTCTAGGCAGAATAGCCAAAAGTATCAAAAAGAGAAGAAAGAAAACAGTGAGATTGAAGGAGGAAAAGAACTTGTATTTACTTCTATAAGGAGTACAAACTGTTACATGTGTGGCTGTCTCTCAAAAGGCAGAAAGCACATCTATCAGAAGGTTGAAAGATACTATTCTTAGACATATACCCAAAGAAACCTTTTTTTTTTCAAGGAAATGTATTCTTATCATGTTCCTTGCTGCTTCATTAATCATATCCAGAAAATGGAAAGAGCGTAGATGCCCAACATTGAATAACTAGATAAATAAAATATGTTCTATTTACACAATGAATTAATATCCAGTTCTTAAGAAAAAATATTAAATTAGCCTGGATGTTGTGACACAAGTATTTATTTCCAGTAGTCAGGAGGCAAAGACAGATCTCTGTGAGTTCAAGGCCAGTCTAGTCTATGAAAATGAGTTTCAGGACTGATGGGGCTACCCATAGAAATCTTGTTTCAAAAACCAGCCACCACTGATAAAAAGAAAGACATTTGTTAATAAATGGATAGAAATAGAAAAAAAAATCATCCCGAGTGAGGTAACTCAGATTCCAAAATACATAAATTGTATGATTTCTCTTGTATGTGGATGTCAGCTTCTATATATGCATGCTTAATTTAGGTTAATCAATGTGACTAGGGAGTATGAGGAGACTTTCCAAAGTAGGGGGAATATGTGATGCACGTGCTGTGAGCCAATGCATCACATAAATTCCTACCCAGCGTTATAGGGATTGTCAAAGCTATTGGTAACCCTCCCCTACTTGATGATAAAGCCCTATTGCTGAGGACATTAACTGCATATGTCCTCAAACATAAAGAAAACTGGTGCCAAATGCAGTGGACTAATGCTACTTATTAGCATTTTGAGTGCTATAGGGCCTGGTAAACACTATCAGAGGAAAAAAATAACCATTACTATCACTCAGCTTTATAATTCATGATGTAACATAGCAAACTGCCTACAAGATATACTGGTACCATAGTGATATAGATACAATGGAGGTATTCAATCAGGTTTCAATATTTAAAGCTCATTCCATGAGATGGAACCCATTCCAGACCCTGTTACAGCAGCTCATAAACTAAGGCTAGATAGGCCATGGACCCCAAAGCAAAACCTCCTGCTATTTTTCTGCAAAATGACAATAGAAATATAATGTCATCAGATGACACAGTGTAATGTACATAAATCAGTTTATTTATACAAATTCATAAAAGAAGCCTCTTTTTCCAGTAGTTGGTAATTAACACAGAAAATAAAAAAAAAAATGGATACTGAGAAGAGAGGGAGAGATATTGGAGGATTCATCCATAAATGTGATATCTTTATTATACTCATGCTTGCAAGGCATGGACATTTATGCAGAACAGAAAGTACAATGACTTTAAGAGCTAGAGGTAGTGAGTGATAACAATGACATAGCCTTTCCTGCACAGGACAGGGCTGTCTTAGTAAGGGTTTCTATTGCTGTGAGGAAACGCCATTACCAAAGAGCAAGCTGGTGAGGATTTATTCAGCTCACCTTTCCACATTGATGTTCAGTCATTACTGAAGGAAGTCAGGACAGCAAGTCAAACAGGGCAGGATCCTGGAAACACATGCTGATACAGTGTCCATGGAGGTGTGCTACTTAATGGCTTGCTTCCTCTGGCTGGCTCAGTTTGGTTTCTTATAGAACCCAGGATCATCATGCTAGGCTGGGCTCACGCTACCACTCATCACTAAGTGAGAAAAAGCCTTGTGGATGGATCTCATAGATGCAACTGAGGCTCTTTCCTCTCTGATAACTTTCACTTGTGTCAAGTTGACATAAAACCAGCCAGTACAGGAGCTGATGCTTATATGAACTCTAAGACTGTAACATTATTCACAATACCTGCCCAAATTCAAACTAAATTATCAGCACTGGGAATGGAGATAGACACAAAGAAACCCTTAATCAAGAATCAATTTGTAATTGATATACCTGCTGGGAAAGAAAAAAATCAGATTTCTCCACTGTAGTAACACTGAATATCTTAATCAAAAAAGGCAAGCCCCATGTTCTGTATTACTTGCATAATACAAACTATCTTAGGTTTTTTTTGTGTGTGTGCCTTGTATTTTTTTTTTTTTTTGCCCTTTTTCCATTGTTTATTTGAGTTTTTATTTTGAGAGAGTAAGAGAGAGAAAGAGAGGATATGAGGTTGGGCAGGTATTTGGGGGATATATGGAAGATGTTGGGGAAGGAAAATAATGCGATAAACATATAGTGTACAAAAATTTATTTTATAAGATAATAAGTAATCTGTATTTATTGGGATAAGAATAAAATATAGCATGGCTTTGCAATTTTTTTCAATAAACAATTTAGGATTATAAAATCAACATCTAATATGTAATAAAATACATCATAATCTAATATAATAATAGCTTTAAGTTTTAAAAAACTTATGCTTACAATTGTATTACTTTGTAAAAGGAAATATGGTTCCTAAACTCTTTATACATAAGTAACTGAATTCTCTCTCTCTTTCTCTTTTGCTTTCTCTCTCTCTCTTTGTCACACACACAAATAGACACACACACACACACACAGACACACAGACACAGACACACAGACACACAGACACACACACACAGACAGACAGACAGACAGACAGACAGACACACACACACACACACACACACACACACACAAAGACATTCCTAAAAATTGGAGTGAGAGCCGTTATACAAGTTTTATAGATGCTATAAAGGGGGGGAGGTAGGGAGTTAAAGATGAAACCTGAATGCCAACTGGCTTTTAAATAAATCATTTTCTAAATCTCTTTCATCCTGAGAAAGGTTTGTGATTTTATTAATAGTCTAATGCCTGAGAATGATGTACAAGATTATTTTTAAAATTTCACTTTTCTAGCTGCCTGATGAGGTGTTAAGATCGTTTTTCTTCGATTGATGTTAGGTTCAGTACTTGCAGAAGTCATAGAGACATTAGTCTCTAGTTATATGTTACCATGGTAGTGCTTTCCCTTTATCTGCACTTTTATTTGGTATATTAAATGTCTCTGGTAGTTCTACTTCAGTTACTGAAAAATGATCAAGTTTCTCAGCATATATTTTATGGTTTTCAAAATCCTACAATTGAAATTCTTCCTCATTCTCTGATGTAGATGATGCAGTTAAGTAAGGAGCTGAAACAGGAAGAGATACTTGAAACAAATGTCCTTTAAAACTGTCATTTTTCATACACTGGTGTCAGATAATAGAAATAAAATGTAAAATTAAAAGTTCAAAGCTGTAGAGTCCAAAGACTTGAATTTATTGTACTGAAAAAGGCCATTAATAATATCTATAATTACTGAAGATAAATACTCAGGAAAGATATAGAACATAACTTTAAGACATGATCCAATAAAAGTTGATAACTGTATGGCTGAGGTCACCACACTAACAAAAGAAGCCATCAAAAAGGGAACCACAGTCTTTTAGATATATCCTTTACTGAATAAATCTTATAGCCTTGCTCATTTTCTCTAGATGAAATGTCTCTGATTTAAACTATATAAGTTATTGGGTAATTAGTTATTAGCACTAAATAATTTCTAAAGCTTATATATGACTATTAAATCCATTTCTCCTGTATATTTATAGACAATGTTATTATTTTGAAAACAATTTAAGCTTTTTTTTTTTTAGTTCATGTATGCAGCTAATATTCTTTCATTCCAGAGCTGTCTATAGTTCAATGATTTCAACACATGATATTTTATAGTAAATTAAAAATAAACTGCAGAAAGTAAAATTAACAACATTATTTTTGTGAGGTAACTTGGTATGAATTTTTAAGTTAACAAATCCACCAACTATATTGGTCAGTAACTACAGAAATAAAATTTGAAGTATTCAGAAGCATATTAAGATCTAGTGAAAACTCTCTATAACAAAGATACAGATTGAAAAAACCTATAAGTTTCTAATGAGCAGGTCAAAAGATTTTGAAATCTAACTTGGTATTTAACTAGAATATTTATGTTTATATTTAAGTAAGTTGTTACACTGAAAAGAAAATTTGAATTTTATATTACCCTGATCTAATGACTTTCATGAAATTTGTTCATACAATACTGACTGTAAAAATAAAATGGTAATTGTTGGCATCAGAAAATGGCTTTACAGTTAGGAACCAGCTTTATGGTTGCAGGCCACCTCCAAATCAAGCAATGATCATGACATCACCCATAGTGACAGGGACCAGCGTGCATCTGTTGACATGGCAATTGCCATACATTACTAGTGTCCACCTGGTATACCTGCCCACCTTTACGTGTGCCAGTGGTGCACATGGTTACATCATAGCCCAATTAAAAAGCCAAATCCTCCTGACCTTCACTCTCTTTCCCTCTTCATCTTGGTCTTCCTCTTCTGTCCTCCCCCCCACCCCCCCAATAAACCTCTCCCCTGTGTAACTGTGCTGGCTTTGTGTGATCTGTCCTGGATGAGCCACAATTTTAACACAACAGTAATTGTTCTGACAGAATTGTTGATCTCAAAATATAAGTAATTTATGTTTTCCAAGAGCAGTTCTAAAGAGGATGATTTGCAGTAAATATTGTTAGAATAACTCAACTCATTAATGCCTGAGGAATTGTTTATTGTATTGCTCTTTCAAACATCATTGATCTTCAGAAATCCCAACTATATGTAACCAACTACAATGTTCTCCCTAGTAATCATATATTAAAAGAATGATTCTATGGATTTATTTTTAAAAGAAGAAGAAAAAAAAAAAAAAAGGACAGGCGATAATTGGGAACATGAAGGATACTTTTTTGTGCAAAAATGTCCTTCAATTTTTAACACATATTTATTAAATATAATGTCTTTATATTTGATTCAATGTGCATTTCAATAAGTTGCGCATGACATCAAATTTTTTACTTTATTATAATTAGTTTTTAAAATATCAAGCATATAATTCTTATTTTTGCTCAGGTACTCTAATGTGTCATGTTACAACTTTCACTTTGTTTCTTTCACATAAACAATGATCTCCAGTTAAATCAAAACTCTCACAAGAGATCTGATCCAATGCTCTCATAGCTGGGGAATTTCCCATTGTATATGTCCATTTTCTGTATTTACTCATCAGTTGATAGCACTTAAATTATTTTTTAATCCTTGGCTATTGTGTTGAGTAATACAATAAACTTGAACATGTGAATGACTCTTCATCAGACTTCATTTCCTTGAATGTATAAACAATAATAGTTCACTGAGCATTTTTAGCAATGATAATATATTTTTCCCAACATCATCTTTCAATGTTTTTGGTAAAAAAAGATTTAAAAGACCAAAGATGTTTTGTAAGTAGAAAATAGACTTCAGGCTTATTTATTCATAACTGCAAATCATAAAATTTTACTTATTTAATAGTACAAAACAATTTCTGTTTTTCTGAGACACCATCTCTGTAGCACAGATTTTTCTCAATTCACTGTACAGCTAAAGTCACAAATTCAATATGAAAGCATCTCACATTATTGAGTTTGGGTTTGACTTTCCTATATTCTTGCTTCTATCTCATAAAGTGCTAGTATTATAGATCTGTACCAACATGCCAGACAAAGTATTTTTAAGTTTTTTTCTTAAGGATTGAAGCCAAGACATAATTCATGCTAGACAAATGTTCCACTACCAATTTACATCTCCTAGTAACAGAATTCTAGAACATACACATATCATATCTATTTGTTACAGCTTACCTGCTGGAATGCATTTAGGTGAGGTGGGGGTGGTCTGCTAAAGATAAATTAAAAGGAAAAACTAAATCATCAAGATAAAATGATATTTACTGATTTTTTTCTTTTTATTGAAAATACATTTTTCTCATGTATTATAGTATGTTTAGACCACTGGCCTCCTCACATCAATTCTTTCTCACTTTCTCTTCTATCTGTATCTATCTCCTTTCTATCTCTCATTTGAAAATGAACAAATTACTAAATATTAATAATAAAATAAAATATAATAATATGAACAAAAATCTAATGCAAAGCACAGGACAAAACAAACAGAAGCAACATTGCCCAAAAGAAAGCAAAAGAAGCAGTTACTGACTCAGTTGCACATTCAGGAATTCCATAAATACACTAAACTAGAAGAGGCAATATATATGAAAGGACTTGTGCAGAATATGTATTATAAAAATTATAAAATATTTAAAAGTATAAATATTTAAAATAAAATTACAAATATATGTTAAGATTATAAAACATAAAACTAATAAATAAAATATATAGATGGAATATTATAACTGTAATAAATAAATAAAAAATTATGATAAAATTTTAAAAAGGGAAAGCCCTGACATGACATTATAAGACAAGGATTCTCCAAAGATTCATTTAGTTGTTTTCTGTTGGTCATCTACTGCTGACCATGCATACCAAACTTAAGAGTAGTTTGTTTTTACAGTGAATCTCCCTTGTAGAAAGAAAAAAATATCTTTTGCAAGTAGTTATCAATTAAAGCTAGCTTGTGGTTTAGAACTAGGATATGTGTCCACTTTTTTTATATCTCTATTATGAATCTTTATTTATATTTGTTATTTTATATAACTATTCATGTTTCCTATTTTTTAATTCTTAAGCTTTATATCTTTTCTCTTATATTTTTATATAAATATTCTATCTTAGTTGTTACTAGCTGACAAGCAACAATACAACACCTTTGTGTGATCTCTTTTGTGATCATTGTAGGTATCTTCTTTTATTTATTTTTTTTTTAATTTTTTAAAAATTTTTTATTTTTTTAATTTTTTTTTATTTTTGATACTTTATTTACATTTCCAATGTTTCCCCTTTTCTGGGTCCCCTCTTTGGAAACCCCCAACCCGCCTCTATGAGGGAATTCCACCTCCCACCCACCCGCCCACCTATCCCCATATTCCTGCCTTGACATTCCCCTTTACTGGGGCCTCTAACATCCTCAGGCCCAAGGGCCTCTCCTCTCTCCCTGATGGCCATCGAGGTCATCCTCTGCCATATATGTGGTCCAAACCATGAGTCCATAGATGTGTATTCTTTGGTTGGTGGTCCAAACTCCAGGACGACCAGGGGGGGGGTCAGGTCCATTGACGCTCTTGCTCCCTCCATGGGACTGCAAATTCCCTCAGCTCCTTCAGACCTTCTTCCAACTCCTCCATCTGGGACCTCACTTTCAGTCCGGCGGTTACTGTTAAGTGAAACTTGGGCATTCTGAACTTTTGGGCTAATATCCGCTTATCAGTGAGTACATACCATGTTCCTTCTTTTGTGACTGAGTTACCTCACTCAGGATGCTATTTTCAAGTTCCGTCCATTTGCCTGCAAATTTCATTAAGTCATTGTTTTTAATAGCTGAGTAGTACTCCATTGTGTAGATGTACCACATTTTCTGTATCCATTCCTCTGATGAGGGACATCTGGAGAAAGAGGAACATTCCTCCACTGTTGGTGGGACTGCAAGCTGGTACAACCACTCTGGAAATCAGTGTGGCGGACCCTCAGAAAAATGGACATAATACTACCTGAGGACTCAGCTATACTTCTCCTGGGCATATACCCAGAAGATGCTCCAACATGTAATAAAGACACATGCTCCACTATGTTCATAGCAGCCATATTTATAATAGCCAGAAGCTGGAAACAACCCAGATGTAGGTATCTTCTTGATTTTACAGTCTTTGTCCTGTTCTCTGCTGTTCAAAATAAAATTCAGCCATTTTTTTGATCAACTAACCATAAGTGGGACTTAATTATGATGTTAATTAGAATGAACAGACATGAAATCTGAAAAGAACTGTCAATTTTATGTGGAAAATTATTTGTGTTCATAGTTACATCATCTGATAAATCAGGGTTTTTACAAATTCAAATATTACTCTAGAATGCACGAATATTTCAACTGCTTTATTTTTAGATGATATGAACCTCTTAGATAATGTACAAGATTTCTCTGAAAGCTGGATGAGTAGAATCTAATTAATTAATTAGTTTCTATGACTCATTGTTTATGTACATCTTATAGAGAGAATATCTTGTGTATTGTATAGATTCATCACCTGTTAGCTAAAAATACAATGGCCTATAGCAAATGGTAGAATGGTGGGTCATCTTGGAGGCAGAAAGTATTCTAGTATAGAGACAGGTATAGATAATCGCTCAGTAAATTGTGACCAGATAGACACATAGTACCTAAGCACAGATAATCAGTGACATGGAAAAATGTAGGTTAAAATAAATGGGATAATTTAGGTTATGATGCAATCAGAAAAAAGCCTAGCTATATGGCCTAGGTAATTGTAAATATATTTTGATTTTGAATCTTATTTCTGGGAGAATAGGGCTGGGAAGAAGAACAGATCATAACTTCTATAAATGGCACCCAAATTAAGGCAATGAGAACCCAAGCTTATAGCCTAAACTATCCTGAGTTATATTTATAAAGTACACTATAGAGAGCTTGCCATAAATCCACGCATCCTAAAGCAAAGCAGAAATCCAGTGTGTTTGAAACGCTGTCAGGGCCAGTATAAGGGGAAAACAGTAACCACTCTCTGAGTAGCTAGGGCTGGGCTAGCAGCAACACAAAGTACAAAATAAAATCCCCCGGGGGTCTGAACTGGTAAAGTATCATGTGTAAATTTGATAAATTGAATACTTAAGGAGAGGTGTTGAGATTAAAAAGGAATTTTTTTTTCTATAGTTGGAATGCAGGGAAGCACAGTAACTCCACCGATTTGGGTTTTGTATGATCTTGCTTTACTCATCAGCATACAAATCGCTGTTTTATTTTCAATGATTACAGTTTTGTATGGCCTCTTTGGGAAAAAACAGGATAACACAGACTTGGAGAAAGAAGAGACTAAAAAATTAGATACTTGTTGCATGTATTTTTATTTATTTATTTATTTGTAATAATCTTTTAGTGGATATTTTCTTTCTTTACATTTCAAATGTTATCCCTTTTCCGGGTTTCCTCCCAGAGCCCCCCCTCATCCATGCCCCCTTCCCTTGCTTCTATGAGAGTGTTAATCCACCCACCCACTCTCTCCTACCTCCCTGCCCCCACATTACCCAACACTGGTGCATCAAGCCTTCCCAGGATCAAAGGCCTCTCCTCCCATTGATGCTTAACAAGGCCATCTTCTGCTACATATGCAGCTGGAGCCATGGGTCCCTCCATGTATACTTTTTGGTTGGTGGTTTAGTTCCTGGGAGCTCTGGGGTGTCTGGTTGGTTAATATTGTTGCTTTCCCTATGAGGTTGCAAACCCTTTCAGCTCCTTCAGTTCTTTCTCTAACTCCTCCACTGGGGACCCTGTGCTCAGTCCAATTGTTTGCTGCTAGCATCCCTGTCTGTATTTGTCAGGCTTTGGAAAATTACTACAGCCATTATCCTGAATTGAGGCCAGCACTCTGGGCCCTCCCATGTTTCCTTTTGTCCCACCAGCTTAGCTCTGGTTGGTATAGGTCCCAACCATCCCTAACCTGAATTCGGCTGGCTTCCTTTTCTATGAGACTTTACTCTGGGAGGTGTTGTGATTCCAGCCTATTCCATAGACACTGGAATTCTTGGAAACACACACACACACACACACACACACACACACACACACACACACACACACAAACACACACGCACGCACACACACTCAGACTTGTTATTTTAACTTGCCTATTAGGCACAATTGCTGGGGGCAGATATCTTCAGCCTTGATATATGTGCCCTTAAAAATTTATTATCTCCATTTCAACTCCTGCTCTAAACTAAGTGGCTCGTTCTATCTAAGCCCTGCCAAACATCTTTGGCCACCCACCCATAGTGGAGGCCACAGGCTCTAGCTGTCTCTGAGGCCATACATGATTGCTGAATCTTTTTTCCTCCAAAACATGGCAGAAAAATCCCTTCTCCTTCCTTTGCATTTCCCCTTTTATTCCTGGAATCCAGAACTCCAAACTGTACCCTGTGCCCAGCAATTGGCCCCTGACTCTCTTTACTGAGCAATCAAGAAGCAATTGGGGAACTAATGTTAGCATCAGAACCTCCCCTTACATATACTAGATTAGAGAACATAAAGAGAGAAGTTGAAAGAATCTTTAAATCAAAATAGAAAACTCTCAAAAAATTCAATCTGGAACTTCTAAATAACATAAAAGAACTTAGTTCCAGAGAAAAGTTTCCACAGTGGTTGAGAAATTAGAATGGCAGCCTACAGAGATACAAAATATTAAATTAAAAATCCAAATGTATTAAATTTTAAATTCAATATATTAAATTAAAAATACAAAACTAAAAAAAAATATTATTGATACTACTTAAAGCAATGCCACACAATTGAGATGGGTTGATACATCATACACTTCATATATGTTCAGACATATATGTACAATAAAATACAACAATTCTGTAGACATTATGGCATGAAGCCTATTTTGGATAAAGCTTACAGCCCTACAGGTCAAGACAATAAAGACCTAACAGGACGCTGGAGGAAATGCTCCTAGAACAGAAGGGGGAATTAATATCTCCCAAAGATGGTTTAAAGTGTACTTTGTTGGCTTTATGTTTTTAAAAGGTCAATAAGAAAAACAGCATAATTGCTAAGATATACTGGGTTTCAGAAAGCACTGCTGAATCAGATCTCCTTATACAACTCCTAATTCAAAAATGCAAAAAAAATGAGGTATGTTACTAGGGAGAGGGTATTTTCCAATTCTTTCAACAGGAAAATAAAAAACCAGGGATTACCCACAGCTGACAAGAATTCAACTTGAGAGAGGGAGACCTCCTGAAGATCTTGGCTATAAAAAGCAAGGAAGAAATTCCAAAGGATCAAATGAACTAGTAATATTCTGATAGTGACTAGGACATATAGATGTCTCCAGTGATAACTTCAGCTTACACAGACAATAAATCTTGTTGGCTACAGATTTTTTTATGTCTTATTATTACACACTATACTTTAAGATGGCACAGAGACTTCTATTATAGTTTAGTTATATAATCCAACTAGTTCAAAAAGAAATAAAGGTGTCCTCAACCTGCTCAGACAGAGAGCAGAAGGTCATCTTTGGTTAAACTGTGTACCTTGCTCAATCCATATATTGTTGGTAGAGAACTATGTACTATGTACTACATGTAAGAAATAAAGTTTTCTACCAGTCAGAATGGCTAAGATCAAAAACATAGGTGACAGCAGATGCAGGAGAGAATGTGGAGAAAGAGGAACACTCCTCCGTTGTTGGGGGGATTGCAAGCTTGTACAACCACTCTGAAAATCATTCTGATGGTTCCTCAGAAAATTGGATATAGTATTACCTGAGAACCCAGTTATACCACTCCTGGGAATATATCCAAAAGATTCTCCAGCATATAACAAGGACACATGCTCCACTATGTTCATCGAAACCTTATTTATAATAGCCAGAAGCTGGAAAGAAGACAGATTTCCTTCAACAGAGGAATGGATACAGAAAATGTGGTACATTTACACAATGGAGTACTACTCAGCTATTAAAAACAATGACTTCATGAAATTCTTAGGCAAATGGATAGAACTAGAAAATCTCATCCTGAGTGAGGTAACACAGTCACAAAAGAACACACATGGTATGTACTCACTGATATTAGCCCAAAAGCTTAGAATACCCAAGATACAATTCACAGACCACATGAAGGTCAAGAAAAAGGAAGACCGAAGTGTGGGTGCTTTGGTCCTTCTTAGAAAGGGGAACAAAATACTCATGGGAGCAGAGATGGAGACAATGCGTAGAGCAGAGACTGAAGGAAAGGTCATCCTGAGACTGTCCCACCTGTACTACCCAGAGCTCCCAGGACTAAGCCACCAACCAAGCAGTACACATGGAGGACCTATGGCTCCAGTCACATATATAGCACAGGATGACCTTGTCAGGCACCAGTGGGAGAAGAGGTCCTTGGTCCTGTGAATGCTCCGTGGATGCCACAGTGTAGTAGAATTCGAGGGTGAGGATGTGGGAATGGTTGTGTGGTTAGGGGAACACTCTCATAGCAGGAGGAGTAGCGAGGATGGGATAGGGGTTTTCTGGGGTTGGGACCCAGAAATGGAGTATCATTTGAAATGTACATAAAGAAAATATGCAATTTAAAAATTAATGTTTTCAAAAAATAACAACAAAGGGAGCAACCCTAACAAGACCCACCATCAAGGGTTGGGATTCTGCCTCAGGTTGCTTCAATGCCATTCCTTAAGTGAGAATGAGTTGCAGAACTTCTTCAGGAAGGGCTTCTGACTGAAGATGATTTTGTATCATCCAGCCTTACAGACTGATCCATTCAGAACTTCACTTAAGCCTGAACTTCCTCAGCAGAAAGAGACTGGACAACGAATGATGCCACCTAGCTTTCTTTAGTCTTTTCCATTTTTCCAATTTCCTTTGGGCTACCCAAAAGAATTATTCACTCTACTTCAGCAGGAAGCAATTTTAAGAGGACTATTATCCAAATCCATTAAATTTGGGTGGATGATTTTATCATTTTTATGAATTATAGTTATGTTGCTATATTAGGGGATGATTACAAATAATTATGGTATAGGACAGTGATAAAATTAAATATGGAACATAGACTCAAGAACTTCCATATTTTCTTTCCTTTTCTATAACTTTCTCAGATAAAGGGAAATGGGTGGAGAAGAAAAAAGGGAGATACAGAATTATCATATAGAAATAATAGAATAAAAGGGTAGATTATTGAATTTACTCTTAAACTAAAAATTTACTGCTATTGTCATATAAGGTTATTTTTGTTTACATTGTCATTGAATATAGATCATTGATAAAATTTTAAGGTTTTCATTGGTATAAATCTTTGTATACTGATACAAAATTTACAGTTAATTTTGTTAAAACATACTACTGTTGTTCCAGAAAACATTTCTGAACCTGAAAAAACTAACAAGGAGCTGATTCCAATCAAATCACATTAGAGTTTCCTTATTCAAACTCGAGCTTGGGCTCCGCAGCAAACCTTAAACAGTTCAAAGGACGAACCCTGAGCCTAGTTTTAGGTAAAAATTTGCAGAGTCAAGAAAGGGGTATTTAGCCTGGTATACATCTAATTGAGGGGCCATTATGGCCTTTAACATACCTGGCTCTTGATGGAAGCAAAACTTAACTTCTGCTTTCCTCCTAATTGGTGGTTGTTAGGAAGTGAAGTGTCAGGCTTGTAACCTGGGGGTACAAGTTTGTTGTGCAGTAACCTGGAAACTTGGGCTAGATGTAGGTTTTATCAGGTGGGTAGCCTGGAAACTGGTGTTAGACACAGGTCTTGTTGGGAGATAGCCTGGAAACTGGTGCTAGGTACTGGCCTGTTAGTTTACTTGAATTCAACCTTAGGTCTGGGTTTCTAAGAAGAAGTCTGAACCCAAAAGATTTGGTCTTTTGTTTGTTTTTATTTATAATATTTTTTTAAAAAATTTAACTTTTTTGATACTTTATTTACATTTCAAATGTTTCCCCCATTCCAAGTTTCCCCTTTGGAAACCCCCTATCCCCCCCTACTGCCCCTGCCTTTATGAGGGTATTCCCCCTTCTACCAATCCACTCCTGTCTTCCCTCCTTGGCATTCCCTTATACTGGGACATCTAACAACCTCAGACTGAAGGGCCTCTCCTCCCTCTGATGGCCAACAAGGCCCTCCTCTGCCACATATGTGGCCCGAAACATGGGTCCATCCAGGTATATCCTTTGGTTGGTGGTATAGTCTCCAGGAGCACCAGGAGGGGGGTGTTCTGCTCACAAACTTTTCCCCTGTGCCCATGTGTTCGAGACGTATCCCCATTTTCTCTTCTATTTGGTTCATTGTATCTGGTTTTATGTGGAGGTTTTATATGGTTTTATGTAGATCCACTTGGACTTGAGCTTTGTCCGGGGAGATAGGAATGGATCAATTGACATTCTTCTACATGTAGACCGCCAGTTGAACCAGCACCATTTGTTGAAAATGCTATCTTCTTTCCACTGGATTGTTTTATATCCTTTGTCAAAGATCAAGTGACCATAAGTGTGTGGGTTCATTTCTGGGTCTTCGATTCTATTCCATTGATCTACCTGCCTGTCACTGTACCAATACCATGCAGTTTTTTATCACTACTGCTCTGTAGTACAGCTTGAGGTCAGGGATGCTGATTCCCCCAGAAGTTCTTTTGTTGTTGAGAATAGTTTTTGCTATACTGGGTTTTTTGTTATTCCAAATGAATTTGAGAATTGCTCTTTCTACGTCTATGAAGAACTGAATTGGAATTTTGATGGGGATTGCATTGAATCTGCAGATTGCTTTTGGCAGGATGGCCATTTTTACTATATTAATCCTGACAATCCGTGAGCATGGGAGATCTTTCCTTCTTCTGAGGTCTTCTTAGATTTCATTATTCAAAGACAAGAAGTTCTTTTCAGACAGATCTTTCCCTTGTTTGGTTAGAGTCACACCAAGTTACTTTATATTGTTTGTGATTATTGTGAAGGGCGTCATTTCCCTAATTTCTATCTCAGCCTGTTTATCCTTCAAATATAGGAAGGCTACTGATTTGTTTGAGTTAATTCTGTATCTGACCATTTTGCTGAAGTCATTAATCAACTGTAGCAATTCTTTGGTGGAGTTTTTCAGGTCACTTAAGTATACGATCATATCATCTGCAAATAGTTAAATTTTTGATTTCTTCCTTTCCAATTTGTATCCCTTTGACTTCCTTTTGTTGTCTAATTGCTCTAGCTAGAATGTCAAGTACTATATTGAATAGATAGGGAGAGAAAGAGCAGCCATGTCTAGTCCCTGATTTTAGTGGGATTGCTTCAAGTTTCTCTCCATTTAGTTAGATGTTAGCTACTGGTTTGCTGTATATTGCCTTTACTATGTTTAGGTATGAATGGGCCTTGAATTCCTGATCTTTCCATGTCATAAAGGGATGCTGAATTTTGTCAAATGCCTTTTCAGCACCTAATGAAATGATCATGTGTTTTTTTTTTTTTCTTTGAGTTTGCTTATGTAGTGAACTACATTGATGGATTTCTGGGTATTGAACCTTCCCTGCATGCCTGAGGTGAAGCCTAAGGGAAATTGGTCTGAAGTTTTCTTTCTTTGTTGGGTCTTTGTGAGGTTTTGGTATCAGTGTGATTGTGGCCTCATCGAAGGAGTTGGGTAGTGTTCCTTCTGTTTCTATTTTGTGGAATAGATTGAAGAGTATTGGTAATAGGTCTTCTTTGAACATCTGATAGAATTCTGCAGTGAACACATCTGGACCCGGGCTTATTTTGGTTGGGAGACTTTAATGACTGTCTCTATTTCTTTAGGCATTATGGGACTGTTTAGATGGTTTATCTGATCCTGACTTAGCTTTGGTATTTGATATCTGTCTAGAAAATTGTCCATTTCATCTAGATTTTCCAATTTTGTTGAGTATAGGCTTTTGTAGTAGGATCTA
>CM052716.1:61278003-61306767 GCA_028551405.1 Uromys caudimaculatus
TGGAGTTCAGACCACCAACCAAAGAATACACATCTATTGACCCATGGTTTGGACTACATATGTGGCAGAGGAATCACCTTGATGGCCAATAGGGAGAAAGGAGAGGACTTTGGGCCTGAGGGTGCTAGAGGCCCCAGTAAAGAGGAATGTCAAGGTAGGAATATGGGAATGGGTGGGCAGGTAGGTGGGAGGAGGAATTCCCTCACAGAGGCGGGGAGTGGGAGGGGATAGGGGGTTTCCAAAGAGGAGACCCAGAAAAGGGGAAACATTGGAAATGTAAATAAAGTATCAAAAATAAATTAAAAAAAAAAAAATCCTCACTTACCATGTTTGAAGGATTCCTAGGGAGCTGCCTCCATGGTCCCTGAACCCAAGGAACCCATTGGTGACTTTTGGGGAAATATCTGTAAGCTATTCCATGCTCAGCTTTGTAATAAAATTGTCTTGTTTTTATTATTCAGAATTGAGAGTAAGACGGGGGTAACAGCTGCAGAATTACTCATCTCTGCCCATGGCTCTAGGTTATTTTCACTTCCACCTCGAGCAAGTGATCGTATCATATCAAACTTTCACAAGATGTTGTAACTATCACCATATTCAATTTTTCATTGGATGCAATTTTTTCCAACTATAGAGCTTCCTCTATAGTTATATTTCTCTTGAATTCATGAACAGCTTTCACTTTAATATTATCGGTAACATCTAGTTCCTGGATATCAAGTGGGCTCCTACTACTTCTTGACAGGTCACCAAACACTGGTTTAATCAGGAAGGAGGAAAGAAAAGGAACAGTAAATCGATAAGGAGACTAAGTACTAAGAATAGTTGCAGAAATCACATCATGAGGTGCGTGTGCCAAAGAAGCAGGCCTTGGGACCTCTCAGTACTCACATTGGGACCTACAAAAGGCCATAGCCTCAGGCTCTAAAACAAGGTACCCCAGGCAGGTTTTTCTTCTTTGTCATTAGGGGTCCCATTCATCTCTAGCTTAATGTGGGATACCTCCAACAGAAATATGTCAGGATGTATGCTTGCCTCTAGTTGGATGTAGTAGGCAGGTATATAGGCAGGCAGTGTTCCACAATATATGCTTGCTACTGATTGCATATGATGAAAATATTCTTGCCTTATGAATATGACTTTATATGCCTATGCAAATGTGACTCCTCACCATTTTCTGGGAAGTTAGAATGTAACTAGCCAAAAGCCCATCGTCTTGGTCAGCATTTAATTCAACCTTGCTACAAATTTGGATCAAAACTGTGTAAATGTGTTATTTTTGCCTAGTTGGATTTACATAGTCTACAGTCAACAAAGGTAAAAGGAGTTGGGGATATAAAGATGACTCTAACATCAGACATGAAGTGCAAGATTTGGAGTTTGCCCTACTGATACTTTTGTTCTTGTTTTGGTCCAGTATTTCCTCATTCTGTTCCTTTTTTTTTTTTTTTTTTTTTTTTTTTTTCCTGTTTGGAAATGTAATGTGAAATCAGTACCATTGTAGGCTGGGACTGTGTGATCTGCTATTTGATGCTGATTTTACAAGGATTTTAGTTAAGATATTCTCATGAATGTCAGACTTTTTTAACTTTGAACTTTTAAACAGTGTTGAGACTTTTATAAACTAAGGACTTTAAAAGTTGGACTGAAAGCATTTTTAATTAAGTTATACTACAAGCCTATGTGGACTAAGGAGTGGAAGGTGATGGTTTGAATAAAAGTGGCCCCCATTGGCTCTTGAATGCTAGGTCATTACTGAAGTGTACAACTTGAGAGTGATTAGGACCTGTGGCCTTTCTGCAGTACCTGTGGGCTTGTTGGAGCAAGTATTTTACTGTGTATGGGCTTTTGGTTTTCAAAATCCCAGGCTAAGCCTAGTGTTTCTCTGACTGCTACCTGTGGATTCACATGTAGAAATCTTGTCTCTTTCTCTGGCAACTTGACTGTGATTGTATTATTATACTTTGTGTCATGCTGATAATGGACAAAACCTCTGAAAATACAGTAAGCCAGATTTCTTGTATAAGAGTTGTGGTCATGGTGTCTTTTCAAGGCAGTAGAACACTGACTAAGACAATATCTTTCCTGAATGAGGAAATAAAATATGTATATATTTTGTTTATATTTTTTCAAACTCTCCCAAATTTGTGACTCTCAAGTCCCCCTTTCTTATATAATTAATTGTATGAATTATTTCATTGATCTGACAAAAGCCTCTTAAAAACATTATCTGAGCTAATTCTTGAAGGAATCTGTCCACCATGATAGAGATATCACCAAATAGAAGGATTTTGAGATATTTGGTCAAAGTGTATTCATAGCCAGGACACAATAAGGAGTTAATGAAGGTTTGTGTTCAGATAATTTTTCTTATTTACTCCCGAACTGCAGCCAACATTTAGAAGAGCCCTTCTAAATTACATTCATCTAATCTAGACCGTGCTTTACAGATGTGTGCAGAAGTTTGTCTTGTAGTCTTTACAGTATCATTCACTCTGTATATATACAGTCTCCTATACTGAAAATTACTTGAAGCTACTTACTCCGTCTAATATGAAGCAAATTCTTTGTAAATTGTGGCTATACAATATTGGGAAATAATGACAAAAGTACCTGTGCTGGTTGTCGAGAAAATTTTTAAAGTTTATTTTTCACATTTAAAGTATTTTCATGATTTTCTATTAAGTTTTCCACACTGGAGGTATGTACATCCAATATGGAATGATATAATGAGTATAGAACTTCAGTTTTGTGACAGGAAAATCTTCTAAAAACCTGTCATTCAGGAGTGCATGCAAATGAACTTAATACTACCTAATACACTTAAGATGGTTAAGAGGTAAGTTTTATGATATAATATTACTACATTTTAAAAATTAAAAAAAACAATACAAAACAAAACCAAAACTCTCCAAACCAGCATAACAGCATTTTTATTAGAAAACTGTGACTTCTGTATTTCCATTTTTTTAACTTTCCCATAGCATTTACATATTGGCTAGTGTCTTCTTCAGCTAAAGTTCTCTCCTAGATTCAGAGTATTATTTCTGCATCATCCTTCATTATAAACTCCCTAACTTATTTTCATAATGGAAATTATCATTACCTGAGGTTATTTCATGTTGTGGTAAATCTCCAACCACAATTAGTCCATTCAAGGAAAATGCAACTTCGTTGTGGTGAATCTCCAACCTCAATAAGTCCATGTAAGGAAAATGCAACTCAATCATATATTTATAAAATGCACACCTATATTGGGCAGATATTCCTCTACAACATTTTCTTACCCAGCTATGTTATCCCTGCTTCTTGCAGTTTCTCCAGACCATGCGTGTCTGCTCCATCTTCCTTCCAACAATTTTCCCTTTGTCTTCCTCTGTTCACCATCTCCTGCAACTCTTCCTCCTCCTCCCCTCCTCTTCTTGCCTTGCCCTGAAAACCCACCTCCTCATTTTGCCCAGAAATTGGCTACTTGTCATCTTTCTTAGTCAATCAGATAATTAAGGAAAATTTCTCTACAGTTTCATCACAATATTTCTGGACCTATCCCTAATAATAAAATCAAGTTGTATTTTCATATATTATTGGACCATCAATATGTAGAACTTTGGTTGGCTGCAACATAGTCTCAATAAATACATGTAAATAAATTAGCAGAATGTTTTAAGAAGATGTGCAATTTATTGATTAAAAAAGCATCTAACCAAATGCATTATACCTAATTGTTCAAGATATGGAAGTTTAGCCATGTTAGTAAATTGGCTTTATAAACAAATAGATTAAATATTTGAATAATGTGGCCAAAGAAGAGTAAAAGCATTTTTAAGTAGAAAGAGAATGATAGTCAAAGCATTCAATGTACACCCATAAAAGATCCAGTAAAATGAAAAAAAAAAAAAAAAAACTAGACAATTAGTTGAGATAGGTTGAAATTACATTTAAATTGACTAATTTGTCATGACTGTGAAAGGCAATAGGGAACTGAGTGCAATAACTAAAACCTGGAACAGATATTAAGAGGAAAGGACAAAATATAGAATCACATGGTAAAGTTTAAATCTCAGGTAGGAAACTACTTACTAAACAAGAAACAGCAATGCTTTTTATTTATGTAAACCTGAACTACTATTGTGACTAACAGGATCAAGATATGTCTTCCTTCAACAATGTGCAATAGTCAAAACTTATATCCATTTGGTATTGAGAAGGTAATGAGAGAAAATTTTAATCATATATTCCATTTCTAAAGCTGACATAGAAGTTCAAATAATTACTATACAATGACAACGATGACAGTTTATATCCCCAGACATTTATGCAAAGCTAAGGATAGAAAAAATATATATATGGTAACCTATGACTTACTTTGTGTGTGTGTGTGTGTGTGTGTGTGTGCATTAAAAAAAGGGTTTCAATGGAGATCCCCTACATGAATAGAAAATATCAATACTAGAAGTCATAAAAATAAATTAAAATACTAATACTAGATGTGGGATACCTCCTCTAAGCTGTTGGTCAGCAGGGCTACAAATGCTCCTCAATAACATAATCTATTACCACTGCTCTCAATTATTTTCCAAAAGTAAATGATAAGACCCTACTAATAAATCTAAAGGGATGGCTCAATGACTAATTGCAGCTCTTGTAAAAGATTTAAGTTCTGCACCATATTTTGCCAACACTTACAACTACCAGTATCTTGAGTTCTATGTGATCCAATCCCCTTTTCCAACCTTTATGGGCACAACCACTCATGAAGACATATATACTCACATAATGTCACCGCATTCATTTAGTTTATCTGGAGAGATGCCTCAGTATTTAACACAACTTGGTGCTTCAGCAGGGGACCCAATTTTTATTACCTACACAAACAGTTTTTCACAATTGCCTGCATGTACAGTTCCAGGTCTCCAACACCAGGGCTTCTTCAGATACCAGAATACACATGGTGCACATATATAAATTCAAGCAAACATGCATGCTCATAAAATATTTTATAGAACTCTATAATGAAGACATGATATATCTTGATTCCAGGATAAAGAAATCATGATGGAATAGAACTGAAAGCCCCATGCATGCTGTCTAGCATATATAGTGAAAAAGGTGCTGATGCAGAAAAGTCATTAATAATCTGATTAACTATAAAGCCTACACCCTACAGTAGAAATCTGCCATACATGATGTGTTTATAAGTGCAATAAAGGCATGAATGTTATGGTAAAGTAATACTCCTGTAATAATATCTGAAGCACCTTTCACAAAAAGATATTTCATGCTTGGTAAAATAAATCTGGTATAAAATAAATAACATCACTAAGAAGATCAAAAAAACATTAGAAGATAACTTGTTACTGTTTTGATTGTTTCGGCTCACTAAATTAACATGACATCAAATTGCTTTCAAAATATCTATGCTTATACCCATAAACCATTGCTACTGTCAGTTCTGATGGGTGGAATGTCTCTTTTTAAAGTACATGGTGACTCATAACTGATCAGGATGCAGAGAAACACTGAGTGTTCAATATTCAGCTCCAAGGAAGGTATTTATATCTCCCTTTGAAGGCTTCTGCAACATTGTAGAAAGTGGAAAGTCTGTACAAGGAAGATGACAGGGAATGGACTACAGAATGCATTCATTTATCAATGGCAAACCCACTGTAAGACTAAGCTCACAGTAGGTACACAGCCCCTTTCCATAGTCTGTAGTGAATAGAGGAGCTCATGAGCCCTTTTTCTCTTGAGGAACTATTAATTATTGGTGAGTTCTAGCATAAGTGGAGTTCTGTCCTCAGTTGTGTATCCCCTGACACACCCACCAGGCTCAAATGAATACTTTCATACCCAACATCATATGGGGGGGGAGGGTCCTGTTTAAACATTGTCTCACAAAACAAAATGAAAAGACAGGAACATAGGAAAGCCAGCTGTAGGGGAGTTGACTGCTGATCGGGATAGCAGGGAGGTAAAAAAGGGTAGAAGGTGAGAGTAATCATAACTCATTTTAGGTGTTTTGATCTGGCTCTGTCATATGGACCATAGCTAAGGAGGATGGAGGAAAAAGGAAAGGCAAGTAATACATCCAATAGCAGAAGATAGGGTGGGAAGTAATTAAAAACAAAGGAAATGTGGAATAATTAAAGAGAAACACCGTAAGATAAGATAATTTTTGGGGGGGATAATTATTATTATCATTCTTTGTATTTTGCTATCCTGTAGTAAAATTACAGTTATGAAGTAGCAACAAAATTACTTTTATGATTGTGGGTCACAACAACATGAGGAACTGTATGAAAGGGTCACAGCAGTAGGAAGGTTGAGAATCACTGCCTCAGAGTATAAATTGTCTGGTACTCTGAAGGAAGTTGGCTATTGCACCAGACTCTACTCCGCCTCACTTTAGGTTCCACTCTTCCAGGTTCCACAGTGCAGGAAATAGTAACTGAGACAACAACTGTTTTTCATTTCTTAAGATGTCAGTTATTGAATTCTCTGTTGAATAAATGTTTTTAAGGAAACATTAAAGATAATTAAATAAAAAGTTGTACTGTGAGCTTAATATTAAGAATGACGCCGGGCAGTGGTGGCGCACGCCTTTAATCCCAGCGCTCGGGAGACAGAGGCAGACAGATTTCTGAGTTCGAGGCCAGCCTGGTCTACAGAGTGAGTTCCAGGACAGCCAGGGCTACACAGAGAAACCCTGTTTTGAAAACCAAAACAAACAAACAAACAAAACAAAACAACAACAACAACAACAACAAAAGAATGACAAATGTCGCCGGGCAGTGGTGGTGCACGACTTTAATCCCAGCACTTGGGAGGCAGAGGCAGGTGGATTTCTGAGTTCGAGGCCAGCCTGGTCTACAGAGTGAGTTCCAGAACAGCCAGGGCTACAAAGAGAAACCCTGTAGCGAAAAACCAAAAAAATAAGAAAAAAAAGAATGACAAATGTCATCAAATCAGATTTGTTGCAGTTCAACTTTCTTGCAATCACTGATTTTTCTGTATCACTATACAATAAGATTCCAATTACAACTCTATATTTATTTTAAATTATAAAACAATAAAATTACCATTCAAAATTAGAGTACATGGGAAAATTATGTACAGTTATTTACCTGTGTCAAAAACGAATGTTGGAAAATTTTCATTTGATTTCTTTCAGTCTGAACATAATAGAAAATGCTTCTAAATTTCTGTATTATATTTCACGCTAAATTTAAAATTATATATTTTCTAATTTACTAATTAATAATTTAATAAACTTTATATAACTGTTAAACGTATATTGTTTTATACACATAAAACAGTTAAAACAAAGAGAAAATCTGCAATGATATGTTCAAAATATTCCTGAAAGAATTGAATAGATAAAAAAAATAAGCATTCTATAAACTATAAAATTTTGATCAGGAAGTGGTGGAAAGTAAGGATCCTATCCTATATAGTCATTTTAATTTTCCTTGTAGTTGTGAATAATTAGACTTTTGGGTACCTACCAGTCTTAATAAGAACCATTCTCCAGGGACTCTTGCTAGAAGAGATAAGCTACATTTAAAGGCTTAACTACACACCCACTGGAGGGTCCCTTTCTCCTGAAACTAAATGTTTAGAATCATGTACATGTTTACTATATTGGAATCGCCCCTTATCATTATCTTACATGAGTATAAATCTAAATTTACTTATAAAATTAAAAGTAGTAATACCCCACATATTAGAGAAATAAAATGATTAAAGAAATAAATTGTTCATAATTGCCTATAATATGAAGTACAAATCATTACAAAAATGGATTTCAGACCTATGGCATCTCTTATAAATCTTTGGTAACTTTCAAATTTGTGATTTCCAAATTTGTAAGTTTGTTGGGTAATGTAGTCAGTAACTGACAAGTGAACTTATAAACAGATGGAATGTTACCTATATGAAATGCCATGTAACTATATTAAGAATTCAAGATGTTCTTCCAGGAAAATTGGTAATACACACATATTTGAATATTGTATAAAATGCTACATTACCAAACTGCTATATTTTTGTTATGCTTTTAAATTCTAAAATAAGTTAAATATGAATCTAAAATAAAGTTTGCATTCCAGAAATTCTTGTTTCTTGCATGTATATGTAAAGAAATTCCTCTTCCTTTATCAAGCCTAGCTCTTTGAGAGCAGAGAAATCATCAAGATTTCCTAATAAGGCAAAAGTAGTAAGCAGTTCTTTCTCATTTTAGGTTTTTCTTGTTATATACTGAAAACTGGATAAAGGAAGTTAATTAAGTGGGTAGGTCACAAATTTCCTTTATGTTCTCATATTCAAATTCTCTTAGTATTTTTGCACTAAATGTTTAAGCATAACTCAAATACGATAGTATTTCAGAACTCTTAGCATCAGTATAATGGATACTCTAAATTTGGTGGATTAAAATCATAATTTATATTTCCATTTATGGTTGTTTAGAATGAGTGCCAGTTTTGTGATGTAAGAACACAATTTCTGGTTCCTATGGAATGCATTCTCACCCAGTAAAGAGGTAACTATATTACCTGAGTCTTCTTTATGAAAGCCCTAAATACCATTAAGGTTTTATTTCATACTGTGAATCTAGTTATCTTCCAGAGTCTCAAGCCCCAGGTATTGAAATTGTAACATATGAATCTGAAGATCTGAAGGTGATATGGTGACATAAACATACCTGAAAAAAGCAACTGATATTTATCATCTTTGTATATTAAGAAATGTGAGTGGAAGTAAAATGAGTGAGTTCTGATTCCTGTAAGTTTATTCTGCTGTCTCTATTTTCATTTTTTTCACACACACCTTCCTCCTTGGCTATAAAAATTCAATTTAGAAAGACTCTGTCTTATATTTTAACAAAAAGTATGAACCAGTGCTTATAGTAGCTTTATTCCAAAAATCATTTGCTAGTTTCTTAAAGAGAAAGGTTAATTGACTTACAATCATCAATGCCACCAAGACTAGTAATGAAAAACTGTATTAGGAAAAGAAGAATATCAAACAAATGGTAAGGAGTATAAATAAGCAGTCTAAGAGGATGCTGGACAGAACATAGGAGTTCAAAGTTTTTTAAGAAAAAGCTGACCTCCTCAAATGTTTTCTTATCTTTATTTATTCTACAGTGTTCTGGATAATTTTAAGTTATCCTTTAATTTAAGTATATATGCATAAATTACCATACTTGAAATGATGAGGATCAAATACATAAGATGCAAGATTAGTATAAAAGTTACTAGAGTTTTGACTACAATCATAATGAAATACATATAAAAACATATATTTGAGAACAAAATATGAACCTTGCAATATTTTTAGAATAAATTATGATAACAAAGAATACCAACAAATCTTACATATCATTATAATCTCTACAAAAATAACACAAATTATAAGCATTTACATTATGCTTCTTGAGCTTAAAATAAAATATATATCACATAAATTTAATATTTATACTATAATTTCGGTGGAGGAAAGGGAGACTGTGTTTGGGATGTATTGTATGAGACAAGAATAAATTTAAATAAAGTTTTTTAAAAGTTAGTTTGTAAATAAATATTTTAAAGATCAAAACTCACATCGAAAACTATTTTCTTCACTTTTTTGTGTGTAGAAGGGTCTCTTGTAGTTCAGACTTTCCTCAAACTCAGATATACACAAATATTAGCTTGAACTGGTCCTCTTGTCTCTATTTCCAAGTTCAGGGATTAAAGAAGTATATTAACATATATTATTAGCAAATAGGCCTTCTATCAGGGACCGACCAGGTGGTTGTCTGTCTGTCTCTGTCTCTCTGTCTCTCTGTCTCTCTGTCTCTCTGTCTTGTTCCTCCCTCCATAATTTCTTCAGTATTTGGTGCTTCTCTCTCTGCCCTCTCTGCCTTTTCTCCTCTGTTTCTCTCTCTTACTTCGCTCTATCTGTCCTCTTGCCTACCCGTTTGCCTGTATATCGACCTCTATCCCTCTCTCTTGTCTTCACTCTTAGATGCCTTTTGTTTTCTTCTCCCCCATAAATTTCTTACACCAGATCTATTATATGACATAATTTCTCAAGGATACACCCTGTCATGACCTGACAAAGGTACCACACCCCTTGTTCTCATTTTTCTCCTAACATATATGGCATTAATTTTTAATTTTACAAACATGTTTATTATAAAATCCTTATTGTTATGAGCATATGCTGGTGATCACTGGTTCTATGACTTACAGCAAGTGTAAGTGACAAAAATGATCATCCACTCGATAGCATAATGGCTTAGAACTAAAGAAATGATTCTTTGTGTTTCCTCCTATCTATCCATATAGAACACTACGACAAAAGAAACATAAGGGGAAAATGGATCTTGTCTCATAGTTCATCATAGCTAGCAGGTCATGGCATGTGATCTTCAGGCTTCTGGTCACAGTTCATTTAAACATAAGAACCAAAGTTTGATGAGTTGCTGAACACAGCTAGCTTTCTACTTTTTATTTAGCCTGGAACATAAGCCTGTGGAGTGATGTTGTTTTTCAAATTCACTTAATCTAATCTAGAAAAGCCCTCTCAGGCATGCTTAACAGCAAATCTGATATAGATCCTCTTCATAGGCATGCAAGAAACTAACCTGTTCTAGACAGTCTGTCATAGGCATGTGCCCAGGAGGTTGTCTCCTTAAAGACAGTCAGTGGCAATGAATATTAGACATCACAATACCCTTATCTTTCATTCACTTTTTGGTACCAAAACAATATAAAATACAATTCCTTGAGTTTCAAGAAAATATGAAAAAAATTGTCAGTAACCAACAGCTCTCTAGTTGCCATGACTTGCTCAACAAATGGGAAATAATGTTTGATACTGGCAGCCTAGCAAACTGCTGAATACTAGTAAAGTTATATGATTGGAGGAGAATATATAACCACTAATTTACTAAACCAGCAAAATCCCCAAAGCAATCTATAGAAAGGTGTCCCAATACTAACAGATAAATGTAGGTTTTACCCATCATCAAAAAACTTATTTTTACAAAAGACAGAAAATATTACAGAAAACCAGCATTGTGAAGCCTAGTTCTAACTGATACCTCTGCACAACACTACTGTATCTACGGCTCAAGAAACATTGTTGAAGAAGGGACAGGCAGAAAGACTATAAGAGCGAAAGGACCAAGGAGTTTGCTGTGAGATAATGTCTCCTAGTAGCATCAAAAGCTTAAAAATGTCTCATGAACATGTGTGCTCAATGTGAGCTGAGGAACCAATGAACCAATGAACATGACAACTGAGTGGAGAAAAGGTCATAAGGGCTCAACTCTACACAAAGAATGATAGGTAACTGAAGAAATCCAGGAATTAGAGAGGTGACTTTTCCCAGGTACAAGCAAGTCAACTGGTTGACCAGCACCAAACAGTCATTCCTGAAAACATACCTAAGTTAAATGTAAAGCAATCTAAAGTAGAAAACAGTCCTATATCATAAAAAAATAAATTTCTAAACAAATATAAAATATATGTTCAATACATGTCATTACTAGATGTGATGAAGGGGTGATCAAATTTTCATTATCTCTATATTGTCAATACAATATCAGTAGAACACACAAAGAAAATTTTGTGTGCTACAAAACTATTTCTTCTACTTGGATTATTTGCCAAGACTATACTCTCATTTTTATAATCAGAAAAGGAAACATGTTAAGGTCTGAAATGATTTATTCCCATCCTATTTTGCTTTGAAGGAAAATCAAATGCATTAACCTTATAATGTCTTACAAGAACATAGTAAGGCAAAATAAAAGTCATTATTTGTAGAATTTGAAGTTTGCTTTTAAAATATGTACAAAGAATTATAAATGCATTTTAACAGGCATGGTCAGCATGCAATATCTTAAAACAATTACAATTCCAGAATTTAATATCACTGCTCAAATCAGCACTGATAACAGCATTACTTTCTATTTGTCATATATGAGAGATGATTAAATGATGACAATGACTCAGAGTAACTCTAAATGCTTTTCATAATATTTAAGTAACTAAAAGATTATAAGAGTAAGAGACAGGAGAGATGACAAGTAGGTAAGAATTGTGCAAGCATGACTCCTTGAGAACATATCACAGCATCCACATAAAATGTTAGGCATGGCAGCAAACATTTATAACCCTAGTGATTTGTAGAATGAAGAAAAGAGGATCACTAGGGATTGATAGCTGCTAGCTTAGCTCTAAGTTCAGGGAAAGATCCAAATTAGAAACTATATGGTACAAATACTAGCAAGCCTACCTCCACAGACACTGACAAGTACACACACACACACATACACACACACACACACACACACACACACACACACATAAACATTCATATACAGATTGCCACAGACACACAGATATGGGCACAAACACATACACAAGGAAAAAGAGAGCGGGGGGCACCAAACTATGTGTCATGCATCAGATTTTAGAGAAATTTTAATCTAGCAACATGATGGCTGCTCTGTATCACATCCAAAGACATGATCTGGCTGGAATGCAGACATGCTTTGGATTAAAGTATGATCTAACCAGAATACATACATGCCCTTAGTATATACCAGTACTCCCAAACAATGATGTCTAATTGAGGGGCAAAGTGATGAATCAGTGAATGATTTGACAAAATGAGTCAGAGATCTGATACACCCAACTCTCACAAGAAAGTGTAAGACTTGCACAGGGAAAGACAGTCACTTGGAAATCAACTGAGTTCAAACCAGTGCAGTCAGTTGAGTTTTGGTGAGTTCAGTTCAAATGCAGATTTATTATTATTGTTACTATTACTAATAATTATTAATTTTATTTATTTAGCCTCCACCTGTTACCCCCACCTACTCCCCTCACACAGTTCCTCATTCCAGTCCTCCTCCTTCTGGCCTCTGAAAGGGCATGCCTCCCCATCAGACCTCCACTTTCCCTAGGGTCTAAAGTCTCTTGAGGATAAGGTGTATCTTCTCCCACTAAGGCCAGACCAGATAGGCCTCAGTTACATATGTGCTAGGGGCCTCAGACCAGCCGATGTATGCTGCCTTATTAGTGGCTCAGGCTCTGGGAGTTTCCAGAGGTTTGGGTTATTTAAGACTGCTGGTCTTCCTATGGGGTTGCTTTCCCCTTTAGGTTCTTCAATCCTTCCCCTAATAAAACCATTGGGTTCTCAACTTCAGACCAATGATTGGATGGAAGTATCTTCATTTGTCTCAGTCACCTACTGGTAAGTCCTCTCAGAGGACAGATAGGCTTCTGTTTGTAAGAATATCATAGCACCAGAAATAGTATAAGGCCTTAGTGCACCCAGACCCCCTGTCATGAGATGGGGTGAAAATTTGGCTGGTCACTTGACAACCTTTCCTTCAGTTTCTTCTACACTTTTGCCCCTGCAGCTCTTTTAGACAGAAACAATTCTGGGCCAAACGTTTTGACTATGAGTTGGTAACCCCATTCCTCCACTTGACGTCCTGATGTCTATCTACTGGAAGTAAACATTTTGTTTCCTCTCCCTAATCCTTGTAGAATCCTGAGAGGGTCCCATCATCTCCCACCCATTCCACCAGAGGCTGCATATTTCCGTTCATTCTCCTGTCCCTATGGGCTTCTCTCCTGTCCTCCACCCCATTCCTGATCCTGTTCCCCTTTTCCTTCCCCCTTCCCTCTCCCACCCAAATCACTCCCTTCAGCCTCCTGTGATTATTTTCTTCATCTTCTTTGTGGGACTAATCATCTCCAATTGGACATTTATGCTTATTAAACTTCTTATGGTATATGGGTTATATCCTAGGTTTGCTGAACTTTTTGTCTAATATCTTATTAGACAGTACATAACTTTTTGTCTAATATCTTATTAGAGAGTACATAGCATTTGTGTCCTTTTGGGTCTGGGTTACCTCAGTATGATATATTCTAATTCCATCCATTTGCCTTCAAAATACATGATATCCACATTTTTACGACTTCATGATATTGGTACAGAGACAGATAGGTTAATCAGTGTAATAGAACTAAACAGACACACTTATGGACTTTTGATCCTTCACAAAGAAACTGAAAACATCTAGTGGAAAAGAAGAAAGCATTTTCAATAAATGGTGCTGGTCTAACTAGTGATCAGTATGTAGAATAACGAAAATAGATTCATGTTATCACCTTGTACAAAGCTCAAGTCCAAATGGATCAAGGAGATCAATGTAAAAATAAATACACTGAATGTAATTGAAGAGAAAGTGAAAAAGAGCCTCGAACTCATTAGCCTGGGAGAAACTTCCTGAAGAAAAGACCAATGTAACCTTCCAGTTTCCATCTGCACCTGGAGGTGACCTTGTGCCACAACTCTCCATAACCAAGATAGCTTGTCCCCCAGGAGTGCTGAAAAACCTAAGATCATAGGCGAGACCACCACTACTGTCCCAATACCTGGCATAAATGGGACACTCCCAGGGTCCACATAACCCAGGAATCTCTGAGCAGCTGGTGACAATATCTTTCCAGTTTCAATCTGCTCCCCCCCCCAGAGCTGACCCAGTGTCACAGCACTACACACCCCAATCCTGCCTTGAGATACCTTATCTCCCAGGACTGCTGACACACTCATTCTCACAGACTCACAGTAGGGACAAGCTCCAGTCCAAAACAGCAAGACCAGCTAACACCAGAGATAACCAGATTGCAAAAGGCAAGCTCAAGAACATAATCAACAGAAACCTAGGCCAGGGAAGAAATAAAGAACGGAAGTACACTTTTTCAAATTTAATGAAAATGAAGGTACAACATACCCAAACTTATAGGACTCAATGAAAGCAGTGATAAGAAGAAAACTCATAGCTCTGAGTGCTTCCATAAAGAAATTGGGGAGAACATACACAAGCAACTTAACCCAAGCTGCTTGGAACTAGAGCAGGGAACCCAAGCTGCTCTCTGGCTAGTCTGTCTGTGGCACCCTGTGGTAACTGCGGTGTCCCAGGCTAGAAAACCCACAGAGAGAGAGGCCACGAATTCCCCGAGAATAGCCCCCTCCCACACCCACGGGCAGGGCCCATAAAAGTTTCCCACAGCTACCACCTGCCCATCCAACTGTACGGAAAGACAAGGGGCTACTTCCCACATGTCTCCTGTCCCACCCAGAGCCACAGCGTCCAGGGACAGACACGTGGGGATTCATCCCACTGTGCCAGGCTTGTCCCCACAAGAACTATACAAAGAATCAACAAAACCAGGAGCTGGTTCTTTTAGAAAATCAAGAATCGATAAACTCATAGCCAGACTAACAAGAGGGCACAGATACAGTATCCAAATTAACAAAATCAGAAAGGAAAGGGAGACATAACAGAGACCGAGGAAAATGAAAAAAAAAAATCATCAGATCCTAGTACAAAGGCCTACTTTCAAAAAAACTGGAAAATGTGGATGAAATGGACAATTTTCTAGACAGATACCAAATACCAAAGTTAAATCAGGATCAGATAAACAATCTAAACAATCCTACAATCTCTAAAGAAATAGAAGCAGTCATTAAAAGCCTCCCAACAAAAAGAAAGCCCAGGACCAGGTGGTTTTAGTGCAGAATTCTATCAGATCTTCAAAGAAGATCTAGTACCAATACTCTTCAAACTATTCCACAAAATAGAGACAAAAGGAACACCACCTAATTCATTCTATGAAACCACAATTATGTATATAGCTAAACCACACAAAGATCCAAGCAAGAAAAAGAACTTCTACCAATTTCTCTTATGAATATTGATACAAAATATTCAAGATAATTCTTGCAAATCGAATCCTAGAACACATCAAAATAATCATTCACCTTGATAAAGTATGTTTCATTCCAGGTATGCAGGGATGGTTAAATATGTGAAAATCCATCAACATAATCCACTATAAAAATAAACTCAAAGGAAAAAAAAAAAACCACACGATCATCTCATTTGATGGTTAAAAACATTTGACAAAATTCAACACCTTTCATGTTAAAACACATGGAAAGATCAGGAATTCAAGCTCCATACCTAAACATAGTAAAAGCAATATATAGCAACCCACTAGACAACATAAAACTAAATGGACAGAAACTTGAGACAATCCCACTAAAATCAGGGACTAGACAAGGCTGCCCACTCTCTCCCCATCTATTTGAAGTTCTACCCAGAGAAAGTAGACAAAGAAGGAGATCAAAGGATATAAATTAGAAAGGAGGAAGTGAAGATATCACTATTTGCAGATAGTACACATAAGTGACCCAAAAAACTCCATGAGAGAACTCTTACACCTGATAAACAACTTTAGCAAAGTAGGCTGAATATAAAATTAACTCAAACAAATCAGTAGCCTTGTTCTACTTGAAGGATAAATGGGCTGAGAAAGATATTATGGAAAAAACACCCTTCACAATAGTCACAAATAATATAAAATATCTTGATGTGACTCTAACCAAGCAAGCAAAAGATCTGTATGACAAGAACTACTGTCTCTGAAGAAAGAAATTAAAGAAGACCTCAGAAGAAGCTCTCCCATGCTTATGGATCTGCAGGATTAACATAGGAAAATGGCCGTCTTACCAAAAGCAACCTACAGATTCAATGCAATCCCCATCAGAATTCCAACTCAATTCTTCCCAGAGTTAGAAAGAGAAATTCTCAAATTCATTTGGAACAATAAAATACCCAGAAGAATGAAAACTAGTTTCAACAATAAGAGAACTTCTGGGGGAATCACCATATCTGACCTCAAGCTCTACTACATTGCAATAGTGATAAAATCCACACAGTATTGGTACAGAGACAGGCAGGTAGATCAATGGAATAGAATTAAACTCACACATATAAGGTCACCTGATCTTTGACAAAGAAGCCAAAACAATCCAATGGGAAAAAAAGACAACATATTCATCAAATGGTGTTCGCTCAAGTGACAATCGGTTTGTAGATGAATGCAAATTGATCCATTCTCATCTCATGTACAAAACTCAAGTCCAAGTAAATCAAGGGCCTCCGCATAAAACCAGATATGCTAAATCTGATAGAGTAGAAAGTGGGAAAGAGCTTCAAACACATCCACATAGGGGGAAATTTCCTGAACAGAACACCAATAGTCCAGGCTCTAAGATCAACTATAGACAAATGGGATCTCATAAAATTGAAAGTTTCTATAAGGCAAAGGACACTGTCATCAGGACAAAAAGACAACCTACAGATTAGGAAAAGATCAGTGGGGATGGGGAACTCGGAGTAGGCACCAGACAGTTCCAGATGCCAGCAAAGCAAGAAGGTCCCAGGACCCAACAGGGATGAGATTAGATGAAATGCCCAGCAAAGGGGAGAGAGAAGCTCCCATCCAGAGGTAAGGCATGGCCTCGGTATGAGGGATGAGGCCACCCACCCATCTCAAAATTTAACTCAGAATTGCTCCTGTCTAAAGGAAATACAGGGACAAAAAGTGGAGCACAGACTGAAGGAAAGGCCATCCAGAGACTGCCCCACCTGGGGATTAATTGCATGTGCAGACACCAAACCCAGATACTATTGCTGATACTAAGAAGTACTTGCTGATAGGAGCCTTATACAGCTTTCTCCTGAGATGCTCTGCCAGAGCCTGACCAATACAGATGCTGACGCTTGCCACTGACCATCAGACCAAGCACAGAGACCCCAATGGAGGAGTTAGGTGAAGGATTCAAGGAGGTGAAGGGGTTTGCAACCCCATAGGAAGAACAACAATAGCAACCAAGCAGAACCTCCAAAGCTCCCAAGGACTAAAGCACCAACCAAAGGGTACACATGGAGGGACCCATGGCTCCAGCTTCTTATATAGCAGAGGATGGCTTTATCTGGAACCAATAGGAGAGGAGGCCCGTGGACCTGTGAAGGCTAAATGCCCTAGCATATTGGAATATGGAAAACTAGGAAGGTGCATAACATTTGAAATATAAATAAGTAAAATAGCCAATTAAAAAAAAAAAGAAAGAAAAGAAAGAAAACACCAATGGCTCACTCTCTAAGATCATTAAATGATAAATGGGACCTCATGAAACTGAAAAGCTTCTGTAAGGCAAAGGGCACAGTCAATGGGACAAAACAGCAACCTACAGATTGGGAAATGATTTTTACTAACCATATAACTGATAGAGAGTTATTATCTAAAATATATAAAGAAATCAAGAATTTAACTTTCAAATAACCAAATATAAAAAAATGGGGTATAGAACTAAAGAGATAATTCACAACAGAGGAATCTCAAATGCCTGAGAAGCACTTAAAGTAATGTTCAAAGTCCTTAGTCATCAGGCAAATGGAAATCAAAAGGACCCTGAGATTCTGTCTTTTACCAGTGAGAATGGCTTAGATTTAAAAAAAAACTCAAGTTATAATAGATGCTAGCAAGAATGTGGAGAAAGAACAACACTCTTCTATTCCAGGTGAAACTGCAAGTTGGTACAACCACTCTTGAAATCAATCTGGCCTCTTACCTCTTTCTCTTGCCTCTCTCTTACTTCTCTTACCTCTCCTCATTCCCTTCCCCCTCTTTCCACGTGGTCATGACTGGCCTCCACTCCTCTACTTCTCTACTCTCTTCCTCTCTCTGCCTTTCTCTGCCTCTACTACCCTCTTAACTCCCCTCCCCATGCCCTAAATAAACTCTATTTCTATACTATAAAAAAATCAATAAATCAATCTGGCACTTCCTCAGAAAATTGGAAATAGTTCTACCAGAAGACCTAGCTACACCACTCTTGGGCATATTCCCAAATGATGTCCCACCATGCCACAAGGACACATGCTTCACTATGTTCATAGTAGCCTTATTTGTAACAGCCCGAAGATAGAAACAACCCAGATGTCCCTCAACCAAAGAATGGATACAGAAAATGTGGTACATTTACACAATGGAATACTATCCAAGGGCAGTTTTTACTGGGATGGTTTTACAGAGACAGGTTGCAAAGAGAATGAGCCAGACAAAGGTAAAGACAGAACAAGTGGGAGAATGGTAAAAAAGTCAGAAGATTAGAACAAATTGCCAGAATTGGTTTGAGGCCAAGCAGAAAAATTCAATAGGAAGCTGAGAGAAGATAGGATAAGTCATTCAGCTTGGAGAGAATTTAGAGCCTGAACAGCTCAGTTGAGCAAGCATAGAAAAAAAAAAATGAGTTAATACAGAAGCATGTCTCCAGAATGACAATTACATCTGGTGAATAAAAGTTACTTTTACATCAGATAATCATTCTTAAGAGAAATTAACATCTAAGAGTATACTTTGTGGTATCACCAACTAAGAACTACATAAAACAATGTCTTAGTTTACTTTGCATTGCTGTGATTAAAAACATTGTTCAAAACTAACTTGGGGAAGAAAGCATTTATTTTAGCTTACAATTATGGCCCATCAAAAGGGGTGACAGGTAATCTCAGAGGAAAAGATAGAAGAAAAACCTGGTCCTACCAAGTGAAGTAGAAAGAATATTCCAAAGACTTTCTGGCCTCTATCATTTGCTAAGTCCCACCTCAAATGTCTACAAAAAGCAAGTGCCTCCATGAGATCACCCATGACCATATCACCAGAAAGGATGCTTAACTATTGTGTGGTCTACCTGTTGCTATGACAGGGATAATTATAATGGGACTTTGCATTTTGAAATGATGCTGAAAGAGAGGAGAAGTGAATAATGAGCCCAGGAAAAGGAGATGTCTTCTTCATGGTCACTCATAAGTCACTAGCAAATTCAATGCAGAATTAAGCACCAGAACTTAGGATTGGGAACTAAATATGGAAAATAAAGTGAGTATATGTATGGAGTGTGTGGATAAAATGAAAATCTCCACGCTAATGATATAGCAATTGTATATTAGGATTGTTCTTTAAAACTTCACTTATTTTAAAATATAATTACATTATCTCCCTCCTATGTTCAACCCCTCCCATTCCCTCAGATCCCTCCCAAATTCATGACTTCTTTTTATTTGCAAACACACACACACACACACACACACACACACACACACACACACACACACACACGCAAAGATAGAAATACAAAAAAAAAAAAAAGTGAAGTCAAGACAAGAATTTGAGGTAGGACCTGAAGTCAACACCATGGCAGAGTGATGTTTACTACACAGTCCACAACCCACAATTCATACATAACATATAAATGAATTATTAAATACAAAATGACTCAATTAGAGGAGAAATTTAGAATTTATACACATGCTATTGCAATCAGTTTCAAGAACATTGTAACTACAATACTTAGCAACATATTGTATAAGAAATCACAATTGATGGACCAATATCAATGTAATTAAATGAATTTTCAATATCAATGGACTATTATTCAAGTGATCAGGTTGGTATATAATTTCTTTCTACCATAAAGCTATAAAATCCTAAGTCAGTATCAGCAAGAATATGTAGAAATTCAAAACTTCTCTCTTCTTCTTCTTCTTCTTCTTCTTCTTCTTCTTCTTCTTCTTCTTCTTCTTCTTCTTCTTCTTCTTCTTCTTCTTTCTCTCTCTCTCTCTCTCTCTCTCTCTCTCTCTCTCTCTCTCTCTCTCTCTCTCTTTGGCATGGAAAGCAGACACTGGGTCAAAGAAAGATTTTAAAGACTTTAAAAATTGAATTTTGTAACAAATCAAAGTTTAACATATCATAGCATACTGTGTATGATGCAAGAAAAACAACAGTGGAAGGATACAATAAATGACTACAGTTAAAAGGAAGGAAATAGAAAAAACTAATTTTACAATTCAAGGACTTAGAAAAGTAACAACCATGACTTTATCAGCACTGAGTAGTTTGCTATGCTTGTAGTATCAGACATGAGTTCCTGCTCACTAAACATGTCTTTAGTCCAATTAGAGAACTGTTGATATTCTTAAGGTTATCACACCATTGCTACTTATGTTATTGGAGGAAAATCTATAACCATTAATTTACTAAACCAGCATAATCTCTAACAACAATCTATAAACATTTGTTCTTATTTTCACATATAAGTGTACTCTTCACACCTCAGTCAAAAGAACTTCTCTATTCAATAATCAGAGATTACCATAGAAATCCACAACCAGTCAGAATGCAAAGCTGTAGAGCCCATTCCCAATGAATAGGTCTACAAAACATTCCTGTACCTAGGGCTTAGGGAATAAATGCTGAAAAATGGGAGAGATTGTAAGAGGCAGAGTATCAAGGGGTTTGCTGTGAGATTGTGTCTCTGAGTAGTATCAGAAGACACACCCACAAAGTCTCACCAGTGTGATTGCCCAAATATGAGCAGACAAAGAAAAAATAACAAATGACATGTCAAAGTGGACAGGGAAATGTCCATGAGGTGTCCTCCTCACACAGAACTACAGACATCTAAGGAAATCTGTAAGCAGAAGAGGTGGTCATCCCTAATGAAAGCATACCAATTGGTTATCCAGTATCAAACAGTCACCAAGGAAGGCAGGCTAACTGATTATTCAGTACCAAAGAGTCATCACTAATAACATACTTATTTGTAGCATTATGTGGTCTAAAGAACTTATATTTAGGAACATATATGCATGTATATTTAAGTATTTGAATTCACTAACTTTTATAAAAAAACATGAATTTAAAGGAGAGTATGCAGGAGCAAATAAAAGCAACTGCAAGGAGGAAAGGGAACAGTAAATTTCTTGGACATGATAAAAAATGAGAATTTTAATAATCTAGTAAAATTAAGAAATGATAGCAAAAGACAAAATAACAATTATCTACACCTAGAGTGTCTTGAGAGCATATGGAAATCATATACACAGCTACATAATGACAAATAGAGAAACCTAAAATAAAATCAAATAAGCTGAATAGGCTGACCAGGTTCATAGCTGCAGCACTTAAGAAACTGAGGCTGGAGGAGAAAGAAGTAGATGCCACCCTGAGGTACAACTAAGACTCTGCCTCAAAAATTCAGAAATGAAAGACAAGACCATATCACATGACTGAAATACATCAAAAATGTATCAAAAGGCACTACTATAAACAAGTACGTCAAACACTGAATAGCCAGGAAGCAATATGTAAATACTGAGAAGCATATCAACCACAGATCAGAAGAAAATAAAATTTATTCAGATAATATCAAATAAGATATTTAATTGATAGCTTAAAGTATTATAGTGACCTAGAAAGATAGGTCAATGGATATAAACAGGTACGACTCTGGCATAGGACCCAGGGACTGTTTCCAATACTCACATGTTGGCTCATGATCATACCTCCTAATTCCAGTGGTATCATACTCTTCTTACCACCACAGGCACCAAGATGCACACGGTAGACATACAAACATGCAGGCAAAACATTCATACACATAGAATATAATAAATAAATATAAAACATTTTTAAATATTCTTTTTTATTAAATGCTTTATTTATTTACATTTCAAATGTTTTCCCCTTTCCTGGTTTTCCCTTTGGAAACCACCTATCCCATCCTCCCTCCCTCTGAATCTATGAGGGTGTTCCCCCACCTGCCCAACCACTCTTACCTCCCTGCCCTGGCATTTCCCTACATTGAAGCATCAAATCTTCCTAGGACCGAGGACCTTTCCTCCCATTGATGTATGACAAGGCCATCCTCTGCTACATATGTGGCTGGAGCCATGAGACCCTACATGTGTACTCTTTGGTTGGTAGTTTAGTTCCTGGGAGCTCTGAGGTTTCAGTTGGTTGATATTATTGTTCCTCCTATGGGGTTGCAAAACCCTTCACTCCTTCAGTCCTTTAATATTCTCACAAAGAAATGCTAAGGACCTAATGGCTTCACAGTGAATTAAACTAAACATTGAATGTTCCATGATCAAGTGATGTTTATCCTTGGACTGTAAAAATGATAATATGTGAAAATGACACAAAATTATAAGAAAATGAAATGGAAGAAAATTACATAGTCTTCTGAGTACATGAAACAAATTTATCTGAATTTTAACACTCTTTAAACATTAAAAATATTATCAAGGGCTAGGGAAGTAAAAGTACTTGCTAGGCAATTCTCTGTTCTTTATCTCCTGTTTGGACTTCAAAGGATGTTCCCTCACACTCATGCTACAGTAAACAGCCATAGCCTTCTACACCTAGGCTGCCTACCAATTTAAAATGAAATATTGTGGGAAACCAAATGAAACCAAGCATCTTTTCCCTTAAGACATTTTTTCTCTCAGGTAATGCTGACTAAAACGTAACTAAATACAATAATGCTAGTTATCTACAAAAAATAAAAGTATGCTATTTCTAGTGGCACACATGATAACAGTCATCTTCTGGGCTGGGAGAGATAGCTCCACTCAGTTTTCACCATCCATATGCTCACTCACATAAATTTGTAACTCAAGTCCCAAAGTACCTGATGTCCACTATTGGCACTGAGCAGGTGTGACACATAGGCATACATGCAGATAAACACACTCATGTACACAAACATATGTACATCTTCTAAAGATGTTTTGTAATGGCTACTGTCGAAGAGATATGCTAGAATAAAGGCTAATAAAGATGTGAAGATAAATATCTAAGTATTGTTAGGAATGTAAAATAGCACAGCTCTTTTAAAGAAAATAGGTATCACACCAAGTTAAAAATAGAATGAGTATATCATTCAACTCTGATTAAGTTTCCAAAAGAAAGAAAATCAGAATATTAAAGAAATACATTCCTTCCCATTGTCCTTCTAATCTACAATCCCACTTGGCAGATCAGAGTCCCTGCCTCCAGACCACGCATGCCTGTTTCCTAGGAGGTCTACCCTAACCAGGGACATAGGTAAGGATCCTTTCCAATATCCATGCCAGCTAGACCCCAAAAGAGCCCATCACTGAGCCCAGTCTCCTTTCCAGTCTACACCTCCACCTGCACCTGTGGTAGAGCAGCATGCCAGTCTCCCTACCCAGAACCCCACACCCTGCCTGTCTCCCAAGAGGTATGCCATAACAAAGGACACAGGAGGCTTGCCCTAACCAGAGACAGCATTGCCTGCCTCTCAGGAGACAAGCTCTAATCCAGGTCACACAGCTCTACTTGTCTCTAAGGAGGCCCACTCCAGTCTAACACATCGAAGACAGTTAATACCAGAGATAATCAGATGGTGAAAGGTAAGCACAAGAACATAAGCATCGAAGCTAATGTAATTTGGCACCATCAGAAATCAGTTCCTCTACCACAGCAAGCCCTATATACCCTAACACCCCTGAAAAGCAAGATTCTGACCAAAAAATCTCATCTCATGATGATAGAGGCCTCAAATGAAGATACTTATATCCTCCCTTAAGGAAATATAGGAAAACACAGGCAAACAGGTAGAAGCCCATAAATAGGAAAACATAAAATTCCTTAAAGAAATATAGGAAATACAATCAAACAGTTAAAGGAACTGAACAAAATGGTCCAAGTCCTGAAAATTGAAATAAAAACAAAAAAGAAATTACAAATGGAAACAACCCTGGAAATGAAAAACCTAGGTAAGAAATTAGGGATTACAGATGCAAACATGACCAACAGAATACAAAAGGTCAAAGAGAGAATCTCAGGCATAGAAGATACCTTAAAAGTTATTGACATATCAGTCAAAGAAAATACAAAGTCGAAAACGTTCCTAACCCAAAACATCGATGAAATTTGGGACTTAATGAAAAGACTAAAGCTAAGAATAGGAATAGAAGAGGGGGAAGATGCCCAGTTCAAAGGGACAGAAAACATCTTCCACAAAATCATAGAATAAAACCTCCCTAACCTAAAAAAATAGAGATGGCCTTAACCATACAAGAGGCCTACAGAACACTGAATAGATTGGACAAGAAAAGAAATTCCCCCTGCCATATAATTATAAAAACACTAAATAAAAAAGAATATAGAAAGTAAATTAAAAGCTGTAATGGAAAAAGGCCAAGTAACATATAAAGATTGACCTATAAGAATTAGACCAGACTTTTCAACAGAGATGTTAAAAGCCAGAAGATCCTGGACAGATGTTATCCAGATGCTAAGAGACCATAGACACCAGTCCAGGCTACTATACCCACAAAACTTTCAATCGTCCTAGATGAAGAAACCAAGATATTCTATGATAAAACCAAAGAAAATATTCAACATCCATAGGCATCATGGAAATGCAATTCAAAATGACTCGGAGATTCTACCTTACACCAAGCAGAATGACTAAGATCAAAAACTCAAGTGACAGCACATGCTGAGAAGGTTGTGGATCAAGGGGAACATTTTTCCATTGCTGGTGGATTTGCAAATTGGTATAACCACTCTGGAAATCAATCTGGCACTTTCTGAGATAATTAGAAATAGTTCTAACTGAAGACCCAGCTATACCACTCCTGAACATATACACAAAAGATGTTCCATCATATCACAAGGACACATACTCAACTATGTTCATAGCAGCCTTATTTGTAATAGCCAGAAGCTATTACAGATGTCTCTCAAATAAAGAATTAATACAGAAAATGTGGTTCATTTACACAAGGGAACAGTATCCAGTTATTAAAAAGGAGGACATCATGAATTTTGCAGGCAAATGGATATAATGGAAGGAGGTAACCCAGACTCAAAAGAGCATTCATGGTATGTACTCACTGATATGTGGCTATTATGATATTTGGCTAATATGACTATTAGCCAAAATGTACCGAATACCCATGATTCACCCCACAGACACTAAGAGGTTAAACAAGGCCCAAATGAGGATGTTTCAATCCCACTTAGAAGGGGGAACAAAATAATTATAGGAGGCAGAGGGAGGGAGGGAGGGATCTGGGCAGGAGTGGGAAAGTGGGAGCAGGATCAGGTATGGGGGGAGGAGATATTAGAGAAGCTCAGATGACCAAGATAATGGATGGAACTATGCAGCCTCTGTGGGGTAGCAGGTGAGGGGAACCTCTAGAAAGTCTTAGAGTCCTAGGATTTGAAAGATTCCCAGGACTCATTTGGGGTGACCTTAGCCAAAATGCAAAACATTGGGGAGATGGTACCAGAAGAGACCACCTCCAGTAGGTAGACAGGGCCCCCATTAGAAGGATAGGAACACCAACCCATCTTCAAAATTTTTGACCCAGAATTGTTCCTGTCTAAAAGAAATGCCGCAACAAAAATGAAACAGAAGCTGAAGGAAAGGTAATCCAGCAACTTGGCCCAACTTGGAATGCATCCCATGGGCCTGTACCCACCCCTGACATTATTATTGATGTTATGTTGTGCTTGCAGATAGGAGCCTAGTGTGGCTGTCCTCTGAGAGGTTCTACTAGCAGCTGTCTGAGACAGATGAAGATATTTACAGCCGATCACTGGACTGAGGCAGAGGATCTCTATGGAAGAATTAGGAAAGGAGCTGAAGGGGATGGCAACCCATAGGAAAACCAACAGTTTCAACTAACCTGGAACCCTGTTGGATTCCAGAAACTAAGCCACCAACTAAAGAGCATACTGGGTTTGTCTGAGGCCCCAGGCACATATTCAGTAGAGCAATGCCTTGTTTGGCCTCAGTAGGAGAAGATGTGCCTATTCCTGAAGAGACTTGATGTTCCAGGGAAGGGTAATGCTCCAGGGAGTAGGGGAGGGAAGAACACCCTCTCAGATACAAAGTGTTGGGGGGATGGGGTAAAGAATTCTGGGAAGGAGTCCTGGGAGGAAGGCAAAATCTGGAATGTAAATAAATAAAATAATGAATTAAAAAATTAAAGAAAATAAAAAGAAATACATTCCCATATTCATTATAACATAATTACATTAGAAAATATTAATAATCAGCCTAATAACATCAATAGATTCATTGTTAAAAGTAAAAAGTATGAACACATATTCATAAACAACTCTTTTCTAAAAGTAGAGAATCAGATCATTTACAAAGTTCATTGTCACATGTGGAAGACAGGTCCAGTGACATAAGAAAAACACAGAATACAAATATCATGTGATTTTATTTGTGGTATTTAAATAAAGTGAATACAGAAAAATTGAGAACAAAATAGCAATTACCTGTAGGTAGGTGGGAATGGAGAAGAGATATTTGTCAAATGACACAAACAAAATTAGATGAAATAAGAATGAGTTCTAAAGAGCAATCATACGACATAGTGACTATGCTAAATAAAATCTTGTACTGTTTAAAATTGTTAACAAAGATTGAACAAGTGAATTTATTTACAATTCTTTTAATTGACCTTATTTACTGAAAAATCATTTGGCATTTATTTATGGTTTCAATTCATGTTATCTTTTTGTTGTGTAAAATATATGAAATTGTTTGATATTCTCTTCTGGTAAATACATAAATTGTTGTGTTTTATTAGTTAAATATGGTAATTCCTAAACCAATTAACACCCTCTTAGTCACTTTTGCTGCTGAAAATTGCAGCTGAGTCCAAAGTGTTTTGGAAAAGAGAAGTGTTATAATCAACAATCAAGAAGATCATAGCTCATGTTATTTTTTGGCTGTTTTATGAATTTCTGAAAACTTAGCAAGCATTATTTCTTTTTCTTTTTTAATATTATGAACTGTAATTTTGGAACAATGTTAAATGTGCATTACCATTTACACCTCAAATTCACAGGATCAACCAGAGAGGAAATACATTAAACAAATCACTGATTTCAGGGAAGGATTACCATTGCTCTTGTGTCTCGTCAGCCATGATTCAGTGAGTGATGGCAGCACATATATCCCAGTTCTCAATATAGATTCATGCACAGAGAGAGGTCAAAAATTTCATTTCTGCCAGGCAGTTTATCCTATGTCTCTCACATTTGTAATCAACAGGATGATAAGTAACTTACTATGAATGTGAACTTTGTAATATTTTTCTTTTTCCTGTATTTGTTATATAAATTTTACAATCAGTTTTGATCCATATACTACAATTAAGTTCAAATTTCAGACTTTAAATTGCACATAATTCTAATACTTCATTAGGATACATTACATGTAATATTCCTAGAAAGTATACAGACTCAATAGATTATCAAAAGAGAAATGGCAGTTTCTGAGTCTCCAACATATTTCATTCCATGTGAAAGCAACAAGAATCACTTTTGTTCTAATATTTAGGGGTGCGGTGCATGTGTTTGTGTGTGTGTGTGTGTGTGTGTGTGTGTGTGTGTGTGTGTGTGTGTGTGTATAAATGAATTAACTACATCCAAAATGGGTTCTAATCTTTCCCCCCTCCCAAGGGCTGGGAAATTTTTTTTTAGTTCTATGGATGTCCTTTTTTATTCAAGTTTTTTTTTTTTTAAATTCCTGGCCTGTGAAATAGCATAATAGTGTGTGTGAGACATGTCAAAATCTCAGTACTTGGTGTTTCTGATATGCTTGTAAGGGACTGACCTAAAAATCAGTTGTGTAGGTAGTCAAGGATGTCTACATGACTAAGTTTCAACAAATTTTCAGACACCAAGTTTTCTGTAACTTTTTCAGTGTGTGAACATTTATCAAATACTGTCATACTTCGTAATGAGAAATATAAGCCTGCTACTCAACAACATGGGAAGGTAAGAACTAGGTCAGTAATGTTGATAAATAACATTTCTCATGAATCATTTGCCTTTGTTGAATTTAATCTGTCTTCTAACTATAATAAGCAGGAAACATGTATATAAACAGTCCCAATGAGTCCTGTGAATTTAAAACTGCAGATGTTAATTGGGACACTTAAACTCACAGTTGCTATCAGAAGTGAATAAAATCTTGTATATTGTTCTTTTTTTTTTTTTT
>CM052716.1:61307267-61325141 GCA_028551405.1 Uromys caudimaculatus
TCTTTGTCCCGGCGCTGATCAGGTGTGGGGCCCTGTGGCCCAAGCTGAGGTTTCCGGCGTCGCAGGAAGCTGCTGGCGGTCAGTCTCTGGTGAGCTGTGGGGCGTGTCTTTGGCCCTCTGCTGGGTCTTGCGATCTCCGGCGAGGGATCTTTGTCCTGGCGCTGATTAGCTGTGGGGCCCTGTCATATTGTTCTTTAATAGTAAAACAATAGAGACAAATGTATGTACATGCAACTCAATGATGTGACTGTTTAATTCACAGAGAATTATACTTAGTCATCTATACCATTTTCAACACTAGGGATAGAACTAAAGTCAGTATGAAAGATGAGCAGTTATTCTGTTCTGAAAATACATTCTCAAACCAATTAGGAGGATTTTTACATTGAATTTGCTTTTTTTTTTTTAACATGAAGACAGATTTTAAATTATAAGAATTGGAGACTATCTTCCAAACACGTGTTCCTTCCTGCTGAAGTGTGAATTCTACCCAGATTTTTTTTTTTTACTTTTCTCTTCTTTTCAAATTAATTAATTAATTTACAGATAGTCCATTACCTTCCCCTCCCTCCTATCTCAGTCCTTCTCTTTGCTCTCCCCTGCCCCTATCTCTCACTCCCTTTCTCCTCAGAAAAGGAGAGGCGTCCCGTGGATTTCAACCCTCCTTGGCATCTTAAGCTGTAGTAGGACTAGGTGCATCTTCTTCTACTGAGGTTAAGCAAGGCAGCCCAGTTAGGAGAAATGGATTCAAAGGAAGGCAACAGAGTCACAGACAGCCCGACCACACCCACCTTGCTGCTGCTGTTAGAAAACATGAAAACCAAGCTACCCATCTGTTGTATAGGTGAAGGGGCCTATGTTTATCCCATGCACACTCTCTGGTTGGTCCAGTTTCAGTGAGCCCTTATGAACCCAGATTAACTGATTCTGTGTTTGTTTATATTTGTGTGTGTGTGTGTGTGTGTGTGTGTGTGTGTGTGTGTCCTTGACTTCTCTGGCTTCTTCAATCCTTCTTTCCCCTCTTCTGCAAAATTCTCTGAGCTACATATAATGTTCAGCTGTGAATCTCTGAATCTGTTTCCTTCAGCTGCTGGGCAAAGCCTCTTCATGGGACAGTTATATTAGGCTTCTGTTTGCCAGTAGAGCAGAATATCATTAACAGTATTAGGAGGTAGCTTTCTCTCAAGTGATGTGTCTCAAGTTGGACCAGACACTGGTTGGCCATTCTCTCAATTTCTGTTCCATCTTTATCCTGGCACATCTGGTATGCACCACAAATTGTGAGTCGAGGTTTTTTATTTTTTTGGCTGGGTTGGTGTCCCATCCAATGATTGGACATCTTTCCTGGGTACAGATGGTAGCCAATTCAGTTCCCATATCCCCATATTGCTAGGAGTCTTAGCTAGAGATATTACAGAATGCTTAGGCAACTCACAAGTGTCAAGTATTCAGTCCTCAGAATTTCCAAAAAAAAAAAGTAAAACTTGCTTTAAGCTAAGATAACTGTGGGTAACAGGATATAATCTTTCAAGCAGAAACAACCTTTTTATGCTCAGTTGGTATAAGATTTCAGTTAAGGTGACAATTATTTCCCAAAACAGCAGTTTTTGTTTTTATTTTGTTTTTCGTTCTTATTTTTCTTTAGTTTTTTAGAAAAATGTTGTTAGAAAGCAAAGTACTTTAAATAAAATCTTTTCTCAATCCTCCATAAAACATTCAATCAAGGCGAAGGTGTAAGCTTCCATCTGCTCATTTAAGAGTGATCTCAGAGGCTGGAGAGATGGCTCAGTGGTTAAGAGCGCCGACCGCTCTTCTGAAGGTCGTTGAGTTCAAATCCCAGCAACCACGTGGTGGCTCACAATCATCCCTAATGAGATCTGATGCCCTCTTCTGGGGTGTCTGAAGATAGCTACAGTGTACTTACATATAATAAAGAAATAAAATAAAAAAAATAAATAAAAAGAGAGTGATCTCAGGACCTCTATATTCTGTTTCACAGTCTTGGTGTGAAAGCTATGTACAGTACACATAGTCTATAATCATTTTTAATCTATCACATGTACATCCTAGTTTCTTTAGTATAAACTATAGTTACAATATTTTTATTAAATTTGTTTTGCATTTGATTTTAACTTCACATCTTTTTAAAGGCTATTTAAATTTAAGACATACACAAAATGTAAAAATATCCATTTTTTCCATTCTAAAATTAAATCAAACTTTTTAATGAATTGAATGAAGATTTTTTCTTTCACCTACTGTTTTCTTAATTCACTATCTTAGCTCATTTGTTAGTCATGAATGTCACATAACTCATTTATAGTTTGAAAAATTATTGATGCGGAGCGTTTTATGTCCTCCAAAATAACATCATCAGTTTATTGTACAGGTAGAAACAAACTTCCTTATGAAGCTGTAAGCTTTGTAAGGGCAAATGCTTATGAGATGATCATTTACATATTTATTAATCTAGACGTAAGGAGTGTTTTCTGTGTTAATACTATAGGCATATTCTTGAAATGTATTGTTCTTAGAAAAAAACAGTATAATTATGACATATATGACAAAATAACTGACACAATAGGATAATGAATATGCTCCTATGGTGCTAATAAGATGGCCACAAACTTGACATTATATTGTCAAGTCTGGCAGAATTAACCAGAACCTTTTGCTCATTATTGCTGTCATTATAGAATTATATTATGAAGTTTACATTTAGAAACTAGTAATTAGCTTAAACAATTTCATTCTGAAATCGTGAGAAAAGCTTCCATGTATTTTCTATAAGCAACTATTTCCTTTGTATGGTCCCCTTTTTGCATGTGTGACTGCAAAATGAAAACAAGCATTTGATTTTGTTTAAAGCCACAAAGTTCATAGCACTCAAATTACATGCAAGCTCTCCAAAGGCGTATTTCATACTTCAGAGGAAAAGTACTGAAAATACATTTCATAAAAAAAAAAAAATCAAGCTTCAGTCTTCTTGTGCCGAAAGTATTTGCTTTTGATTTACAAGATTTTGGTGTTTCCTACATTCTAAAATAAAAATCATAAAATATAAATTTTTAATTTGATAACAATAATTAGTTGAGTGCAGAAGATTAGTTTTATATATTTCATGTGGTTAAGATATATTTTACAGGAACTCAATAAAAATGTGTCATGATATGGAGTTTTCAAAGGAATATCATTATTTCAAGCCAAGTAAATGTCAGTCTGTTTTACGATGCATAACACTGCCACTTCACTCTCAATTTAAGAGTCTCAGAACTTAGCTGTTTGCAATCCTATTCCAGGATACAGTTTACATTATTCAGGAAGGACAACTACATTCTGAAATGAGTTGGAAGTTATACCTTGCTGCCTACACCTCATTATCTTGATAAATTCTGTTGTTAAAAATACTTATATTTGGCAATTCATAGGTTTTTCCCTCTATAATTTGGTAGATTATTTTTCTTTCCTCTAGCAAGTATATTTTTAATTGCAATTACATCATTTATCGTTTAAGAAGACATTCTTTTTCATTTTTTATTGGTTATTTTATTGTCTGTATATGAGTACACTGTAGCTATCTCCAGACACACTAGAAGAAGGCATCAGATTCTGTTACAAATGGTTGGGAGCCACCATGTGGCTGCTGGTAATTGAACTCAGGACCTCTGAAAGAGCAGCCAGAGCGCTTAACCACTGAGCCATCTCTCCAGCCCATTGGTTATTTTATTTATTTACATTTCAAATGTTATCCCCCTTCCCAGTTTTCTCTCCATAAGGCCCCTATCTCCTTCTTCCTCCCTCCTGCCTCTATGAGGGTGCTCCCCCACATGCCCACCTACTCCTGCCTCAGAGGCCTAACGTTCCCCTATCCTGGGTCATCAAGCCTCCACACGACCAAGGGGCTCCCTTCCCAGTATTTCCAGATAAGACAGTCATCTGCTACATATCCAGCTGGAGCCATAGGTACTCCCAGTGTACTCTTTGGTTAGTGGATTAGTTCCTGGGAGTTTTAGGGGGATCTGGTTGGTTGATATTGTTGTTCTTCCTATGAGGTTGCAAACCCCTTCAGCTCCCAAAGTCCTTGCCCTAACTTCCCCATTGAGGTACCTGCGCTTAGTCCAATGTTTGGCACTGTATATCAGCCTCTGTATTGGTCTGGCTCTGGCAGAGCATCTCAGGGGACATCTATTCTGGGCTCCTGTCAGTAAGCACTTCTTGGCATCAGCAATAGTGTCTGGGTTTGGTGTCAGCAGATAGGATGGATCCCTAGGTGGGGCATTAAGAAGACATTCAGAAATTCTGAATATTCTATGATTAAATTCCATTTCATTTTAGCATTCTAAACAAAATTTAAATACTTACTAAAGCAAAATAAAACTGGCTTAAATAGGAAAATATACAAGTGATATATTACATCTACTATATTGTATAAAGTTTTAATGGGCATGATATTTATTGATCATAAAATCCCTGCATGAGGTTTTCTTTTTTAAACATTGTTTTCAATGTCACAAGGAATCATTTATTGACAATCAAAATATTATTAAAGCATATATACTTATTATAGATATTTATTTGCTAAAATTTTAATAATACTTGTATTTTTATCCAGGAAACATAGAACAAAAATTCAAGCCATCTTCTATTTTTGATTAGAGAAAGTGTTATATGAACTGTCACTTTTTATTTTAAACTGATTGCATTCAAAATTAAAGTTAAAGAGGATTAATACTATAACAGCACCAAGCCAATTTGTGGGGTGAAGACATAGAAGGAAATGATGATGGTCATTGGTATGTTAAAATATTAGGTCTGCCTGGAAAGTACACTTTGCTAGCTTAGTTTTGTCGCAAACCCACACTATTATAAACAAATGTTTTTAAAGAAGTACACACAGGGCAAGATATATGAAACACGTATTGAATAAGTCAGATTTAAGGAAATTATAAAACTAAATAAAAGATACAGTTGCTAAAATAGCAGCTGATTTTTAAGTAAGATTAATGGTGTAAAAATAAAGAACTCTAAATTATGTTTTATTATAAAATTATAATTGTGTCATGTCCACATTCTCTTCCTTCCCCACAACATGTCACATGTATCTATTGGTGTCTCTCAAATATATGACCCATGTTCTTTAATGCACACACACACACACACACACACACACACACATACACTATATATATTATATATATAATATATATATAAAATTTGCTTAGTCTGCATAATGTTACTTATATGTATATTATCTCAAGACTGATGTTATGGTATTACATAACAATTTAGGGGAGGCCTCCTTTATGATGAAGAGAATTTCTCCTGCTCTCAGTATTCTCCATAGTTCTTCGTCTAAAGACACCACACTGTCTTTCCTCTTTCCATGTTTCATTGTCCACTGGTGTAGCTGTTATTCAGGACTTGTTTTTGCAGCCATTTTGATAAGATTTTGTGAGTGTAGCCTCTCTTAACATTTCTAGGTGATCAAATCTTATAGACAATTTCCTGTTCTCGTGTCCTTGCAATCTCTTTTCCCATCTTTCACTGTGATTCTTGATATTGAGGTGTAGGAATTGGGATTTCCATTTATCAGCTGGAACTGGGCAGCCCAAGCTCTCTTGACATTTTGATTTGTTGCATTTTCTGTAATGGTCTCCATTGAAACAAGAAGGTTCTTTGGAGGAAGAATAAACTTATCTGTGGATATAAAGATAAATATTTAGAATTCAATTAGGACTGAGATTAATTTAGTAAAGTCCTATCTGTAGGTTCTCTTCCAAAATATATTACTCACTACCCCAGGTAGTGAGCAATATATTGTACTAAGCATGGTTTCTCTGTTATTGAGTGGTTCTTAAATACAATTAGAAAGTGATGGGTTACGATCCTGGTTAATCTTACGTCAACTGGACACGAGCTAAAGTCTGTGTCCTTATGAGGAGAGTGAAATACAAATAGAAAAGAAAATGGGGCTACAAGTAAGCCTACAAGCCATTTTCTAATTAGTGATTGATCAATGATGGCCCAGCCTATTGTGGGGTTGATGGTCCTGCGTTCCACAGGAAAAGAAGGAGGAGGAGGAGGAGGAGGAGGAGGAGGAGGAGGAGGAGGAGGAGGAGAATCCGAAGACAAAGAAGAAGAAGAAGAAGAAAAGAAAGAAGAAGCAGCAGCTAAATAAGCCATATTCAACAAGCTAGCATTTGTCCATGGCCTCAACATTAGCTTCTGCCTTCAGGTCCCTTCCTGTCCTCCTCTCATCCCAGCCCTGACTTTGTTTTATGAGTTTTAATTCAACAGTTGAGGATATTAATTTGTAAATTATTAGTGTGCTTGTTATAGTAAATGTTGTGTTGATTTTTGTTGTTGTTCTCAGTAGTAATTTATTTTATTACATCTTCATTTTCTTTCCATGGTCTCTCTTCTACCCTTGTTCCATTCTTTTCTCCAAAATAACATTTCCAATATTTTCTTCAGGTTTGTCAATTGAATATAAAATTTTATGCAGTTTGTATCATAGAAAGTTTCTTCCTCCTCTCCCTCCTCCTCCTCCTCCTCCTCCTCCTCCTCCTCCTCCTCCTCCTCTTCTTCTTCTTCTTCTTCTTCTTCTTCTTCTTCTTCTTCTTCTTCTTCTTCTTCTTCTTCTTCTTCTTCTTCATATCTCACAGAGTTTTGCTAAGTTCATTAGTTAAATTTGGCTGTGGTCTTTTGAAATATAGAATGAACTGTGCCAGGTTCTTTTGTGTTTCAGTGCCTCCATTAAGAGATCAATGGTTATGCTGATGGGCTTATTGTATATGTGACTTGTAGTAGTAGTAGTAGTAGTAGTAGTAGTAGTAGTAGTAGTAGTAATTGTTGTTGTTTATTGAATCTTTTACAACTCCTTTTTTGTATTGTATATACAGTTGTTTAACTATGACATTCCATGAGGTCATTAATTTTTGATATTGTTTATTAATGTCTAGCTTGTGGAAATTTTTTCTATTATCTTTAAGATCTGTTTTATTTTATTGTTCTTAGGTTTGTTCCCCATAATTGAATTTAGCTTTTACATGATGTCACATATATTGTGATAGTTCCTTTGTTGCACATTTAAATTTCATTTTCTGTTTTTTGCTATCTCATCTAGCTTATTCTTGAGTACCAATATTCTGTTTTCTTTTCTTTTCTTTTTTTTTTTTTTTTTTTGATACTTTATTTACATTTCCAATGTTTCCCCTTTTCTCCTCTTTGGAAACCCCCTATCCCCTCCCCCTCCCCGCCTCTATGAGGGAATTCCACCTCACACCCACCCACCCACCTATTCCCATATTCCCACCTTGACATTCCCCTTTACTGGGGCCTCTAACACCCTCAGACCCAAGGGCCTCTCCTCTCTCCCTGATGACCATCGAGGTCATCCTCTGACACATATGTGGTCCAAACCATTGGTCCATAGATGTGTGTTCTTTGGTTGGTGGTCCAAACTCCAGGACGATGGGGGGGGGGGGTCAGGCCCGTTGACGCTGTTGCTCCCTCCATGGGGCTACAAACTCCCTCAGCTCCTTCAGGCCTTTCTCCAACTCCTCCATCTGGGACCTCACTCTCAGTCCAGCGGTTACTGTAAAGTGAAACTTGGGCATTCTGAACTTTTGGGCTAATATCCACTTATCAGCGAGTACATACTCTGTTCGTTCTTTTCTGTTTGGTTAATCTATATCAATCTCCGTGAATTTTCAAGTTCTTTTATTGTATTTTTCAATTTCATGTTCATTTAAGTTCTCTTCAAAGTTTCGGTATCTTTACTGAATTGGCCTTTCAAATACTAGATTATCTTAATGATTATCATCATCTTTTTATTTATGTTTTCTTGGGCATCCCTCATTGGTTCAACTCCTATTTTTTTTTTTAAACTTCTAGAATTTTTGAATGAATTCTATGGTCTTTGTTTCAAATTCTGTGTCTTGTTGTTCATACATAACTCTCACTGGGAATATATATAATGGAAATATTTGAAAGGAATACTGCCTTCACTTTGCATATTATTTATGTTTTCAAGATGAGATGGGGCAGGGGACTTTCTTTATTAGTCATGTATCTTACATACACAAAGTAGGTTGGGCAACAGAAGCCTAAATATAGGCATATCTACTGTCTTGAGGCAAGTTCTTGGAAGAGTGAATCAGGTAGAATACCCCAGGTCAACCATGACAAAGAATTTTAGACATGTGCTTAAAAACTTTTTTGTTTTGCTTTGTTTTGTTTTGCTTTGCTTTGTTTCTGTTTTTGCTTCAGGAAGACAATTTAAATAGTGTAAGGGAAACCACTAATTAGATCCCTTTTAATAAAACAAAGATACATTGATAGTAAATATGTCTACTCTGGTGGTTTTGTTAGACCACACAGGCGCACATATTTAAATTCTTAATCCACAGTTCACTGAAATAATTGGAAATAATTATGAAGTGTTTTCTTATTGGAGAAAGTATGTTAGTCAGAGTGGATATTTTGGTTTCACAAGACTTGTGTTATTTTCACTTACCTTTTACTACCTTATGATTGCAGATCAAGACATAAATTTTTAGCTACTGCTCTAGCACCATGCTAACTGCCAGGTGCTATGTTCTCTCTCATGATGGTCATATACTCACCTTCTACATCATAAGACCCAAATAAACGTTTCCTTCTGTAGATTGCCTTGGTAACAATGTCTTATCACAATAATAGAAAATTAAATATGATAATCATTTTAGCAGTGACTAAATTCACATTAGAATAACTTAATTAAACACTCGATAAAGGCTACTCTTGAAGAATTAATTAGTTAGCTCACTTGTGAAGTATTGAGCTTAATCTGCACGACACAAGTTCTGGCAAGAGTGTCAAGAAAGATGACAATGCATATCAAGAATGTAATTATCTGGGGCTAGGGAGCAGAGAGAGGAGGAAACAGAACTACCAAGTCCTAGAATTACAGCTCAAATCTGTCCATAATTGGTTTTTGAATTTTGAAGTTGTGAGTCTCCACAAAAACATACTTATGAAAGGACCATACAATTGACAGTGCTTTTAAAAACATATAGATATTTAAATTAGAGACAAGACTGGTAGACTTGACAAGCTTTCATGAGTAATTCATGGTAGAATTAAAAATATATATACACACATAAACTGAGACTTCTGGTACAAATAATTCAAAAAGTAAGACTCTAAAATGAGAGGCAAAGCAGTATATTTAAATTGATAAATTCCATAATAAGTGATAAGTATATATTAAAATGATAAGATTAAAAATTTAAGAATATATTGCATTTAGAAATATTAAATTCCTAATTGACACAAATCTTTAACTTTAAGAAGATGTTCATATTTATTATTCAGAAATAAATTTTCACAGAAAAACAACATTAGTCCCTGAAAATCAAATACTATAATGTACTGATGTTTCTGCTTCGTTTTCTATAGAATAACCTAATTCATTTGCAAAGTCTCATGACATGGCTTTCATTGGATCGAAGCATAAGAGGTCAGTAGGGACGAACACTTCAATCAGTACTCATAATACAAAGGATCATTTGTGACACACTAGTACCCTTCTAATGCAAAGCGAAATGGGCCTTGTCTTTGGAAAACTGAAATTGTAATATTTACACTAATGCTTTTCTGAGAACTATCTCACTGATCTGCAATATCTCTTCAGTTTGAATGGCATGAGACCAAAGTTTGGAAAATAAATTAATTCTCCAGGACTTATGTGAAATTCTTGATCTGAATTGATATTAGTTTGTTTCCTCTGTTTTATTATGGGGACAAAATATATTAAGTAAACCATATACAAGCAGTAAATAAATGACTTTTTCAAGATTTCTATGCTTGATTTAATTGTATTCGATAAATATGGTTAATTTGAAGTATTATCAAACATAACCTTATATTGATACCTTTGTAATATAATTTCTGAAATTGTAGATATAAATATAAAAGCAAATATTGCTAGAACCTGCATTGTAATAAGAAAATAAGTTCAATTTTCACTACAAATCTAGTAAACTTTATTTTTTAGAATTATATGCTCCTACCGAGTGAAAAGTATAAGCTTTCCAATATAATGTGTATCTCCCACATTTGATAAGCTCCCTCCCATTGTTAGTCTCCTCACCATAGAAACAATTTGGCACAGTTAGTGAAGCCATGCAGATGCATTATTATTAGCTACTGTATATTTTCTACACTAGTTAACTCTGGGTACTAAACAACCTACAAGTTTAGACAAAACTCTGATTCTTTATGTCAACTATTCCAGTAGAACAAAGAAGTTATGTTTCTTCAAGAATACACCAAATGGTTTGATGAGGTCATTCAGCAACTAAGATACCTGCCTTCAAGCCAGAAAACTTGAGTTCAATTGCCAAGACACAAAATGTAAAAGAAAAGAATTTTTAATTCCCACTCATGTTCTCATAGCTCATTTGTTATCAACATAATTGGGAATTATTTTTAGATATACAAATATAAGTACATTTTGATTCCTTCCAAATTGGAAATATTGTCATAAATTATTGATAACTGGATTATAATAATCAAATAATAGTAATTTCAAAAGAAAAAGAGAACATCACAAATATGTGAAAATTTTGTTTCAATCTCTATCACCATAGGCTGTGTTCAATTAGTGTCATATATACTAGTAAAACAAAGAGAATTGATCAGTGTTCACTTTCTCATGCTAGAACCCTGGCATGTATTCTTAATTTTTAGACTAGTGAAAAGAAGATGAGAATTCTTCTAACCTCTTGGGGCTTTCTTTATGCCACTGATATTCACCAGTACTGAAACTTGGAAGCCTAAGCAACACAATATTGTACACAGACATAGATTGTTTGATTCCATTCTTCAACAGTGATGATACATTTTTTCTTTTTGGGTTGGGATAGAAAAGTTATATTTGTTAAATTTTTTCTGCCATAGAAATTAATGTAAGAAACAAAGTCACAGAGAGAGAAGCCCTATCTCAGTAAATAATATTAATTGTTTTAAGTATTTTCAATTGTTTTGCCCTGTTTTAATTATCAAAATGAAGGTGGTTATAAATTTGGTGGTATTAATGATATTCCTGATCCTCTGGGAAAGAGGTCAAAATAGAGCAGATCTAAAGAGAAAAGTGGCTGCTGAATTGAATCAATTAATTTTGGATTGATGGACCAAGGACATGCTATTTTTGGAGAGGTTCTATCTTGGTATAAACAAGAAAGTAGAAAAGATCCCTTCAAAAGTAAAATGGATCAGACATGATAGAGAAAGAGCCCCCTGATGATCATGATTGCAGAGAGGAAGGAAAATTTCAAGAAGACCAAACAGGACAGGTAACATGAATTGTTGATCCCTCTAAATGGGCACAGCCATGAAACTCACTTAGACATAAAAGTGTCTCTAGCTAAAACCTCAGCTGTACACAGTCAATAAATCTTGTTAGTTACAGCATCCTTAAAAATTTTTAAAATCACTTATTGCAATTTGGTTATTGATCAATCTAACTCATAAAACAGACTGTTGCCTTTCACCTGCTCAAACAAGGATCAAAAACTCATCCTTCACTGATCTGTGCATGTTGCACAATCCATACAAATATCTTCATAGAACTAAAATATTGGTTGTAATATTCATATATTGTAGAATGAATAATCAAGAATATAGCTCTGACAAGATTCATACTTGGGAATACTGAAATGACTTGCTGTTTTAGCTCCCCTCCTGATCCTACCTCACCTAATACTGTTTTAAGAGACTTTCTTCCAGAACAGCTTCATGGGTGGCTACTAATCTCTGATGAACTCAGTTCATCCAGCCTTTCAGATGGTTCCAATCAAGACTTCAATTAAGCCCTGAATTTTCTCAGCATACAAAGACTGGACAACACATGCTGTAGCTAGTTTTTATTTTTCTAAATTTCTTGGCCCTCCCCACCCCTTTTAAAAAATAAAAGGAAGTCTTGGACCCAACTGAGCAGGAAGCAGTCATGGAAAATTGTCACCACAATCCCTTAAGTTTGGATCACTGGATTTGCTTATTTTATGAATTTTAGGTATCTTGTATTTTTAAGGCAAAATTTGGAAATAATTGTCATTTTGGACAGGCAGGAAACTAAATAAAAACCTTAAACTCTGGGATTTCTATCTTCCCTTTCTTCTTCTCTATCTTTTCTTTCTTAGGGAAAGGAAAGGAGTTGAAAAGAAAAAAGGAGAATAGAGCAATATTATAGAGACTAGACAAATGGAGACATTATTAAATATTACTCTTAAACAAAGCATTTATAGCTATAATCTTACATTGGTAGAAATCTTTTTATTTTGATCCATCATTGACATTATATTCTTACATTGGTACAGAATTTATATACTGATACATGTTTAAGGTTTTCATTGGTATAAATCTGTGTATATTGATACAAAATTTAAATTTAATTTTGTTACTCTTAGGCATTGAGCCTATGCAACTCATTTAAGAATACAAGGCTTAGACCTAGTCCTACTAATAGCTGCTATTACAACCTGTTTAGGATGATTAAGTAACGCAAGTTAATAGTCAGATTGTAAACTCAAAGTCATGTTAGATTCTGATTTAATTACAATAAAGTCTTTTCAAGATTATTCAAATAATAAATAGCTAAGGGTAATCAATGTATAGCAATTCCATTATACCATACACAAAAGCATTAGAAATCCAAAGAATATGATATGTAAAATCATTTCATATTTAACAAATCTTTTGACTATGAGATGTGTCTGCTCCTGACAGTATTTCCATCCTACTACAAGGAAGGAGTTGAGCAACAACATCTCCATGTAGAGTTGCTTCAATTGTGACAAGCTATCCACTGGGCAAGAAATATCCTAATTTCATATACAGACAAACAGATGCAAGATAGTTGAGTGCTAAACTCTGCCAATATAGGGTAAGTTAGTCCTTCATAATTCCTGTTTCATTTAAGGTCTATCAGATATTCTGGGCCAAAAGGCTGAAGACAAATGTTGTAAAACTATACAAAATATTGGGGACTAAGTAGTCAGATGTCTCTGCCAATTGTATAAGTTTTGGAAGCTATGACTTTGTGCTTCCTGCATATTTAGGTAATATTTAATTCCTTCTTAAACATCTGATGGGGCTGTAGACTAGTTATTCTTTCCCAGTAGCACTTGAGTTGTTTATCATTAAAGAAAATGTTTTAGATTTAAAAGGAAGGCTTTCAGATGGGAATTCAAGTCGAAATCAAACATGACTGAGGTGCAGAAATGTAAACTCTTTAAGTTAGGATATATAATAGAATACCTTAGCTAAATTGTCAAATATGATGGACTGGATGTTGTAAATGTATATCATACCTTATAATTTACATAATTTGTATAATTGTATTCAATTTATATATGAGAGCAAAGAGCCTTTTGTTGGACTAAAAGAGGGAATTGGTGAGGTTTTGTCTTTTGCTGTTTATTATAATGCTAAGTGCTGGGCTCCAAGATTGGGATTCTGTATGTAGCTTCTGGGAGCCTGCCCTAGTAAATTCTCATTGATAAATCAAGATGCCAGCAGCCAATATCTTGGGAAAGGGTTTAAGTTTCCCAGGCTAGAGACCACAAGAAAAGAGCAGAGGAGAACAGAGCCACCATGGAGGAAGAATGTACAGGAGGGAGAAAAAGAGCTGTCATGTGAAAAGGCCCAAAGAACATGGCTCAGAGAGCTGCTCAAATGGGTCAAGAGCAGCCAAGATAGAACATAGAGGTTAATAAGCAGTAACTCAGAGTTATTGCTGGGAAAGTAGATTCTACCAACATGGAGATTAGGCAGTTCCCAAACTGTTCTGCTGCACAAGGCATATTAAAATATAAAGTCTGTGTGTATGTTTCATTTGAGATCATAAACTATCAAGTATCAAGGTGGATAGTAATGCCTCATTGGGATTCATTAATATATGCTATAAATAAATAAATAAATAAATATATATATATATATATATATATATGTATCTATAAGTTCTGTTCCTCTAGAGAACCCTGACTAATACAGGCAAATTCTCATAAACATAAAATATAAGTAAATTAAATTAAATCTAAAGCAAAATCTCATGAAGACATTTGAGATTGTGTAGTAATTATTTAAGCTTATGATTTTTCTTTTCTCCCTGAATATAACTTGATTGACATAAAACTAGTTATAGCACTGTTGAAAACAGAGAAGAGAAGTTAGACTCCAGAAAACCAAATAAATGGAGAACCAAACCATCAAAAAATGGGGAACAAAGCTAAACAGAGAATTCTCAACTGAGAAAATTCACAGGGCTGAGAAGCACCTAAAGAAATGCTCGACATCCCTAGTCATCAGGGAAATGCAAATCAAAACAAGTCTGAGATTCCACCTCACACCAGTCAGAATGGCTAAGATCAAAAACTCAGGTCACAGCAGATGCTGGCGAGGATGTGGAGAAAGAGGAACACTCCTCCATTGTTGGTGGGATTGCAAGCTGGTACAACCACTCTGGAAATCAGTTTGGCGAACCCTCAGAAAAATGGACATAATACTACCTGAGGACCTAGCTATACCTCTCCTGGGCGTATACCCATAAGATGCTCCAACATGTAATAAAGACTCATGCTCCACTATGTTCATAGCAGCCATATTTATAATAGCCAGAAGCTGGAAACAACCCAGATGTCCTCATCAGAGTAATGGTACAGAAGATGTGGTACATTTACACAATGGAGTACTACTCAGCTATTAAAAACAATGAATTAATGAAATTTGCAGGCAAATGAACGGAACTTGAAAATATCATCCTGAGTGAGGTAACTCAGTCACAAAAGAACGAACATGGTATATACTCACTGATAAGTGGATATTAGCCCAAACGTTCAGAATACCCAAGTTTCACTTTACAGTAACTGCTGGACTGAGAGTGAGGTCCCAGATGGAGGAGTTGGAGAAGAGACTGAAGGAGCTGAGGGAGTCTGCAGACCCATGGAGGGAGCAACAGTGTCAACTGGCCTGACCCCCCCCCCCCGGTCCTCCTGGGGACTGGACCAGCAACCAAAGAATACACATCTAGGAACCCATGGTTCGGACCACATATGTGTCAGAGAAGGGCCTTGTTGGCCATCAGGGGGAGGAGAGGCCCCAGTAAAGGGGAATGTCAAGGCAGGTGGGTGGGAGGTGGAATTCCCTCATAGAGGTGGGGGAGGAGGAGGGGATAGTTGGCTTCCAAAGAGAAGACCAAGAAAGGGAGAAACATTGGAAATGTAAATAAAGTATCAAAAAATTAAAAAATAAAATAAAGAAATTATGCTAAAATTATTGGTAAAGCCTACTTCCCTAAAGAGGCTATATCTTGAAAACAAGGGTAAAAAAATATGTTTTAAATGTTATCTAACATATTCATTTAAATATTAGGTGTTTTCTGATTTAAATATTAAAAAATCACTTTATTCCTTCAAGATAAAAGTAGCTTTGAATGTGAAGCAATAATGCTTTTTAAAATAACTGTTGGAATGTAGATAGAAATGAATAAGTATTAATTTATGTACCTTATGAGGAAAAGCACTTTTGTTTTGTAAGTGTACTGAACTAGTATATAAAATTTAGCTTTTGAACATAGTTCATTCAAATTTATGTATTTATTATTTCTGAGTTTAAAAATCAAATAAAGGCTTCTACCATAACTAAATCAAGTTAATGACTTTTAGAAATGTTAAACACATTTATGTAGACATGTAGGATGAATTAGAAACACATATAAAACTACACCTTCAGTAATTTTCAACTTACAGAAAAAATAACACAGTAAATAACTTTTAAATTACTTATATTGTTACCAAATAAGTCTTTGTTATTGGTTACATAGTTTTTAAGCCATGGATTTTTTGAAACAATTACTTTTATAAGCATGTTTGAGAGCTGTGAATTACATAGTTCTGTAGAAATACACTAGAATCTGATCCAGATCTCCATGTAACAGGTATTTTAAGTTAGCTTCAATTGACTAACATCACTAAATTGTGTGGAATTACATAGATATATTTCAAATGTGAATCTGCCATCTAATATTGTAAAAATGATAATTAGTTTACCTGTGCCTGATGTTCCTCAATTACTTTAAAATATATATATATTGATAAAAGTTACATTACTGGTCCACCAAAATTCTTATTTTAGTGATTAATAACATACTTTAAAAGATATTTTTAACTTTTTCCCAAATTTTACTTGCAAAATTGTTAATATTTTCTTCATAATTTATTGTTAGTCTTATCTCTCATTTTCATAAATTTACCTATACCAATTAGTAATTATTTGTGATGTATTGCAGAAATATTTAAATCAATCTGGGGATTCTATCCTGTCTTTGATCATTTAGTTCCTGGATGAAAGACATACAAACTTTATATTTATAATAAGCTTTCATCATGTCTATTTTCTAGTGAATATATCCATTATACAATTTGCCCTATTTTGTCTGGGCTTCCCTTAACTCCAATTAGCCAACCCACATGGCCATTATTTTAAGATAGGTACCCCATGACACCTTCTTCTATCTTCAACTTTTTTCCACCTTGTGGTTCTCCTCTAAGCCCAGGAACCTTAAACACTGCCTACGTCTCTTCTGCCCAGCTATTGGCTGTCAGCATGTTTATTCACCAATCAAGGATAACTTGGAGGGATGGGGCAAGGTCACATAGCATCATGTGGCTCTACATGTGGTCTCTTGGGAGCAACTAGTATTAAACATAACAAAAGAGCAAACCTCAAGAGTGAAGTGTCTCTTGATCTATTGAGGTGAGAAAGTGTCTCAGAATTTAGTGTTAAACATTCTTGTATAATAAAATAAAAGTATGTTCAATTTCATATGAATTCCTTACCACCTTACTGTAACTTTCTACATTACAATCAGTGGGTCTATGTACAAACACATATATGTAGTCAATAGATACAAAATCAATTTATACAAATAGAAATTCATAAATAAATAGAAAATATATTAAAATACACATGAATATAAAAGTACATAGATGCATATTTTATACATCCATGTATAATATATATGTATGCATTGCATACACATGCATATGTGATTGTGTTTGAGTCATAAAAATGTATATATTAATAAAATCAATGTATTTAATAATGTATCTAAGAAAAGGTATTCTGCTACTGATTATCTAAAATACTATATAAATTTTTCTTTTATATACTTCAAAGCAAGATGATGAAATAAATATTCTCCAGTGAGAACTTCATATTATCCAAGGCCTAGTACAGCAGGAAGCAACCTATATTTACTAAACCTTCCAGAATCTTATAGGAACAGAATGTGGGTGCTCTTCTGGCTGTAGAGTTTACATCACATTAACTTTAAAATGCTCTGTGGATTGCAGTTGGATTATTTTCAGTTTTGTTTTGTTTTTGTTTTTGTTTTTGTACATGCTTGTAACTTTGTACTATTTGGCTTTTTTTTTATTTTATTTATTTATTTATTTATTTTTTTTTTTTGGTGTTTCAAGACAAGGTTTCTCTGTGTATCCCTGGCTGTCCTGGAACTCACTCTGTAGACCAGGCTGTCCTCGAACTCAGAAATCCACCTGCCTCTGCCTCCCAAGTGCTGGGATTAAAGGCGTGTGCCACCATTGCCCGGCTTAATTTATTTTTTTGATACTTTAATTACATTTCCAATGTTTCCCCTTTTCTAGGTCTCCTCTTTGGAACCCCCCATCCCCTCCCCCTCCCCGCCTCTATGAAGGAATTCCACCTCCCACCCACTCGCCCACCCATTCCTGTATTTCCACCTTGACATTTCCCTTTACTGGGGCCTCTAACATCCTCAGGTCCAAGGGCCTCTCCTCTCCCTGATGGCCA
>CM052716.1:61325641-61415541 GCA_028551405.1 Uromys caudimaculatus
CCCCCCCCCCCGTCTTTCTGGAGTTTGGACCACCAACCAAAGAATACACATCGAGGGACCCATGGTTCGGACCACATATGTGGCAGAGAATGGCCTTGTTGGCCGTCAGGGAGAGGAGAGACCCTTGGGCCTGAGGTTGTTAGAGGCCCAAGTAAATGGGAATGTCAAGGTGGGAATATGGGAATGGGTGGGCGGCAGGTGGGAAGTGGAATTCCCTCATAGAGGCGGGGAGGGGGCAGGGATAGGTGGTTTCCAAAGAGGAGACCTAGAAAAGGGGAAACATTGGAAATGTAAATAAAGTATCAAAAAAAATTAATTAATTAAAAAAAGAATTAATAATGCAAAATATTTTAGTGATTTTACTTTTATATTTTAAATAAAAATTATAGTTTGGTTTTCATAAATATATTATAAATTATATTCTTTATATTTCAAAAAAAAAGTGAAATGTTATTTCTACTTGTCAAGTGAAGAAATTAACTTAATGATACTCAGGAATGTGTTTGTTAAGCTTGTGTTCAGGACAGAATTATCCCTAGTTTTGTTTCAAATTAAAATCTCAGTAAATCCTTCTATGCCCTTAAAAAGGTTTGTGTTAACTGACATCAGAAAACAACATTTTGATAAAGAAAATATATAAATATAAGTATCTGGTCAAAAAACAGCAAGGATAGACATCATTGTTATATTCTAATTTCTAAAAAATAAACAAAATTTCCATTTTATATTTCTGGTTTTAAGAAGCATTTCTTTTTGACTTGATTATTGTTTAACAAAATAGAGTATAATCATAGGTGTTTAGAAGTTATACTGTAGTACTAAGGTAATAAAAACAACTTGGTACTCGAACTTAACATAGGACTAATATTCTAAAGCTGCTAGAGGGAACTATAAATAGCCAGCTTTAACTTGTAAACCCTAGTAAAGACTTTTGAAATAAGACTTTGATGCTACAGGAATAAGACCAACAATCTACAAATGGTATCTCATGAAATTAAAATCTTCCACGCACCAGAATCTATGATGTAAATCAATAGATAGTCCTTACAATGAGAAAAAGGAAATCCTTGGGAGCTACTCATTCAGCAGAGTATTAGTGCCTAGAGTATGCAAAGAACAACAAAAGCAAAAACATAACCATGAAAAACCAACTCCTCCAACTCCCACTGAACTTTAAGAAAATAAACAAACTAAAAAGAAATTCATTAAGAAAAGACATACAAATGACTAGTGGAAAACACTTTAGAAACTGTTCAACAGTTAGCCAGCAGGAAAATGCAGGTTCAAACCACTTTAAGTTTCCATTTCATCCACTTATAATGGCCAACTCAGACTAAAATAGGACAACAAATATTGGCATGGATTTACTGAAAAACAAATTCTTATACTCTCTTGGAGGGACTATAAACCAATGCAGCTAACATGGACCAGCAGCTACTTCAACAGTGACCGAGATGTGGGGCAGGTGTGGGGTGGGACATAATGAGACTATAAAGAAAATAGAAAAGTTGACATTGGAAAATCTTGTAAAAGCTGTCTATTATTCCAAGCAAATTCATTAAGACACACATCTTGTATACAGTTTTCAGGGTTATAAGTAGGAAAAGTCAGAAGAAAACTATCATAAAGTGGAACAAAGTAAACAAAACATAATTACACGGTCTTGTACAAGGCAACACAGCATATTTCACGTGTACACAGACAGAGCACACAGAATCATCAGTACTTATAACAAAAGTCCTTTAGGAGAGAAAAACGTTTTGTTAGGAGCATTATAAGCCATAATTAGCCTAAAAGCTTGAAAAGCTTGTTCCTGATTTTAGAAATGACATCCCATTCCTTCCCTGTCCATCTTGGCCACAAAGAAAAGTTTGGACCAGCCTTTCTCTCAATAGCAGCCATTTTCAAATTAAGTGTGGCAGTTTCTCAAAACATTACAAATAAAACTACCATATGATACAGCTATGTATATGCCACTCCTAGGTATATACTGAGAGTATTTTATGACCTATAAAAACGAGACTTCCATATCCATTTGTTTTTCTTTTAACAAAAGCTAATAGAATCTACTTAGACTTAAAAAAATATGGAGCATATACACAATATTATTTTACCCAGATTAAGAAAAGTAAAATGTGTAGATCAAAGGATGAAACCCTACAAATACTGACTAATTTAGCACTAACATAAAAAGACAAGTATTATATACTCTTTCTCATATCAGTACTAGATTCAATTTTTTGTTGTGTCCGTTTAACTTAGAGTGCAAGTGAAAACCAGGAAGCTAATACTCTTTGAAGGGATGTATTAAGGAGAAAGGGAACCTACTGAGAAGAAAAGTGCATTCAGAATAAAACATTTAAAAGTGTTTCAAGAGATTTAACCAAAATAGGTGGGCAATGTTGATGCAGAATACAAGCATTGTTAAATGAAAGTCACAATGCAAGTCATGAGATATGAAGTACTTCCTCCTAGCTGCCTGGAGATGCTGATTTTTCTCCTGACTACAGTGGCTCAAGATGTAGAACTTTCAGTTCCTTTTCCATTACCATGTCTGCCTGGACACCGCCATGCTTCCTGCCATGATGATAATGGACTGAACCTCTTGAGCCTATAAACTAGTCCCAATTAAAATGCTGTCCCTTATAAGAGTTTCCTTGGTCATGGTGTCTCTTCTCAGCAAAGGAAACGCTAAGACAATGACTACATTGCTTAAGATATCACAAACTTTGGGTGAAAGTATATATAATCATATTTCATTATAAAGCTGTGAAACTGTCAAGAATAAAGACGAAATAAGGAACATATGATTTTATTATTTAAAATACTTATCTCAACAATATCCAAATCCATTTTTATACCACCAATTAAACCATATTTAATTTATCTCTATTATGGACTCTTTTCTGCTAGATTTTTTTTAACTCTTTATGAATAACAAATATAGGAGTGGTGAGTTTTTCCCCTCCACACAGTGTACACCCCCTCTTGTTTGGGGCCCCATTGTTCGCTACACCCTGTCGCAAAAATGTCGATCTCAGGTTCTATCAGGGACAGAGCTGTGGGCCAAAGGGCAGCTGATCCTCCCCATACCCAAAGTGCAAGTGGGAGACCTTGGAAAGGGGGTCAGAGAGCTCAGAGAGCTGGTGGCAGCTGCTGCCCTTATAACAGCCCAAAATTGAAAGAAACTTAGAGATAAATGATAACCAAGCTACAATTCTTAGACCCACAGAGGATAGGTATAGCGTAAGGGACTAGACAGAACAAATGGAACTTGTTTAGCAAAAGAGCAGATAGCTATAGATGGTGATGGTGACTGGCATGGGAGGATCAATGAGAAAGGGGAGAGGGATTGTGGGAGGAAATCTACTATAGAATAATTTATAGTGATGGAGATAGATAGGAAGGAAGATCTCATTAAGATCACCAAATAATGGGCAGACAGAGCTCCAAATGGAAATCTTTTGTCAACAAATAGAAATATCTTGTGACCAAATGAAGCTCCTACTGCTGGAATTGGCTTATTTCCAATTGAGTTGTTTACCAAAATGAACCACAGGAATCACCAAACAATCCAGGCTATTGCTCTTGACAAACTGACAAGGTACCATTGCTGATGACAATGAATACACAAGCTCATTAAATATGGAGATAACAAATTGGTGCCTATGTTGAGTCTTTACTCTTATGTTCCAGGACCTTTGGTACACAAAGATACTCTGCGTGCTCTCAAAAGAGAAACATAAACACCAAGCTAACTGTAATCCCATTACATATAATGGAATGCTGCCTGTAATATACAAGCCAATGGTGGCCCACATCTTGTGGGAGTAACCAATAATTTAATTAGTCACACTCTTGACAATGCTTTGGTGATCACAAACATGAAATTAAATAACCCAAGGACTTAGGATAAAACCAAATACTACTGTTTGAAAAAGAGAAAGAAATTAATAATACAATGACTTCTAATAATATTCTACTATACTAATAGACAAGTGCCTTGTTCAGCAGTTTTCAGAGAATCTTGCTCGTACTTCAGATGAGAAAAAATTTAGAAACCTACAGACAGATATTATGCACAGAGTGAAAGATCTTGGAACACTCATCCCTACATGGGACATCTCCGTAAAATTCCTCCTCCTAGATCTCAAGAAACCCAACAGAAAAAGTGAAAAGAATATAAGAGTCAGAAGGGACAGACAAAACACACACACACACACACACACACACACACACACACACAGAACCAACCAAGACCATGTAAATCAACATTAGCAAAGCTCATATGAGCTCAGAGACTGAAGCAGACAACAACACCTCTACCTGGTCCTGTGTACATATATTATGGCTTCCAGTTTAGTGTTTTTATAGGATCCATAAGTGAACATGAGTGGGTCTCTGATTCTTGTGGCTGAAATTGGATTTTTTTTTCTTTCTCTTGGTTTGTCTTACACAACCTTGATGTGATATTTTGTTTTATCTTTTTATATTTATTTAGATATATGTTTTTGAAAATGAATGAATGAAAACCTAGCCATTACAGTGAACCTAAACAACTGAAATGTAGGCTTATATTTTTCAAGACCTACTTTAATAAATGTCCTTAAATGCCTTAACCTCCCTTCTAGCCCAACACTTACTATAGGTACTGGATAGGAAAGCTTAATAGGATTAGGGAGGATAAAGACCTATTTAGAAATAGTTCTTTGGAGTAAATCCAATCTGCATGATTAGACATCAGGATATCAGAAGTTCAGTTCACAAGAATCAGCAGTCCTAGCTTGATCCACTTGCAAACTCAGTTCACAAATCAGCAACATCAGTTCTGTAGGAGGAGGTTCCCTAATTGTTTCTTGATTGGGTCAATAAAGACAGCAGAAGCTAATCATTGGGCAATGATATAGAGGCAGGATTTCCAGGCCCCAGCAGGGAGAGGAGGAGACAAAATAGTAAAGGGGCTTTTTGGCCAGAATTCAGAGAGAAGAGCAGAGACTTCATGTAGGCCTGGGGGCTATTAGAACCAGTGACACCCTCCACCACCAGAAGAATTCTGATATAAGAGAGCTGGTGAGTTTAGAGTAGATTCTGTACCCAGTGTTGCGTTATCTGACTGGTTTTAAAATATTAAGATTCTCTGGTGTTTTCTATCTGAGCTGACTCAGATGGGCAGGAGAAAACTGTCACTGGGTGGTCAGTGGAACATAAGAGGTAGCTCCACCATTCTCAGGAAGGACAGTTGTTGGGCAGCCTAGCAGTGCTAGCCACAGGAATGGGCATGATGGAAGTGGGGTCAGTGGTGGCATGATCTCAGAGCTAAGTTGTGAGGGGACACGTGGAGGAATCAAGGCACCGAGCAAGGAGACCAGGCTAGGAGCAAGCATGCCTTTGAAAAATACATGCAACACAGTTCAATCCAGAAGAAACCATGAGGTTTTGCCAAATGGCCCAAATCTGAGGAAGCAGCAAGAAGCCTCTGGAACATCACCAGAGGTTCTTTGGTGAGATTCTCTTTACAAAGTCACAACAAATGATGTTCATCAAGGAAAGCAAGATGAACCAATAGAACAGCATCTTCAGCTAAGAGTAACATCAACAAAGCCCAAGGAAGACCCACAAAGAGCGGCAGGGCATACAATGCCACACAGCATCGTTCACTGTCTGTTGGGCTACATTTATACCCTTTTCAAATATTACATGTTCTGTCAAACATCTGCTCTAGTAAAACATCGCATACCCTTTTCCTAGGCAGCTTCCAGAAAAACACCGTATGTCTGTTCTCAGCAAATCATCTGTCCATGTGTCTGTTTCAGCAAAAACATCCTCTCAAAAGACAGTTTTCAGAGAAACATCACGTGACACTATTGAGTCCCCAAAGAAGCCAAACGTTTCCATTTCACTGAACTGTCACTTAAATCTGTTGGGAGATGAAAAATCAGTTTTTTGAAGAAGAGTTCTACTGGGTTTATCAATTACTCCATGACAGGCATCATGCTCAAGAGTATTGACCAATGCATAAGCAGACACCACAGACGTTTTGCGTGTGCTTTTACTTGATTACCATTGTTATGTTTCTTTTTTGTTTGTTTGATATAGATTTTCACCCTTGGATTTGGGAGAAATGTACCATCAAAAAAGAGAAAGAAAGAAAGAAAGAAAGAAAGAAAGAAAGAAAGAAAGAAAGAAAGAAAGAAAGAAAGAAAGAGGAAGAGAGAGAGAAAGAAGAAAATATTTTCAACAATATCATAAACAAAAATTTTTGAGAGACAAGGCAACAGATGTCTATCAAAGTACCAGGCAAAAAAGAAGCCCCTCACATGAAATTATAGTCAAAATACTAAATGCACAGAGCAAAGTGTACCTAACTATAAGAGAGGAAATCAAATCACATTTAACAAGACTCAAATATATGTTTCGATCTGAAGAAAATGATAAGCATACTGAGGATCACACAAAGAATAATAAAAAATTCCAAAAGAGTTAACCCAAAGATGTCTAAGAAATGCCACAAAACAACAGTGACAAATGAATCCATATTGTTTAATCAAACTTAATAACACTGACAAAAATACTATGTATCATTTTGTTGGTGGCAAAAATGAACTTCACAATCTCTGGTGGTTTGTATCAAAATGGCACCTGTAGGTTCATATAGTTGCATAGTGTGACTCCAGTTGAGAGACTATTTGGAAAGATTAGGAGATATGGCTTTGTTAGAAGAGATATGTCACTGGGGGTGGACTTTAATGTTTCAAAAAACTCATGCCAATCCTCCCCCTTGCCTCTCTGTCTCTCTTTTCTTTTTGCCTGCTGCTGACTGATTGTAGATGAGGATGTATCTCTCAAGTACTTCTCCAGCACCATGCTTTCCTGAGTTCTGGCATGCTCTCCAGCATAATAATGGATTGATCCTGTGATAATGGAAGCAAGCCCCCAGTTAAATGCTTCTTTTTATAAAATTTGCTTTGGTCATCTTGTTTCTTTATAACAATAGAACACTGACTAAGACTCCATGAAAGATAGACACAATCTTAGGGTAAAAGATAAAGTACATTCCAATCAAATAAAACTAACAAACAAACATACACACCTACTTTAATATCTGATAAAATAGCCTTAAAATAATAACTAGTCAATGCTGAAAACATAGATACAAGTAGCATTCCATGGGCTTAGCATGCTATAAGCATAATATATATATAATAGATGGTGTTGATATATATATATATATATATGTATATATACACACACACACACACACACACATATATATATATATATCTTTTATTTTACAGAAATAGAAAACACAATGCCCAAAAAGGGACTTTTCTTATTCCCTATTTTGTTGTTAATGTTTAATACCACAGGAGGGGTATTTTCAAAAGAACTATTGAACAATAAATTTATTTATTACAAGTTACAGTTTTTGATGCTAGAAAGTCCCAAAGAATGATGCCCACCTGTGATAAAAGGCTTTTGCTGTGTTTTAATTTCTAATCATATAAACAATAATGGCTAAGAAATTGAGAATGGAAGCAAGAGTATGAATTTGCAGTAACTTCGCTCTTCACAAACTGGTGAAAGTAATTTATTCCTGAAGGCATAGCCATTATAATATTAGCATTTTATTAGATCCACAGCTCAATATTTCTCAGTTAGGCATTTAGTTTAAGTTTTTAAGAAGTCAAAGCATAGCAATTGCTGCAATTTCAGCAATTTCAGCAGACTCTAAGTCTAGATTTGTCCTATTTTGGTTAGCACATTACTCAAAATGAAACATAATATCTATTAGGATAATATTATTGCGAAAATAATTGTGTAAAGATTGTCTTTGCATTATTCAAATGCTGACTTCTGTCCTGGCAGAGAGTTAAGTGCACACTAGACTTTAATATTGTTATTCATATAGCTACATCATACTTTGTAAATACTCCTTTCACCTTCTGATTGGTTCAATAAAAAACTGAGGGTTTATAGCAAAGGAGGAGAGAATAAGTGGGACTCAGGCAAAGATAGGAACTCTGGGAGTCAGGCATGGAGAGTTTTATCAGCAGACACAAGGAGGAGGAAAACAGAGACTTCAGGGGAAGTAATTAATGAGACAAGTGGCAGTACTTAGGTTAGAATAATCAAGTTAATTAAATTATACAAGCTATTGTGGACAAGCCTAGCTATAAGGCCTGGGCATTCATGAATAAATATAAGACTTTGTATATTTATCCCAGAGCTGGTGGTCACAAAGAAAGTCCTGATATAAATCTCTAAGACAAGTAATATATGCATAAAATTCTATTCCTGAGACTAGAATACATCCAGGTGTATCATCTATAGTCACTGGTTTATAGACATTTGCTGAAGGAGTCTGCCTGTCTTTTCATAAACATAACAGATAGGCTAGCTCCATCTACTCTAGCCCTCTGGTCACCTACAACACTAGGCAATCTCAAAATCTGAGATCATATTTTGCAGTGAGGAAATAGCACTGCTAATATATGGTGCCTACAATCATGGTGGGCTTATTGCCCAATACTGGTGCAAGTCCACAATTGATACTTGCGTATGTACAAAACAAAAGAAAAACAAAAAATAAAAACAATAAAAACAAAAACAAAGAAATATTAATTTTTTTTTTAATCTTGTCAAAGGGATGTTCCAGATGCTTCATTTATATCAGGTCTGGGTAATAAAGGTTTTAGGATAGTCCTAATACCAAGTTTCACTAACCTGGCAATAAGTTATATATTAAATTTCCACATTTGTTGCCTTTTTTCTTGTAAGGGAGTGGGACTTTGCTCCATCCTATATTACTTAAGTTAGGGGTAGTGTTTGTGAAAACTGTCTCATGGCTACATAAACTTAGGATAGGCTAATTTGTGTCTGAATCTAATACCAAGAATGACCTTCATGGTTTAACATTCACAATGAAGCCCATCTGAGTTTTTCAATGAAGTGTCATTCATGCAAATGGAGTACAGGACACTGTCTTATACAAGGGAAAGCATCAAGATCTTTTTTTTTTTTTTTTTTTTGGATATTTTCTATATTTACATTTCAAATGTTATCTCATTTTCCAGTTTTCACTCCAGAAACCCCTATCCCATCACCCTCCCAGTGCTTCTATGAGGGTGTTCCCCTACCCACCCACCCAATCCTTACCACCTACCAACCCTAGCATTCCCCTACACTGGGGGCATCCATCAAGCCTTCACATGACCAAGAGCCTCTCCTCCCACTGATGCCCTACAAGTCCCTCCTCTGCTACATATGTGGCTGGAGCCATTGGTCCCTCCATGTGTACTCTTTGGTTGGTGGTTGAGTCTCTTGGAGCTCTGGGGGGGTCTGGTTTGTTTATAATGTTGTACTTACTATGGGTCGCAAGCCCCTTCAGTACCTTCAGTCCTTTCTCCAACTCCTCCATTGGGGATCCCATGCTCAGTCCAATGGTTGGCTGCTAGCATCTGCCTCTATATTTGTCAGGCTCTGGCAGAGGTTCTCAAGAGACAGATGTATCAGGCTCCTGCCAGCAAGAACTTTTTGGCATCCACAATTGTTTCTGGGTTTGATGTCTGTATGTGGGATGGATCCCCAGGTGGGGCAGCCTCTGGATGACCTTTTATTCAGTCTCTGCTCCATACTTTGTCTCTGTATTTCCTCCCTTGCTTATTTTGTTCTCCCTTCTAAGAAGGACAGAAGAATCCACTCTTTGGTCTTCCTTCTTCTTGAGCTTCATGTGGTCTATGAATTGTATCTTGGGTATTCAAAGCTTTTGGGCTGATATTCACTTGTCATTGTGTGCATACTATGTGTGTTCTTTTATAACTGGGTTACCTCAGTCAGGATGATATTTTCTAGTCTGTCCATTTGCCTGGGAATGTCATGAAGTCATTGTTTTTAATCCACTGTGTAAATGTATCACATTTTCTGAATCCATTCCTCTATTGAGGGACATCTGGGTTGTTTCCAGCTTCTGGCTATTATAAATATGGCTGCTATGAACATAGAGGAGTATGTGTCTTTGTTATATGTTGGGGCATCTTTTGGGTATATGCCCAGGAGTGGCATAGGTGGATCCTCAGGTAATACTATGTCCAATTTTCTGCGGACCACCAGTCTGAATTTCAGAGTGGTTGAACGAGCCTGCAATCTCACCAACAATGGAGGAGTATTCCTCTTTCTCCACGTCTTTACCAGCATCTGCTGTCACCTGAGTTTTTTATCTTAGCCAATCAGACTGGTGTGAGTTGCAATCTCGGGGTTGTTTTGGTTTGCATTTCTTTGACTAAGCATATTGACCATTTCTTTAGGTGCTTCTTAGCCATTCAGTATTCCTCATTGAGAATTCTTTGTTTGACTCTGAACCCCATTTTTAATAGGGTTATTTGGTTCTATGGTGTCTAACTTCTTGAGTTCTTTGTCTATATTGTATGTTAGTCCCCTATAGGATGTAGGATTGGTAAAGATCTTTTCCCAATCGTTTGGTTGCTGTGTTGTCCTATTGAGAGTGTCCTTTGCCTTACAGAAGCTTTGCAATTTTATAAGGTCCCATTTGTAGATTGCAGTTCTTAAAGCATAGCCATGGGTTTTCTGTTCAGGAATTTTTCGCCCATGTCCATGTATTCAAGGGTCTTCCTCACTTTCACTTCTGTTAGTTTCCATGTATCTAGTTTTGTGTGGAGGCACTTGATCCACTTGGACTTGAGCTTTGTACAGTGAGATAGGAATGGATCAATTTGCATTCTTCTACATGCTGAACACCAGTTGAACCAGCAACATTTGTTGAAAATGCTGTTTTCTCTCCACTGGATGGTTTTAGCTCCTTTGTCAAGATCAACTGACCATAGGTGTGTGAGTTTATTTCTGGGTCTTCAATTCTATTCCATTGATCTACCTACCTATCTCTGTACCAATACCATGCAGCTTTTATCACTATTGTTCTGCAATACAGCTTGAGGTCAGAGATGGTGATTCCCCTGAAGTTATTTTATTGTTGAGAATATTTTTTGCTATCCAGGGTTTGTTATTCCAAGTGAATTTGCAAATTGCCCTTTCTAACTCTATGAAGAATTGAGTTGGAATTTTGATAGGGATTGCATTGAATCTGTAGATTGTTTTTGGCAAAACGGTCTTTCTGTTCACAGTGCCCCAGCAGATTATAAACTGTATAACAGTCTCACAGCTTCATGGACTTACAGATTGACAAGACAATGTAGGTATGTACTCAAGGATGATGATGTGCATTGTGACATCTCAAGGGGAAAAAGATGTGTGACCAAGTACAGCAGGACCTATGGAAACATCTGAGCATGGAATGGGTATGGGGCTAAGGATAGCAATATGCATGCTAACACCTGAATATGACAGGAGTATGAGGTCATGATGATAATCTCAGTCTGTACTACCAGATGACAGATCTCTGGCAGATGCTGGGAATGGTAGAGAGTAATGGTTCTCAGTCTTTCCAATGCTACAAACCTTTAATAAATTTCTTCATGTTGTAGTAACTCCAACCATAATGCAATTTTTGTTCCCATTTCATAAATATAATTCTGCTACTGTTATAAATTACAATGTAAATATTTTTTGAAATAGAGGTTTGACACAGGACTCCTGACCCTGAGGTTAAAACCCTCTGACCTAGAGACTCTGTTGTGATCACTGGTCTGTGTTCTACCATTCTGTATTCCAGTCAGTTCAGAGTAACATTTTATATTTTATGTTGAGCTCCAACACAAATCTAAAGCTCTGTTCTCTAGGGGGTGGAATTCTCTGTTCTGTAGAAGTTATGAAGGTAGTCTCTTGGTTACATGGTTAGCAGAGCTAAAGTATCTTAAATGCATGGTTATTGACCATGTAGTAGACTGGAGAGCTCTGCTGGGCAAGGGTTTCATTGAAACAGTCTTGCTGCTAGGATTCAAGCCCAAGGAAAAGACTTCATTTCCTCTTTTTCCCATGAGTAAGAGGCATCACTCTCCATAGTGAAGTGTGTATAAAAGAAGATAAATGAGGTGTTCTTGGAAATTCTTTTTCTTCAGTGAGCATTTTTGGAATAATAAACCAGCCTCTGTCCTGTTTTCTTATTTCCCTTGCTCTTTATCAATACTCTTCTTTACCAAGTGTTTCCTTGTCAAAAATTTTCTACTTTCTAAATATACTTAGTCATTTCCATTGTCTGGAAGAGCATCTTAAAATCTGTGGTCTCGAACTGAAGAAATTAACTTTAATTTATCTCCTGCACCATAATACCATCTAAGCAGCTATGTTAGCTTTCTCTGCCATTGATTGGCCCAATGTTTAACCAATCACTGCATTTTCAATCTGATATGGCTCAATATCTTGGCTATAGAATATTTAGTTAAAATTTTAAATAAAGAGATTATGTTAATATACTTTAACCCTTAAACAATAGATATAGAAATTTTCAGTATTTTAGATGAATAGGAAATGTATCATTAAAATATGAATAATGGATATGTAGAGATGGCTACTTTAAAAAGTGCTCACTGCAAAAGCATGAACTGAGACCAAGTAACAGCCTTTTCTAATGGTCAAACAAATAAAAAAAAAAAATACTAGGTTCCAGTACTAGGAAATCTGGTTCAAGCAGAATCTTGGAGCTTGCTAGCAATCAAGATAATCTAATCAGTGATCTCAAGGTTCAGTAAGAGACCATGTCTAAAAAAAAGAAAGAAAGAAAGAAAGAAAGAAAGAAAGAAAGAAAGAAAGAAAGAAAGAAAGAAAGAAAGAAAGAAAGAAAAGGAGAAGGAAAGGGAGAGAGAGAGAGAGAGAGAGAGAGAAAGAAGAAAAGAAAAAAAAAATCTGGCTTGCACCTTCTGCCTGAGCAGATCATCAGCTTGTCTGCTCCTCTGAACACTCCACAGATTGAAGGCTGCATGCAGGGCAATGGGTAAAAGACAATCACAGCAGCTAAGAACCCCGAGGAGCTCAGTGCACTAAAAAGATAATTCACAATAAATAAATCTGGAATGGCAGAGATGGACTTAAAGAAATGGTCAAAGTCCTTAGTGATTAAGGAAATGCAAATCCAAATGACACAGAGATTCCACCTTATACCAATCAGAATGGCTAGGATCAAAAACTCAGGTGATAGCTCATGTTAGCAAGTATGTGGAGAAAGAGGAACAGTCCTCCATTGCTGGTGGGATTGCAAACTGGTACCATCATTCTGGAAATCAATCTGGAGTTTCCTCAGAAAATTGGAAATAGATCTACCTGAAGACCCAGCTGTACCACTCTTAGGTATATACACAGAAGATGTGCCACCATGTCACAGGGGCACATGCTCCACTATGTTCATAGTGGCCTTATTTGTGATACTCAGAAGCTAGAAACAACCCAGATGCCCCACAACAGAAGAATGGATACAGAAAATGTGGTTCATTTAACATAATGGAATACTATTCAGCTATTAAGAATGGGGATATCCTGAGTTTTGCAGGCAAATGGATGCACCTGGAAAAATATCATCCTGAGTGAGGTAACTCAGACCCAAAAGGACATACATGGCATCACTAAATAAGTGGATGGATATTATCCAAAAGAGTACAGAATACCCAGGAGACAGTCCTCAAAACTCAAGAAACTTAACAAGCTGAAGGGCCCAAGTAAGGATGCTTCAACCCCACTTAGGAGGGAGATGAAAACTATCATGGGGTGAGAGAAGGAGAGGAAGAGAAAAGGGGAATATGATCAGGTATTATTGGGGAGGGCTTTAGTAAAATCCTGAAAGCCTGCTGAATGACTGGAAATGTGCAACTTCGGGACATGGCAGGTGGGGGGAACCCTCTAGAATGTAAGAGACCTGAGAGGTAAGAGACTCCCAAGACCTTAGAGGGAGTCCGTAGAGGAAATGTCCAACAGTAGGGAGAGGGAACTTGTAGAGTCCACCTCCACTAGAAAGACAAGACATCAAGTGGAGGGATGTGGTTGTCATCCCACAGGCAAATACTCTGACCCAGAACTGTTCCTGTTAAAAGAACTGTAGGGACAAAAATGGTGAAAAGACTGAGGGAAATGAGGTCCAGTGACTGGCCCAATGTGGGATCCATCTCAAGGGGAGACTCCAAGGCCTAACACTATTACTGATGCTATGGTGTGCTTACAGACAAGAACCTATCATGGCTGTCCTCCAAGAGGCTCAACAAGCAACTGACAGAGACAGATGCAGATACTTACACCCATCCAATGTACAGAAGCTGTGGCCCCCTGTAGTCGAATTAGGGAAAGGCTGGAAGAAGTTGAGGAAGAGGGCGACCCCATAGGAAGATCAGCAGTCTCAACTAACCTGGACCTCCAAGATCTCTCAGACACTGAGCCACCAACCACACCAGGACACATACATGGCAGAGGACTGCATGGTCTGGCCTCAGTGAAAGAAGATGCACCTAACCCTTGAGACTTGGAGCCCACATCAGTCTTTAGCCCCATGAGTCCCAGTAACTTGGGGCAGATTAGCAGGGACCCACTAGAAGCTCAGCATTTATTAAATGCTAAATACAAAGAAATTCATGCTTCTGTTGGTATGCTAACAGAGAATATGTAAGTACTTGTGTTTTGACCAGATGCCCCAAATATATCACTTTCAAAGAGCTGAGAAGCCCCAGTTCAGCCTGGACAAGCCCAGAGCAGGGAGTGTGACCAAGACTGTAAACAAGGAGATTCTGGAATTGTGGCCTCCCAGCAAAAATCTATAGAAACAGGGACAGACAGGTATGCTCTCTGACTTGGAGAAGCCATCCAGTTTGACTGGGTACTACATCCAAGTGCTTGGCAATGCTTGTTACTCTGATGTTGCTCTGTACTCTGCTGATCTGGGGAGATCTCTTTGAAGAACAGACTTCAAGAGCTGCTGTGATCCTTTGAATGAAGATGGCTCTCATAGGTTTACACTGAGTAGCACTATTGGGAGGTTTGGCCTTGTTGGAGTAGGTATGGCCTTGTTGGAGGAAGTATGTCACTGTGGGTAGGCTTTTGATGTTTCTGAAGCTCTAGCCAAGCCCAGTGGCTCACTCTCTCTTCCTGCTGCCTGATAGTCCAGATGCAGAGCTCTCAGTTACCCTATCAGTACCATGTATGTCTATGTGCTGCCATGCTTCCTGACATGATAACAATGGATTAAACTTCTGAACTATATAAAAATAAAAAGTAAAATAAATAAAATAATAAAAAAAGAATAGTGACTGAGCATGGCACTTTATGTTAACTTCTGGGATCCATGTACATGTGCACATTTTCACAGAAATGTACACTCACCTGTATATGTGCAAACACACACATGCATCACACACACACACACACACACACACATGCATACTCACAATATATAAATAATACTCTTTTGAGGAAAATTTAAGGGATCTGGGCTTTTAACCTAAGGCTTCTATTGAATGAATTATTAGTATATCTATAACATAATAGTTTGGAAAATATTTTTAACATATGTCATATGTTAGTATAGTTAAACTTTTATTTTTTGAAGGAATAGAATCCTCATTTTAGGACACTACAGACACTCCTGCAGTTCCTATAACAAAACTCCTTATAAGAAAGAAAATATTTCCACATATAGAGAAGCATGTGCTATTTCCAGTAATTGGACTACAAAGCAAATATGATAATATTAAAAGCAGGACTGAGTACACTTAAACTACAAATCAGATTTCTATTTTAAAAGTTAATGAGAAAACATAAAGATAAATCACATAAGTGTATTCAAGAAAAATTAATCAGTTTAATGGGCGAGATGGGCCATTGGATTTGAATCAAGGAAATAAGCAAAATGTCCAAAGAGAACTTTCACATTCACTTTAAGAAGTTCTGGGTTTCATTTCAGCCTAGGCATGTTGCTAGTAACTAGACTTTGTGAGCAATCTTCCTATGCAAAGAAGTGAATTTCAGAGGTTAGTTTTGGCTTCTATTTCTAAGCTGATGCATTGCTTGTTGCTTTCCAGTGATTCAAAGTGTAGGAAGAAAAGATTATACTCATTAATCTTCCTAATGATATCTGGCTTCCAGACCATACCCTGCATCTCTAAGTTGTTTCTTTTCAAATAGAAAACAATTCAATATGTAAGTGACCTTTCTAAAGGGATATTCCTATGGCAAGATAATTTGTGAGATATTAATCTCTGATATCTCACTATATCTTTATGATTTCTAGCTTTCTCTGCTCTGTTTGCCTTGTGAAAGATTTGCCGTGCATCTCAAGACTTGTATTCGTAAAATTTACTGATGCCAATTGAAAATAATAGATTTTTTGAAGTAAAGAAAAGCCAGTGAGAATAATAAAGAACAATAGGAAGAACTTTTTCTTCATATTAATAAACATTAGTATAGATAATAACCACACCATACTTCATGCCTTAATCAATAGAGAAAAGAGAAATGGAGGTAGAGATTTTTTCCTCTGATGTAAAAGGAATAGTATGGACTTGCAAGAAAACCTTCCAAGTTTCACAAGGGATATAACAGATATGAATTTAAAATTTCAGAGATAAAGAATTCTAATTGGCTATAGTTATATGTTGATAATATAAGATGTGTATATGTGCAGAGACCAGATATGAACTTAATGTTGCATGTGGTTGGAATAACTTTATAAAATATCTCATCAATGTCCACAGGAGTTTAATCACTCTATTACCCTGCAGTCATACACAAAATAAAATACATATTGAAAATATAAAGTTCATTCTTCTATTGGCTATTTAAATCTCTCTCTCTCTCTCTCTCTCTCTCTCTCTCTCTCTCTCTCTCTCTTTCTCTCTCTCTCTCTCTCTCTCTCTCTCTCTCTCTTTCTCTCTGTGTCTGTTTGTGTGTGTCTGTACAGTTGAACCTATCTTCCTAAAAAACAAAAAACAAAAATAAAAAAGCATCAATTTATCCATTCCTCACTATTCTAACCATCTAACTTAAATTATTATTTTTCTAATTTTTATGACATATTAATAGAATGATCCAGCAAACATCCCTAGAGTTCTAGGGATAACTAGAACTCAAAGCAGCAAATAAGAGACTTTTGAAATGTGTAAAGGCACAGTTATCAACATAAGAAAGGTATGTTGTAGAACATTTGTCTGCTACTATACTGCTAATAAATCTGGAAACTAGAAGTACAGTAAAAGAGGATAAGATATATCAATATACAGGAACCTAATATGGCTGTTACCTGAGAATTTCTACTAGCACCTGACCAATACAGATGCAGATACTCACAGCTAACCATCAGACTTAACATGGGCACCCAATGGAAGAGCTAGGGGAAGGACTGAAGAAGCTGAAGGAGATTGCAACCCCAAAGAAAAGCAATATCAACTAACTGGACCACCCAGAGCTCCCGGAGTCTAAACCACCAACCAAAGAATATACATGGAGGGAGGCAGGAATCCAGATACATATGTAGCAGAGGATGGCCTTATCTGACATCAGTGGAAGGAGAAGGGGCTTAATACCCCATCATAGGAGAATGCAAGAGCGGTGAGGTAGGAGTTGGTGACTAGGTGGAGAAATACCCTCATAGAGGCAAAGGGGAGAGGGAAGATGGGGAATGGAAGGGGGTGATTTGTGGAGGGGTAACCAGGAAGGAGTATATCATTTGAAATGCAAATAGATAAAATGATTAATAAAAATGAATAATAAAACACTATGCATTTCAGTTATTTTCAAAAATAATTTTTATCACTCCATCAAATCCATATGCTTATCAAACAACATAAACAAGGAGATTGAAAATTCTCTTAGCATTTTTACTTATTTCTGTATAAGCAAATAAAACAATTAACTGTAAATTCAAAAATAAGAAGACATGTCAATATAACAAAACAAGAAGTGTACAAATGATTTCTCTGGTAAGTGAGTGGATTGTAGAAGAACAAAAACTGTATTGGTTATTGTAGGAAAATAATTACCAAGATATAATAGATTCAATATAAAGTTTTGACCACATGAAAAGATAATCAGTTGAATTTATTTGTCAGATGTACAATAGAAGACTGTGGGGACATGTGTATTTAGCAATATCAAGAAAGAAGATGACACTGCTTATAAGCAGGTATAAATATAAGTGTGTAACAATTGTTTTAAAGATGATATAAAGATATATTGCTCTAATATGCTTCAGAGGATATGCAAATTCTCTAATGTGGGCTCCACAGGAATCTTGGGTTATTATCCTGCTTGGCAAAATAGAAATGGCCTAAGAATAGGCACGTACAGTATTTTAGTTTGCTTCATTTGTTTGGAGTGTTTTAACTTTAAAAATGGGTGTGATTGTGAGTTTTGTGGTTATATTATTCCTCTAAGAGAGAATTCAATATAAAGGTTTTTTTCTGGTTACTGGCTCAAGGCTATGCTGATTTGGGAGAAAGGTTTTATTTTTGCATTTTTAGAAAAGGTGATTAGTGTCTATACACCTTTCAGAGTAATGTGGATCAGATTTGATAGAGGGAGACCCCCCAGAGAACTACATTCCAGAGGATCAAACAAAAAAGTTATCTTGATTATATTAAAATTTTGTTTTGAGATTTGTATATTACAAAATATACAGCCTTGGTGAGTCTCCTCATCAGACATGCTGAACTGACCTGCTTGAACTCCTGATGTCTTGGACTTTCAGCCAGATCCAGTCAAGACTCAGGCATCAGAGAATAAATCAATCATTGGTGTGGGCTTCTTAAGACCAAGCAACTCCCCTATTTTTCCTACCCTTCCCCCCCTCCCTTCAAAAATATCTCAACACCCATATTCAGCTTCAAGAAGTTATGAGGAATCATTGTCCCAGTTTCCTGTGTTTGGAGCTGGAGGTGGTTATTATAGGTTGTCTTTCTAGAGAAAATAGAAATGATCATTATTGGAATAGCGAGGAAATAACTAGAATTGATTGTATAGCCATAATCTCTATTGGTAGAAATCTTTATATTTGCTGCTAAGTTGAAGTCATAATCTTTTATTTTGGTACAGAATTTACATTGATGCAAAATCGAGTTTTTCATTAGTATAAATTTCTTCTATTGATACAAAAATTTTAAAAGTGCAGGGTTTAGACCCAGTCCTTCTATAACTGTTATTATAAAATGATCTGAGATGATTAAGCCTGTGACTTAAGGGCCAAATAGCAAATTCATGGCTCTGAGTTTATTGTTAGGGTGTTTTCAAGATGTTTAATTAGAAATAGCTGAGAGTAATTAATGGAGAACAGTCCAGATTACTTTACATAGATAGTTGGTTTTCAAAAACATCAGAAATCCCCAGAATGTGACATTTAATGTTATTTATTTACTTGTTGTTGAGACAAATCTGCTCCTAACAGTTTCCCATTCATGGATTCAAAGAAGCAATTGAGCATCTTACCTTCAGATGAGGCTGTACATTTATGGCTAGGTGGCCACTTGGCACAAATTGCCTTTCTCTCTAACAGACATATACTGTTCTTGAAAGGACCCAATTTACAGGTTAGGACAGCTTAGTTCTGCCGAGACAGAATGGGCTAGTCCTTAATTTCCTTTTTCTCTAAGGTCTGTGAGATGATCCTGGGACAGAAAACTGAAGACAGATGGATGCTCCAACATCCTGGCTTACTGGGACAACTGTCTCTACAGTTCATATCAGTCCTGGAAGATGTGTTAGGCTTCCTATATATTTTCAATTAATATTAGTTGTTCTTGGAATTCTGATGGGGTTGAAGACTTATAGTCTCATAGTCAACCCAGGCTATTTGAGAGGATGGTTTTCAGATGGAATACAATCTAAAGCCAGGACATAAGTCTGTTAGTACAGATGCCTTTGTTCTATCTTAATGACAAAATTGATGGACTGGAATTTAGGTCTATCTATACCTTATAAATTACAAAATAGTAATAGTTGTGCTCTATTTATATTTGAGAAAAGGTTTTGTTTTTTATTAGAACAGAAAGGGGGAAGTGTGGTGGATAGACCTGGGGCTGTTTGTATTTTGATGCTAATTCTGCTCTCCTGGGAGGGGGGGAGGGGTTGTAGACAAGGAGTTAGTCATGTACTCAGCTGACTTCTTGGGAGCCAATCCCCTAATTAATAAAGGAGCCAATCATTGGGTGAGTAGGAGGGACTTTTGGGTTGGATAGGCAAAGAGGAGGTGAGAGACAGAGAGCATCTCAGGATAGAAGATGAGAGCCAAGATGGAAACAGACAGACTGGATGATTCAGAGCCAGCATGGCTTTAAAGAGCCACAGGTAGCTATGGTATTATGTAGGGATAAAATTATTGGGATATCTTATCTTATCTAGGTGGGAAGTTTTTGCCATTATCAATTGGTTCTGAAATTATTGTATTGGCATCTTGTGAATTGAGAATTTATTGATATGTAAACCTGACTTGTCAATTATAAGCTTCTGGAGTTTTGCTTCTACCGGGTAAATGGGTGTTGTGGCAGCTGACCTCAGAGTGGATGGTTGTTGCCGGGGGCTGGCATGGCAGCAAAGGGAACTGGGAAGCTCCAGCCCACCAGAGAGTTGGTGGGCAGAGGGTGGCCCAGGGAGGCCACTGAATTGAGGTCACCCAGCTAGAGCCATGTGGGCTGCTAGTGCCAGCACTAGCACAGAAGCCTGCCAGTCTGAACTTTTATTATTTCCCAATACATTCATGATGAAATAATCTTACCTTGTCAGCTTGAACATCCCTGTCCCTGTGGATTTGTTATATGTAGCATACATCCCTTCTCTTCTATGCTGCTGTACTCTGTGCTTTCGGCTTTTTTCAAGATACCCTAAAGTATTGGAATTGCATGAAGTCTCCATTTCAACTTAAGTTACACCTTCAAGCACTATTCAATGTAACACAGTACCTCTCAATTTTTGGCACTTTAGAGTCTCATTGCAGGCTTCCTTGACAATGTCACTCTTGCATCTTTCTTGCTTGCTAAATTAATAAAATGCTGCTGAAGTCAGATGTTTTGCCAGCTAAACGCAGGAGCCCACACATCACAATTTCAGGCATGCTGCAGGAGGAGCTTAGAGTTCTACATCTTCATGTGAACACTGCTAGCAGAATACTTGCTTCTAGGCAGCTAGGCTGAGGGTCTTAAAGCACACACCCACAGGGACACACCTACTCCAACAGGGCCACATCTTTTAATAGTGCCACTCCCTAGGTGGAGCATATACAAACCATCACATGCCACCTCCTGGCCGCATAGGCTTGTCCAAACATATGAGTCTATGGGGGCAATACCTAAACATAGCGTAATTCAATAGACATTTAGTCCAACTTCAAAAGTTCCCATAGTCTATAACAGTCTGAACAATATTAAAAGTCCAAAGTTCAAAGTGTCTTCTGAGATTCATCCAATCACTTAACTTTAATCTCCAAAGCAAGATGGGAAGCCAGCTAGGCAAACTCCAAACTTTGCATCTCCATGGCTGATGTCAAAGCAGTCTTGAGATCTCCAATTCTGTTTCCATCTTTGTTGACTGCAACAAACTTCTTTCTCCTGGGCTTGTTACACTCCCTGTTAGCAACTTTCTCAGCAGATAGGCCATGTCTCTGGCATCTCAAAAATCATGGGGTCTCCAAGGCAACTTCAATGTTACAGCTTCTTGTTTCAATGTCTGGGATCCCCACATGAACTTCTCAGGGCCTTCAAAAGGCTGGTGTCACTTCTCCAGCACTGCCCTTTGTAGTATTCCATGCTCAGGTTGATCCACTCCACTGCTACTGCTGTTCTTGGTGATCATCCCATGGTACTGGCATATCCAATACACTGTGGTCCTCTGCTGCAGCTAGGCTTTCTCCAATAGCCACTCATAGACACTTTTCATGTTGCCAAGTCTCAGTTCCTTTGTATGACCCCTTCAGTCCTGGGCCATCAACTGCAGCTGAGGCTTCAACTTCCCCAATGGTTTTCCATCGCCTCTCACAGTACCCAAGCCTCAGCTGCTCTTCATGACCCCTTCATGCCTTCAAAACTAGTACCACCTGAGTGACTCTTACACATTACTAAGTACAGCTGCAGCACAATGTACACCCTTGGCTATCTTTGGAACACAGCTTCTTTGTGTTCTCTGAAAACACTTTCCAGAAGATTTCACTTCAGTGATCTGGTCTCTTCTTAATCACTACTAATTTCTTAGCTCCAACTAACTAGCATCAATTGTCCCAGTAGTCTCCTTCTCTTGACTATAAAGCCAGAGCCACATGGCAGAAGCTGTGGAGTTCTGCTGCTTGCAGGATCTGAATCTTGTCTCCCTTGTTCTATTAGATTATCAACTAACTTCCTCTTTTCCAACTCCTTTACTGCCTAAGCTAGGCTGTCCTGGATCTTGCTCTATTGATTGACCTTGAACTCAGAGATCGGCATGCCTGTGTCCTGGGATTAAAGGTGTGTGCCACCATTCCTGAATTTAAACATTTCTTCACCTAGAACATGTCCGGTCTCATTCTGGCCTTGAATTTAGAGATATACTTGGCTTTATCTCCTGGGACTAAAGGTGTGTATCCACAAGCCTGGGTCTAAATTTAGCAGGATATAATCTTGCCTGAAGGTCACCACTCCCTTAATTTAATTTAATATCCTTGAACAAAAGATTAAGCTCCATTTCTCTTCCTGGTGTTCCATTAATACTCAAACTATATATTTTATATTTTTCCTCTGTAAGCTTGCTATACTTCTTCAAAACCCTCTTCATGAGACATAACCAGAGAACAAAGTCTCTGCTGTGCTTTTTTGAGACTTCCTTTGTCAATGCAATTAATATAAATCTCTTTACCTTAGACTCTGACTCTTCAGAAAAGGGCAAAAAGTAGCCACATTCTTCAACAAAATACCACAAAAATAGTCTCTAGACCACATTCTGCACTTCTTCTCCACTGAAACCTTTTAGGTCAATTCTCCATAATTCAAATCATATTCAGCAACAAAGTCTTCCTTATTCCTACTAGGATAGCCCACTAAGCCCAATTTAACGCATTCCACTGCTTTCCAACGTCCCCAAATCCATAAACAAAAGCATGTTCAGACATATCACAGCAATACCCCACTCCTAGATCCAATGTTTGTCTTAGTTAGGGTTTTTTTTTTTTTTTCTGTGAATAGACACCATAACCAAGGCAACTCTTATAAAAAACAACATTTAATTGGGGCTAGCTTACAGGTCCCTCATCATCAAGGCGGGGGCATGGCAGCTTCCAGGCAGGCATGGTACAGGCAGAGCTGAAATTTCTATATCTTCATCTGAAGGTTGCTAGCAGAGTACTGGCTTCCAGGCAGCTAAGTTGAGGATATTTAAGCCCATTCCCACTGTGACAAACCCATTCCAACAAGACCACACCTCTTAATAGTGCCATTCCGTGGGCCGAGCATATATAAACAAACCATCACACATGGCTCCAGATGCATATGTAGCAGAGGATAGCCTTGTCTGGCATCAATGGGAGGAAGGTCCATAGTCCATTTTAGGCTTGATGCCCCAGTGTAGGGGGTGCTAGGGTGGTGAGGCAAGAGTGGTTGAGAGAGTGGAGGAGCACTCTCAGAGATGCAAAGAAAGGATGGATTGGATGGGGGGATTATGGAGGGGAAACCAGGAGAGGGGACAGCATTTAAAATGCAAATAAATAAAATAACCAATAAAAAATTAAAGCCATCAAGAACATAAAAAAAAAAATTACTCGGACATAGCACAGATGATGTTCCTTTGAATCTTGGAGGGTGATGTTAATACCTGTTAGTGCTGACTTACTATACCACAGCATTTGTAACATGTTCTCAGCACCTTGGCTGGTAGTTATGAATTTCTGTAGTTCATCATCATCTATTCAAAATAGGTGTCAGTTTAAGACAGCTAATGTGTTGGTAAATAAGGATGTCTTGGGGCAGAGACCCAGCATAATCTTCAGCAACTGATGGAAACAGATGCAGAGACCAACAGACAAACATTAGGCAGTGCTTGGAGAATATTGGGAAAGAGGGGGAAGGATTGTATGGGCCAGAAGTGTCAAGGACACTAAAAGAAAACTCACAGTATCAAGTAATCCAGGCCCTTAGAAGCTCACAGAAACTTAACTGGTAACGAGAGAGCATACAGTTGTGTAGCTAAGTCTGCTCCTAGCATAAAGAGCCGGGCCTGTCTCCAACTCTATGACCTGCTTTTCAGGATGTTAGTTCTTCTGAATATGCCTGAGTAGAAAGGGGTGTACCTAGGCTTTCTGAAACTTGATACACTGTGGTCAGTTGATATCCATGGGAGGCCTCCCAGTTTCTGAAAAGAATGGCAGTAGGAATGAATGGGGCTACAGGGGAGGTGGGGAAGTACTAGGAGGAGAGGAGAAAGCAAAAACTGGTCAGGATGTAAAATAAATTAACAAATTAATTAATTAGTAATAAAATGTTACCAAAATCCAATACATTGTGAAATGATTTTCACTTCTATTACTTTTTATTATAAATGCAGCAGTCTGGAGGAGGTAGTCACAGTCACTGTTTTGTTGTTTGCTGATTAGTATATAATAGTTTTGTAGTCTATAGTCATTTATCCTTCTTTACTTGTATGTTTTAGTGGAGTGTTCTCATAGGGTGTCTGTTTCTGCCCATTTATATATAATAAGCTCAGTTAGACTAGCAAATACTGGTTGGTTTAACATCATCCCACAGAGAAGAGTAACTACACTCTTATACTACATCTATGTCTATTTTCTGTGATATACTCCTGTGTCCAGCTCCTGAAGACTATACTCATGTCTGTAACCTTCTGGCTAGAAGAATATAAGAGATGGAAGAAAGAATCTCAGGTGCAGAAGATGCCATAGAAAACACTGACACAACAGGCAGAGAAAATGCAAAAAGCAAAAAGCTCCTAACCCAAAACATCCAGGAAATCCAGGACACAATGAGAAGAGGAAACTTAAGGATAATAGGGACAAAAGAGAGTGAAGATTCCCAACTTAAAGGGCAGTAAATATCTTCAACAAATTATAGAAGAAAACTTCCATAACCTAAAGAAGGAGATGCCTATGACAATACAAGAAGCCTGCAGAACTTCAAATAGACTTGACCAGAAAAGAAATTCTTGCTGTCCTATAATAATCAAAACACCAAATGCACTAAACCAAAAAGAATATTTAAAGCAGTGAGGGGAAAAGGTCAAGCAACACATAAAGGCAGACCTATAAGAGGAGCCACCAGAAGTGGATATTAGCCCAAAAGCTCTGAAAACTCAAGATACAATTCAGAAAATTGGACATAGTATTTCCTGAGGACCCAGCTATACGACTTCTGGGCATATACCCAAAAGATTCTCAAGCATATAACAAGGACATATGCTCCACTATGTTAATAGCAGCCTTATTTATAATAGCCAGAAGCTGGAAAGAACCCTAATGTCCTTCAATGGAGGAATGGTTACAGAAAATGTGGTACATTTACACAATGGAGTACTACTCAGCTATCAAAAAGAATGAATTCATGAAATTCTTAGGCAAGTGAATAGACCTAGAAAATATCATCCTGAGTGAAGTAACCCAATCAGAAAAGAACACACCTGGTATGTACTTACTAATAAGTGGATATTAGCCTAAAAGCTCTGAATACCCAAGATACAATTCACAGGCCAAATGAAGCTCAAGAAGAACAAAGACCAAAGTGTGGGTAATCTGGTCCTTCTTAGAAATGGGAAAAAATATTCATGGGAGTAAATTCAAAGACAAAGTATGGAGCAGAGACTGAAAGGAAAGGCCATCCAGAGATGGTCCCACCTGGGGATTCATCCCATATACAGTCACCAAACCCTGACCCTATGGTGGATACCAAGAAACACTTGCTGAAAGGAGCCTGATGCAGCTGTCTCCTGAAAGGCTCTGCCAGAGCCTTACAAATACAGGGAGTGATGGTTGCAGCCAACCATTGGACTGAAAGCAAGATCCCCAATGAAGGAGTTAGAGAAAGGACTGAAGGAGCTGAAGTAGTTTGGAACCCCATAGAAAGAACAACACTATCAACCAACCAGACCCCCCAGAGCTCCCAGGGAATACACCGCCAACCAAGGAGTCACATGACTCCAGCTGCGTATGTAGCAGAGGATAGGCATTAATGGGAGGAGAGGTCCTTGGTCCTATGAAGGCTCGATATATGTTCCAGTGTAGGTGAATCGAGGGTGGGGAGGCAGGAGTGGGTGAGTGGGTGGAGGAACATCCTCATAGAAGCAGGAGGAAGGGGAATGGGATGGGAGGGGGGTTCTTGGAGGGGGAAAACCGGGAAAGGGGATAACATTTGAAATGTAAATAATGAAAATATCCAATAAAAAGTTGAGTCAGAAAAAACAATGTTTGATTGGGGCTGGCTTACAGCTTCAGAGGTTCAGTCCATTGTCCTCAAGGCAGGAGGAGCTGAGAGTTCTACATCTTCATCTGAAGGCTGTTATAAGAATACTTGCTTCCAGGCAGCTAGGATGAGGTCTTAAAGCCCACACCCACAGTGACACACCTACTCCAACGAAGCCACACCTTCTAATAGTGCCAGTCCCTGGGCGGAGCATATACTAACCATCATACCTCTTTTTACCTACAAGTTAAATTTTTATGCCTTTGCTCTTCAAAGCTCTGATATTTCACATCTTTAACTTTTGTTCAGTGTATATCTGAATAAGATCAGTTATAAGCATCCATATCATAGCTGAATCATTCACCAAATAAATTGTTCCTTTACATTTCAATTTATCCTTATATAAATTCTCAGAACACAGGTAGAATTATGACAGATTCTTGCCTGGATATAACATGAATGACCTCTAGCCCATTTCCTCATAGAGTCCTGTTTTTCAGGAAACTGGGTTTCTGTTGTGAGCTTTTAGGTCTTGCTAATAAAGAAATTTAGAAGCAGTCAGAAGGAATCGTTGACAATTGTTTCTGGATTTTACACAACAACAACAGAGAAAGCAAGCCTTAGATTTCAGCAGTTGCTAGGAAGATGAAGAAACAGAGGAGAAAGCAACAAAGTAAAATTTTTTAATTTAGAATCCAAGAAAGCATACAGGTGCGGCCATGGAAGTTGGCAAGCAGCTGCTGAAATTGAAAGAGGGGAAATTGTCTTTAGGAAAGAATGAGAAAACCACAAGTATGAGGAAAAAGGAGGCTTAGATTTGGGGCCAGTATCTAAAATTGTGACAGAAAGAAGGAAAAAGAAAAGTTTTACTTTTTTAGTTATATATGAAAGGGGCCAGGGTTGTTACTGCTGTGATTAAAACAGTACAAGAAGCTGTGTGTTTAAGAGGCTTTGGGGATAGGTACAATTATAATTCAACTATAGTATAATTATCCCTCCCATCGCCTTAGTATGTATTCAGGTAAGTCAGCTCTGGAGTGATCTCCCAGCTAGGAGACGGATGGACTTGTGGGGTTAATGGCTAAGGGAGACAACTGAATACAATATTCTAATCAGCACATCAGAATGGCATGTCTCCACTCAAGGCCAAATTCCATTCTGTGGACCAAGAGAAGGTAGCTTTCCACTAATGGGATTAGATAAAGCCAGGATACCTCCACCTTTTCACATGTTACAGTTTCCATTCTACTGCTTCTAGGGAAATGGGAGGAAGGATGGAAGCCAACAATGAAGGAATAGTCTATCCCTGATGGCATCCCAGTACTCTGGTCCCTGGCTATCTAATACTTCTCCCCTAAGAAAATCATAAGCTTTTTTCATTATTTCAGCTTTCTGATCTTTTATACTCTGTCTTGAATGACTAATTAGCTCTTTTTATAGTAGTTTGTCTTCTGTAACTTGTACATTTCTATGAACCAGTTTCAAAGACATATGAACCAGGAAGTCACCGTTTAGCACCAGAAATATATACAGTTGGAACTTGGAGTACTGCTGGTAACCTGGTGCCAACTTTCTATATTAGTTACAGTATTCACTAGTGCAGGAAACACCAAAATAAAACACGCTAGTTAGGATATTTTTTTCTTTTTGTGTCACAGTATAAGAGCACAATGCAATCTATCTTGCTGAGAAAAGCAAGCAACAGAAAGGCAACATGGGTGTTCATAATCCTTCTGCAAGTCAGAAAGCACAGACATATCTGTGAAGCTGTCTGCTTTGCATTTATCCTTTGTGCCAGTCATGAGATGGTATTACCTTTATTGAGAGTGGGTATCCCCTCTTTGTTTAAACCTTCTGTAAATACCTTTATATTTCCATGACATAGGGTATTCTGGGATAGCCTATGTTTCTATGACAATCTAAATTCAGTCGAATTAACCATTAACATTAACCAACATAATTACATTTCTTTCTTCTTTGCTCTAAAGATGGTCTCAGATGTTGATATGAAGTGAAACATACTGGAATCTTTTGATGATACTGTATATTATTATAGCCATTATATAATATAATATAGTAGTTCCTCAAAAGTTTAACTAGAATTAGCATACTATCCAGCTATCCCAAGTTCTTGTCATATATATATATATATTCCCATGCCTACTAAAGTATATTATGCATTGCTTTTTATGTTATTATGCTCCAAATTCCAGAGAATGACTTAAAGGGAGGAATTATTTATCTGGGCTCAGAGTTTCAGTGGTGTCATTCCCTCATATCACTAGGGTACAGTAGAATTAGAAGATTCACATCATATAAGATGGTAAATGGAAGAATTGGGGAAAAGAACAATGAGTGAAGTCAATATAATATATCCAAGGAGATACCCTCAAATGATATCTTTCTATGAGGTCTCATTTACATTTTCCTTATCTCTCAATAGTATCATACTTCAATGAAGATATATATCTACTTATTATGCCAGTTCATAAGTCTATAATATTAAATAATGGGCTGTGGGAAGACAGAAGTGAATCACTTATACATACATGAGAGTCTGGAAATTTTCCCACTGAGTTGACATTTGGGCTGAGCCTTCAAGAACATTGCAGTGTTTTGCTAGTTGAGACTCAATAGAAAGAAATGCATGTCTGGCATAGTAAACCTAGCCAACTAATAATAGCTTGTTAAATCGTGGTATCTAGATTAGGACTCATCACTGCTCTTTATAAAACTACTATAATTCTTAATAGCTGTTTATGTCTTACTCCTTATCAGAGCTTTGTTCTTATATAGACAGAGACCATTACAAAAGTGTACACTTGGCCAAAAGCGTATAGCTCAATTGCCCATAGATTGTATTGCTTCAATTAATATACCTACAGCATAACCACTACACTTGAGGCTCAGAGAACATTGTAGACAAGGGAAGAAAAGATTGCAAGAGCAAAAGAACCAGAAATTCAATTGTGAGATGTCTTCTATATATGATAGGGAAGTTACCACTATAAAATTTCAATAAAATGCTAAACAAGTTTTGAAAAATAATATCATTTGACATGGTAACATAAGAAAAATATCACGTGGCCCTACCTCTAACCAAAGTCTACAGGCAATTAATAACTGTTGAGAGAGGGAGACTCATTGTTTCCTACCCTGGATAACATCCTAATAAATTCTTGAACTCCAAGTACTCAACCTTAAACTCACGAAGATACAAATAACAATAAGTGTGCCAAGCAGGTTATAATTATACATAAATATATGCTTGTGTAATATTAATAATTAAAGAATAAGTCATTATGAAATTTTCTGTGCATAGCACCTTTAATATACATTTGCATATTAGATATTTTGTATATTTATGTTTTATTAATTATTTTAGTTATTTACTTCCAAAATGTTTCCCCATACTATGTACCACCTCACAGAGTTCTTTCTCCCATTCCCCCTTCCCTTGGTCTCTGAGAGAATGCCCAATCCTAGACTTCCTCCCTCCCTAGGCCTCAAACCTCTGTAGGATTAGGCTCATCCTTTCCCACTGAGGTCAGACAAAGCAGTTCTGCTACATATATGCAGGGGCTATCAACCCATGTATGCTCTTTGATTGGTGGCTTAGTCTCTGGAGCTTCCAGGGGTCCAGATTACTTGACACTGTTGGTCTTTCTATGGGGTCATCATCCATTTCTGTCTTCGGGTTTTACTACTGTGAACAGACACCATGACCAAGGCAAGTCTTATAAAGAACATTTAATTGGAGCTGACTTACAGGTTCAGAGGTTTATTCCATTTTTATTAAGGCAGGAGCATGGCAATGTCTGGCAGGCATGCTGCAGGAGGAGCTGAGAGTACTATATCTTCATCTGAGGACTGCTAGCAGAATACTAGCCGCCAGGCAGCTAGGACCAGGTTACTAAAGCCTATGCCCAGAGTGACACACCTACTCCAACAAGGCCTCCACTACAAATAGTGACATTCCCTGGGTCAAGCATATACAAATCATAACACCTTCAATTCTTCCTCTGATTCTTCTATAGGTGTCCCTGAACTCAGTCCAGTGTTTGACTGTGAGTATTTGCATCTGTCTTAATCAGCAGTTGGTAGAGCCTCTCAGAAGACAGGCATGCTAGGTTCCTGTCTGCAAGCGCAAGATAGCGTCAGCATAGTGTCAGTAATTGGTGCCCAGTCATGAGATGGATCTAAAGTTGAGCTGGTCCCTGACTGGCCATTCATTCAATCCCTTCTCCATTTTTGTCCCTGTGTTTCTTTTAGACAGGAACAATTTTGAGTCAACAAGTTTTGAAGGTGTATGGTATCCCCATCCCTCCACTGGGGGTCTTGTCTAACATCTGGAGGTAGTCTCCTCAGGTTCCACCTCCTCATTATTCATCATTTCAGCTAAGATCACCCACTTAGAGTCCTGAAAGTCTCCTCCTTCCAGGTCTCTTGGACTTCCTAGAGTTTTCTCCCAGTACATCTTACTACCCAGGCAGATGCATATTTCTATTCATTTTCCTAGCCCTCTGGGCTTCTTCCTATCTCTCCCCATACATGATCCTGCTTCCATTTTCCCCTCGCCCTCCCCTCTCCAAACCCAGTTCCCTATCTCTCTCTGCTTCCCAAGATTATTTTGTTCCTCCTTCTAAAAGTGTGATTGAAGCATCCTCACATGGGTCTTCCTTCTTGGTTAGCTTCTTGGAGTCTGCGGGTGTATCATGGGTATTCTGTACTCTTTGGCTAATATACACTTATCAGTGAGTACATACTATGAATGTCCATTTGAGTCTGGGTTACCACATTCTGGATTACATTTTCTAGTTCCAAACATTTGCCTGCAAAATTCATGATATCCTTGTTTTTAACAACTGAATAGTATCCCATTGTGTAAATGAACCACATTCTCTGTATCCATTCATTGGTTGAGCAACAACTGGATTTTATCCAGTTTCTGGCTACTACAAATAAGGCTGCTTTGAACATAGTAGAGCATGTGTCATTGTGATATTTTGATTATCTTTTGGGTACATGCCCAGGAGCGGTATAGCTGGATTTTCAGATAGAACTATTTCAAATTTTCTGAGGATTTCCAGAGTGGTTGTGCCAGTTTACAATTCAACCAACAGTGGAGGGGTATTCCTTTTTCTCCACATCCTCGCCATCATGTGTTTTCACTTGAGGTTTTGATCTTAGCCATTATGATTGGTGAAAGGTAAAATCTCAGGGTCATTTTGATTTGTATTTCCCTGATGACTTTAAGTGCATTTCTTTACTTGCTTCTCGGTCACTCGAGATCCCTCTGTTGACACTTCTGCTTAGCTCTGTGCCACACTTTTTAATTGGGTTATTTGGTTTACTGGAATCTAACTTCCTGAGTTCTTTATATATTTTGGCTATTAGCCCACTATTGGATGTAAGGTTGGTAAAGATCTTGTCTGTAGGTTGTCATTTTGTCTTACCAACAATGTACTTTGCCTTAGAGAAGTTTTTGTTTGTTTGTTTCCGGTGGTCCCATTTACTAATTGTTGATCTTAGAGCCTGAGCCACTGGAGTTTTATTCAGGAAAATTTTCTCCTGTGCCAGTGTGTTCTAGGCTATTTCCCACTTTCTCTTATATTAGATTCAGTGTATCTGGTTTTATGTTGAGGTCCTTGATCCACTTCAACTTGAGCTTTGTACAAACTGATAAATATGGATCAATTTGTATTCTACATGCAGACTGATAGTTAGATCAGCACCATTGAGTGAAGATACTTTCTTTTTTCCAGTGTATGGCTCTGATTTTTTTGTTGAAGAACAACTTTCTGTAGATGTGTGAGTTTATTTTTGTGTCTTTGATTTTATTCCATTGATTGACCTGTCTGTCTCTGTACCAATACCATGTGGTTTTTTATCACTACTGCTCTGTAGTACAGCTTGATGTCAGGGATGCTGATTTCCCCAGTTCTTTTATTTTACAGAATTGTCTTGGCAATCTTGGGTTTTTTGTTTTTCTATATGAAGTTGAGAATTGCTCTTTTCATGTCTGTGAAGAATTATGTTAGAATTATAATGGGGACTGCATTGAATCTGTATATTGCTTTTGGTAAGATGGCCATTTTTACTATGATAATCCTACTAATCCATGAACATGGAAGATCTTGCCATCTTCTGAGGTCTTCTATGATTTCATTCTTCATGGACTTACAGTTCTCATACAAATTTTTTATTTGCTTGGTTAGAGTTACACCAAGATATTTTTTATTTATGGGTATTATAAAGGCTGTTCTTTTCCCAATTTCTTTCTTATCCCATTTATCATTTGAATAAAGGAAGGTTACTGATTTTTTTGAGTTAATTTTAATTTTCCAGCTACCTTGCCAGATATAAATATATGTGTATATAATATAAATAATTAAAGAATAAATCATTATGAACTTTTCTGAGTGCAGCACCTTAATATGTTTACTTATTACATATTTTGCTTGATTACTTAGTTAGTTTGTTTGTTAGTTAATTTTCTTTAATACTTCAGCCACATTTTCTCCTCCCACCACTGTTCTCAGTCCATCTCCTGGCCAACCTCTCTTCCTCCCCAGATCCACTCCTCTTCTCTTTTCCTTCAGAAAAATGATGGCCTCCCAGGGATACCAACTGAACATGGCATAAGAAGATACAATAAGTCTGGGCACAATGCTTCATAACATGCTTGAACAAGGCAATCCAGTAGGAGGAAAAGGGTCCCAAGACTAGACAAGAGTCAGAGATATGCCTACTCCCAGATTTAAGATTCCACAAAAACTCCAAGCTAACGAACTTACAAAAGTCCTAGTAATATGTATGCATGCAGAGGACAAAGTAGTGGACCCATGCAGGCTCCATAATTGTCACTTCTGCTCCTGTGAGATCTTGGAGTCCTGTGTAGTTGATGTCTGCAGATAGTGTTCTCATGGTATTGGTAAGACTTCTGGTTCACACAATTCTTCCTCCTCCTCTTCTGTGGGGTTCCCTGGGCTCCAAGTGGAAGAACTGATGGAGATCTCTAAGGTGAGCTCCCACTTGGCCTAATGTTTATCTGTGAGCTTTTGCATCTACTCCCATTAACTGCCAGCAGATACCTAATTGATGACAACTGGTCTAGGCACCAAATTATGAGAACAGAAGAATAACATTAGGAATCATTTTATTGGTTTACTTTTCTATCTTAGGTCTCTGGGCTATCTAGCCTCTGGTTCCTAGTCATCTAAGCAATGTTGGGTATGGGTATGAAATCCCTCTCATGTCATGGGCCTCAAATCAGACCAGTAATCAGTTGATTACTCTCACAGATTGTGCACCTCCATTGCCCACACACAACTTGCAGGTAGGATACATTGCATGTCAAAGGTTTTGTGGCTAGGTTGGTGTCCCAGTCCCATGATTGAGAGCCTAGCCTGGTTATACAAGATGTACAGTTCAGATACCAAATCTTCAGTTACTAGTAGTTTTTACTAGGGTCACTCTTGTAGAATCCTGGAAGTTTCTTCTGCATTAGTTTTTGATGCTTCAGAAATTGGAAAGAACTTAACTGTCCCCCAATCAAAGAATAAACAAAATGTGGTACTTTTCCATAATGGAGTATTACTCGGTTGTCTAAAAACTGACATCATAAACTTTGCAGGAAAATTAATGGAAATAGAAAAAAGTCATCCTGAGTGAGGTAACCCAGACCCAGAAAGACAATCATGGTATGTATTACTTATAAGTAGATATTAGCTGTTAAAAGAATGATGAATATGCTATAATCCGCAGACATAGACAGCCAAAATAACAAGGAAAGCTCTAAGGGAGACAAATGTATTTCCTTTCAAAAAGGAAAACATAATAGATTGTATGAGTGGACTGGCAGCAGGTAAGAATGGGAAAAGGGTGAATGAGGTGTTGAGGAGATTGGAGGGAAAAGAATGGGGAGAGACATCATTATGAATTTAAGGGAGAGTTTGTGGACATGGAAGGAGGTGGATAATGGTCAGGAGGAGTGAAAAGGTTGTAAATATAATGTTTAAATTTCTCAAAAATACAAATAAATAAATTTATGAAAATTATTACTGCAATAATTCCAAATACCATCGAAAATCAGATAGGTAGCAAATTATAGGAATTTTTCCTATGAGCTTATACATTGCAACCATGCCAATTCATATATATATATGTATATACATATATATATGAAATGCATATATATATATATATATATATATGAATTGCATATATATATTGTTGAATTTCATTCGCTTCTTTTTCTTCAATACATACAACATAGGTTTTTGGAAGATTAATGGAAATTGTTTTAATTTTTAGGGCTTGATTATGTTCTTCTGGCCAACTGATTTACATAATCACTGCATGGTTTCAAGTTATGATCCCAAAACATTCTGATTTTGGATCACTTTCACACATTGACAGACTTTCATTTATTTCTCTCAATAAATTAAGAAAACCTTATCTTCACCAAATGGAAGTGGGAAAGAAATTGATGGTTAATGGTGTTAAAATTATATAAATGTGGTCCATTCTTACTAATAAACATATGATGTTACCACTTACAATACATTTTCAATTAGTATAATGGCAAATAAAGACTATCAGTTAGTAAAATGGTTCCATCTGATTTGTGGAAGAACTGCATTCTGGACATCATCCTGCCATAAAGGTTTGTCTCCCTTGTCATTTATTTAATTGAATGTTCAAATACTTGGATAAATACCAGTCTACCCCAGTGTGTGTTACTGTGAAGAATTTATCAGACATTAAAGTATAAATAAGAAGCCTCTGAATACAGCAATTATTCTCTAAAACTTATGAGGAACTCATTTAATAAGAAAAATATTTATTCAATTAATTCACAATGCTTAAATTTTACTCATACCAAAATAGGATGGATGGATATATAGATGATATATAGATATATAGATAAATAGATAGATAGATAGATAGATAGATAGATAACTGATAGTGACAGATAATCGTGAGCACACACATATGTACAGAATAAGAACTTTTTTCATTTTTTTTCTTTTACTGTATACTTAATATATTTACATTTCAAAGTTTATCCATTTTCCAAGTTTCCCCTTCAAAAACCCCTATCCCATCTCTCCCCTGATTCTATGAGGGTGTTCCTCCACCTGCTCACCCACTCCCTCCTCCCCACCCTCGAATTTCCGTACACTGGGGTATATACCCTTTACTGGTACAAGGGCCTCTCTTCCCATTGAAGGCTATCATCTGCTACATATGCATCTGGAGCCATGGGTTGCTCCATGTGTACTCTTTAGTTGGTGGTTTACTTCCTGGGAGCTCTGGGGGTCTGGATGGTTGATATTGCTGTTCTTCCTATGGGGCTGCATATCCCTTCAGCTCCTTCAGTCCTTTAACTACTCCATTGTGGACCCCATTCTCAGCCCAATGGTTGGCTGCATGCATCCACCTCTGAATTTATCAAACTTTTGTAGAGCTTCCCAGGAGACAGCTATATTAGGCTGCAGTTAGCCAGCACTTCTTGGCATCCACAATAGTGTCTGGGGTTGGTGACTGTATATGGGATAGATTCCAAGGTGGGATAGTCTCTGGATGGCATTTCTTCAGTTTCTCCTCCATACTTTGGCTCCATATTTCCACCCATGAGTATTTAGTTCCACCTACTAAGAAGGACTAAAGCATCCACACTTTGGTTTTCTTTCTTCTCGAGCTTCATGTGGTCTGTGAATTGTATCTTGGGTATTCCAAGTTTTTGGGCTAATATCCACTTATCAGTGAGTGCATAACATGTGTGTTCTTTTATGACTTGGTTACCTCACTCAAGTGGATTAAGGACATCCACATAAAAAACCAGATATACTGAAACTAATAAAAGAGAAAGTGGGGAAGACTCTTACATACATGGGCACAGGGGGAAATTTCCTGAACAGAAAACCAATGGCTCATGCTCTAAGATCAACAATAGACAAATGGGACCTCATAAAATTGCAATGCTTCTCTAAGGCAAATGACACTGTCAATAGAACAAAATAGCAACCAAAAGATTGGGAAAAGATATTTACCAATCCTACAACCAATAAACGACTAATTCCAATATATAGAACTCAAGAATTTAGACTCCAGAGAACTAAATAACCCTATTAAAATGGGGTACAGAGCTAAACAAAATATTATCAACTGAGAAATATTGAATGGCAAAAGAAGCATCTAAAGAAATGTTCAACATGCTTAGTCATAGGGAATAAAATCATGTCACCAATGTATACATTTGCTTCCAGTAGTCATCAAGGAGAAGCTAAAAAACCAGCAGATAATCATCCTGAAATGGTTTCACCAGGTACTGTAAATTTAATGTCAGATTTGCGTTTTTTAGACAAGGCTGAGGATATTTCATCTGCTATAATATGTTTCAGTAGTTATTAGCCTACCCTTTTGAGCAGATTTCTTCAAAACAATAAAGATGTATTGTGTTGTAGTGATGCCATATATAGACAAATAGATGATTTTATATGAATTCCAAAAATTATATTAGAAATCATTAAGCTCTTTTATAATAGGATTGCAATTAAGTCCTTTTGATGTCAAAACTGCAATGTGAGTCTTCAAGTCTCATGTGTCAATTTATTCTGAGATAGTAAGCGCAGGCATCTACAACTTGGAACACATTTCAAGATATTGTAAAACAGTTAACCAAAAGTCATAAAGAAGAAATTAATGATTTACTATAGTTGCAAGGACAGAAGATAAACTATTAAATGGGTTTATCTATACAAAACTTCAATGATAACTTATAGTCTTTAATTCTACATGAACCTAGTGACAGATGATGAATGTTTAACTATGTAATTATGCCCAATAAACATGCATATAAACTTTCTCTGTTGTAAACTTCTTATTTAATTTATGATTTTAATTTATATGTAAGCTTGTAGTAAACTTTTTAACCACATGATCATGCATTTTGAAAGATGTATAAGTGCTGAGGACAAAGAGCGAGAGAGAATGAACTTCTTAAGCAGAACTCAAGAACTTAAAAGTAAGGGCATAGCACTGGAAGTAATGACACTAGGAGTAAGGGCATTATGATTGTTACATCAGAGCAGGAGGAAAGAGCAAGATTAGGCAACGAGAGCAAAGTAACTATTTTAGAGAACAAGAGATTACTTTCTTAGAGAAATATTTGGATAACTTTTTAGAGAACTTTTTGGAGGAAAACTTTTGTAGAAAGTTTTTGTAGAATTCAAGAACTTTAAAATAAAAGTTTAAAACAAATTTTCAATATGTCCCTTTTTCTTCCTGAATGCCAGTGGACTGTGGCCAAAAATATACATGCTTTTACAATTATTTAATCAAAGATATGGAGGGAAATTTCCACCTAACAGGACCTTAATTGTCAATATTTAATGACTTATTTAACTTCATTGTAGAAAGTCAAAGGATTATTCAGAAAATAATAGAAGATCTGTCACCATATTTATTATACATTGGACTTATTATCTTAACATTTGTGGACAGAGTCTCATTGTGTACCTCAGGCAGGCTTTCTTATATAACTCAGGAATTCATCATTATGTGTGAATTATAAAAATTAATTAGAAAAATTACATTTGTATTAGATAAAAAGAAGAAGTTGTGCTGGAGAAGTAATGAATGACTAAAAACAGAAAAAACTAAAATAAAATTGTAGAGATAGTCTGATTGAATGTGAAAAATTGTATATATAGTAAATGAAAGAACTGGATTTCTGTCAGGAGGTTTTAGCACTTTAGGTTAAATTTATTTTTCATCTATGCTGACATATGGTACTTAGATGATTGGCTAAATACCATTATGTGTCAGTGTGCATGTTGTTGTGAAGCATGTATCAGATATTAACATTTAAATAAGAGGCGTCTGACTACAGTAAATTATTCTCCACATTTAAGTGGGTTTCATTTTATATGGGAATGATTTTAAGAAATATAATTAAGAATTTTTGCAAAGGATGGAGTTATGACTCCAGACCATCTTTGTACTGAAGACTACATTGTCAATGAGTGCTATTATTTCTATCCTGTCCACATGATAGTATGAGCCTCTATTTCTGTGGTAGCAAGCACTATAGTAAATCTAGCTGGACAGATGCCATAAGTTACTTGAATCATATTCAACCCGAAGTCCAAAAAATAATGTTTAAAGGGCTTTTGAGCTTACCCTTTGGGTCCTTGGTTGCCTGTTTTGGAACATACACACACACACACACACACACACACACACACACTGACAGATCTACACAGAGAAACACAGGGATGTCCAGTAAAAGGTGTTGTCCAAAGAGTTACTAATCTTTTCTTATCATTGTTTTCAATGTACTTTTGATTATGTACACAGCAAATTTTGAACCATATTCATGCACTAAAAGGAAAATTGACAGTTTTTTAGCTAATAAAAAGAACCAGAATAGAAATTCATCTTCATAGCTTCATTCATTTTTGCCATTATATATTGTCTTTCTTTAAATATTACTGAATGGGTACACAAAATATTGCCAAGAACTATTTGGAAAAGCAGGGTGGGAGGGATAAACAGAAGGCCTCAACCACTTAGAGCAGAAGGATTGTGGGAGATGATTGATTGTGGGCCAGTGAGAGGGATGTAAAGTGAGCAAGAAAATTAAGTAATTAATTGATTTACAAAAGAAAGAAATCACTAAATCTATGTCAGAGCTGTTGACCATCAGTAATTTAAGAACTTCCAGAGACTAGAAACAAAAATTGTCTTAATTCAACATTTGCTAAAGATTACTTTAGATACTTGATATTTGAGAGAATTCAAGAAACACATAAACCATTAGGCCTATTTGAATTCTTTATCAGTCAATCCTGTACTAAAATGAATCATTATAGAATAATATTATGAAATTATTCAACTTAGAGCACACTGAAAAGACAGTGTGCTTCAATACTTTGAATAAATTCACTATAACATCACAAGAACAATCCACATGGAGACTGTTTCTATTTCATAAAAAGTATGAATAGTTTTAGAAATCATTTTGTTCCTGATCAATTATTTTATAAAAGATAAACATCTAGACACAAAATTTAAATCTTTTTTCCAACCCTAATCCTGTACAAACTCTGAATGGTTTCTAAGTATTTCTCAATCTAACTATATAAATAAAAGATGGGAATTGTCAGGTGATGTGTTGATTTTATCCACATTTTATAATAGAAGACAACTTCAATATTTTTCATTAACATATGACTTATTTTGATAGATTTTCAAAGTGTTTCCATTCAAAATAGTCTTCAGAATATAAAGTAATTAAGAAATGCATTTTATCTAACAAATAGAGAAGGAGCTTGAATTATGAATAATAATTCATCAATTTATTCAAGTAATCTTCTATTTAAACAGAAGTCCTGATTTACAAAATTTTGTTACATTTTCTACTTCTGAAAAATATCAACATTCCAAATTACATATTCAAATGAAAGAAGAAAACTTTCCCTGTTAAAGAGAGCTATTATTAATAATTTAACAACTATTAGTCCCAAATAATTGATGAAAATATATTAATTTTCTTAATTATTTTATGACTTCTACAAACAGTTCTCTACAAATGAAGTATTTAATGAGACTTTTTTCAAATAAATATTCATACCTATTTTGTAAGTGGATCATATAATTTGAATATAATCTATTTAAATGTTCATCATGACAGTATAAATAAAACTGATGCCCACATAAATGACCTTCCTACACATTATCTCATTGTGTGTTCTTTCTGGGTCAATGCTTGATTGATGGTCTCTAGACTACTTTCAGACATTTTTGTGGTGAAAGTCCATATATTGTCACATTATATTATGCTCTTATATCCATTGTCTTTCATTACTTCTGTTTGCAATTCTCAGAATTACAAATTCTGAGTTAACTATAAAAACTTTTGTCAAACCATGATTGAACCCAGTGCTTTATGTCTTAGAGGTAAACAATGTACCATTCTGTTTTGTCTGTTTAATATAAATAGGGTATGGCTTAGTTTTCTAGACTTGCCTGAAATTTGTGACCTCCTCTAAATCACTAGTAGTAGGGAACACAGTATGCATCAAGCCTGGTCAAAACAAACTGTTGATATCAAGAACCAGCAGATCTGCTCTGAACCTAGTGACATCACATATAGGACACAGGGACCCACACACCTGTTGCCATGGCAACCGCCATACATTCCCAGAATCCACTTGGTTCACCTCCCACCTTTTTTCTTTCTCTTTTTCTTTTTCTTTTTCTTTCTTTCTTTCTTTCTTTCTTTCTTTCTTTCTTTCTTTCTTTCTTTCTTTCTTTCTTTCTTTCTTTCTTTCTTTTTTTTTTTTGATACTTTATTTACATTTCAAATGTTTCCCCCTTTCCAGATCTCCCCTTTGGAACCCTCACCTCCCACCTTTACCTGCAAGTGGCTACATCACAATCCAAATAAAGGGCAGACCCCTCTGACCTCTGTCTCTCTTTACCCTTGTCTTCATCACCACCTTTGCCCTCTTCCTCCACAATAAACCTCACGTGGAATTGTATTGGCCTGGTGTGCTCTCTCTGGGTGTAAGCTGCTATTCTAACACGACATTGGTGCATTGGCTGGAAATCACTACCCAGGAGTGCTGCGGAGTCCAGCAAGCCTCTGCCAGCTCGTGCTACCATGAAGGATCTACTGTAACCACTCCACATGGACTGTTGCAACCACCACCACCACCTACGCACCATACAGACTTCATCCTCTGCCACCTGCCGCCACCTCCACACCACTTAGATTTCCACTGCTGCTGCAGATCACCTCCACCCCCTGCTATGAGACTCACAGATGTCTATAATTAATTTTAAAACAGTACCCTTCAAAGAGTCTGCCTCAATTTATTATCTGAAAGTACCTTTCCCTTTATCCTCACCTGCAAGAGGAGGTCAAATTATAAATCCACTTACCATGGCTGGTCATCTACAAAATAACTACAAAAACAACAAAGAGCCCACATACACATGGAAGCTGAATAACTACACAATGATAAATTAGTCAGGGAAGAAATAAAGAAAGAAATTAAAGTCTTTTCTCAAATTTAATTAAAATAAAGTCATAATATACCCAAACTTATGAGACACAATGAAAGCAGTGCTAAGAGGAAAACTCATACCTCTGAGTGCTTCCATAAAAGAATTGGAGAAATTCTACACTAACTGCTTAGCAGCACATCTGAAAGCTCTAGAACAACAACAACAAAAGCAAATACATCTAAGAGTAGGAGAAGGCAGGAAATAATCAAACTCTGGGCTGAAATCAACAAAGTAGAAACAAAGAGAACTATAAAAAGAATTGACAAAACCAGGAGCTAGTTCTTTGAGAAAATCATCAAGATAGATACACCCTTAGCTAGACTAAGCAGAGGGTGCAAAAACAGTTTCTAAATTACCAAATTAGAAATGAAAAGGGAGATATAATAACAGAAGCTGAAGAAATTTTAAAAAATCTTCAAATTCTACTACAAAAGCCTATACTCAACAAAACTGGAACATCTAGATGAAATGATTTTCTAGACAGATACCAGGTATCAAAGTTAAATCAGGATCAGATAAACCATCTAAACAGTCCTTTATCCCCCTAAAGAAATAAAAGCAGTCTTTAAAAGTCTCCCAACCAAAAAAAAAAAGCCCAGGACTAGATGGGTTTAGTGCAGAATTCTATCAGACCTTAAAGGAAGACCTAATACCAATATTCTTCAAACTATTCCACAAAATAGGAACAGATGGAACAATACCTAATTCATTCGTGAAGCCAAAATTACTCTGATGCCTAAACCACACAAATACCCAACAAATGAAGAGTACTTCAGACCAAATTCCCTTATGAATATCAATGCAAAAATACTCAATGAAATTCACGGAAACCAAATCCAAGAACACATCAAAACAAACATTCACCATGATCAAGTAGGATTCATCCCAGGGATTCAGTAATGGTTCAATGTACAGAAATCCATCAACGTAATCCACTGTATAAACAAATGCAAAGAACAAAACTTCATAATCATCTCATTAGATGCTGAAAAAGCATTTGACAAAAAAAAAAAAAAAAAAAAAAACAAAAAACAAAAAAAAAAAACCCCAAACAAACAAAAAAACACCTTTCATGGTAAAACTATTGGAAAGATCAGGTATTCAAGACCCATAACTAAACATAGTAAAGGCAGTATATAGCAAACGAATTGCCAACACCAAACTAAATAGAGAGAAACTTGAAGCAACCCCACTAAAATCAGGGTCTAGACAAGGCTGCCCACTCTTTCCATATCTATTCAATATCGTACTCAAATTCTAGCCAGAGCAAGTAGAAAACAAAAGGAAATCAAAGTGATACAATTTGGAAAGGAAAAAGTCAAGATATCACTATTTGTAGAACATTTGATAGTATACATACATGACCTCAAAAATTTTACAAAAGAACTCCTACAGCTGATAAACAACTTCAGCAAAATGGCTGGATATAAAGTTAACTCCAACAAATCAGTAACCTTCCTCTACTCAAAGGATAAATGAGTTGAGAAAGAAATTAGAAAAATGACACCAGTCACAAAAGTCTCAAATAATAGAAAGTATCTTGCTGTGATTCAAACCAAGCAAGTGAAAAATCTGAACGACAAACAAGAACTTTGAGTCTCTAAAGAAAGATATCAAAGACTTCAGAAGATAGAAATATCTCCCATGTTCTTGGATCGGTAGAATTAACAAAATAAAAATGGCCGTCAGACAAAAAGCAATCTACAGATTCAATGTAATCCCCACCAAAATTCTAACTCAATTCTTTCCAGATAGAAAGATCAATTTTCAAATTCATCTGGGATAACAAAAAATTCAGGATAGCAAAAGCTATTCTCATCAATAAAAGAACTTCTGGGGGAATTACCATCCCTGAACTACAGATGTACTACAGACCAACACTGGTTAAAGTCACATGTTATTAGTACAAAGACACACAGGTAGATCAATGGAAAAGAACTGAAGACCCAGAATTAAACCCATACACTTATAGTCACCTGATTTTTGACAATGAAGCCAAAACCATCCAGTGGGAAAGGAATGACACATATTGAAAAAAAAGGTGCTGGCTCAAGTGGAGGTCAGCATGTAGAAGAATGCAAATTGATACATTCCTATCTCCCTGTACAAAGCTCAAGTCCAAGTAGATCAAGGACTTCCACATAAAACCAGATACACTGGTTTCTAATAGAAGAGAAAGTGGAAAAGTATCTAGAACACATCTATAGGGAGCATTTTCCTGAACAGATCACCAATGGCTCATGCTCTAAGCTCAAATATAGACAAATTCAATTTTGTAAAATTGAAAAGCTTTGGGAAGGAAAAGGACACTGTTAACAGGACAAAATGGCAACCCACAGATTGGGGAAAGATCTTAATCAACCTTATATCCAATAGAGGGCTAATATCCAATATGTACAGAGAACTCATGATGTTAGACTCCAGAGAACCAAATAACCCTATTTAAAAATGGGGTACAGAGCTAAACAAAGAATTCTCAACTTAGAAATCTGGAATGGCCAAGAAGCACCTAAAGAAATGTTCAACATCCTTAGTCATCAGGGAAATGCAAATAAAAACAACCCTGAGATTCTACCTCACACCAGTCAGATGGCTAAGATTAAAACTCAGATACTGTTGAGAATGTGAATAAAGAACACTCTTCCATTGTTAATGAAATTGCAACCTGGTACTCTGGAAATTTGTCTGGCAATTCCTCATAAACTTGGAGGACCCAGCTATATCACTACTGAGCATGTATCCAAAAGATGCTCTAATATAGAACACGGACCCATGCTTCCCTACGTTCACAGCAGCCTTATTTATAATAGCCAAAACTTGGAAACAACCTAGTTTTCCCTCAACAGAGGAATGAATACATAAAATGTGGTACATTTACACAATGGAGTACTACTCAGCTACTAAAACAATGACTTCATGATATTCTTAGACAAATGGGTGGAACTAAAAAATATCCTGAGTTAGGTAACCCAGTCACAAAAGAACACTCATGGTATGTACTCACTGATAAAATCTCGGAATACTCATGGTACAACTCACAGACCATAGGAAGCTCAAGAAGAAGAAAAAACAAAGTGTTTCAGTCTTACTTAGAAGGAGAAAAAATAATCACTGGAGGTAGAGGGAGGGAGGGATGTGGCAGAGAGAGAGGAGGGGTAGGGAAAATGGGGGCAGGGTTGGGTGTGATAGGGAACAGGGGAGAATAAGAAAGGTCAGGAAATTCAATGGAGGTGTGTAGCAGTGAGGGATGAGGAACTGGTGGTAGCCACTAGAAAGTGCCAGATGCCAGGAAAGTAAGAGGCTCCCAGGACCCAAAGGGGATAACATTAGCTGAAATATCCAACAAAGAGGAGAGAGAGGATCCATATCATCTGCAGACACCTAACCCAGACACTATTGCTGATGTCAAGAAGAGCTTGCTGACAGGAGCCTGGTATACCTGTCCCTGAGAGGTTATGCCAGAGGCTGACCAGTACAGATGTGGATGCTCACAGTCACCCATCAGACTGAGCACGGGCATCCCATTGGAGGAGTTAGGGGAAGAAGTGAAGGAGCTGAAGGGGTTTCCAACACCATAGCAAAAACAATACCAACCAACCAGAGTACACATGGAGAGACTCCTGGCTACAACAGTATATGTAGCAAAGGATTGCATTATCTGGCATCTGACATCAATGAGAGGGGAGGCCCCTGGTCCTGTGGAGGCTCCATGTCCTAGCATAAGGAAATGCTAAGGTGAGGGTGAGTGAGTGGTTGGGTGGGGGAGCACCCTCATAGAAACAGGGAGGATGTGATGGAGAGTTGTGGAGGAGAAATTGGGAAGGTGTACAGTATTTGAAATGTAAATCACTAAAAATTTAAATTCATTTAACTTATTTTATCTATATGTGTATTGGACTGCATGTGCATATATATATATACATACACATATATATACATATATACATATATATGTCATATATATATATATATATATATATATATATATATATATATATATATATATAATGTCAACTCCCTGTTCAAAAAGAATACATTATATTTCATGGAGATGGTGTTAACAGAGTCCATGAATGTCCCTGTCCATGTGTCCTTTGCATGAGTTGCAAGTCCTCTTAATTGCTGATATATTTCTCCAGTCCCTAAAATTTAAGTTTTGAAATAGTATTTACTTGGTATGGTTTCTTTTATTATGAAACTAAATGTCTTTGAAGATTTTTTATTATCAACTTGATATGTTTTATCAACTTGGAATAACAAACTCCCAAAGATCATCAATATTTCATCCCCACTTTTTTCTCTGTTTTTTTCTCTGTCATTTATGGTATTTTGTGACAATATCATATGTACACAAAGTTCAATATGTTTAGTGTGCTCCTGCATGCCATCTAATCCCACTGTCCCTCTTCCTGACCCCTAGTCTGTCCAAAGTCTTTCTCATATTCATGTATTTTTGTCTGTTCTGGTTTTTGTTTTTTGGGTTTTTTTTGACACCACTGGGTTTAAGCAGAATGTCTACATGTCCTTAGGTTACATCTGCATTGATTTAAATGTGTATAGGTTGCTTTCTTTAGTAGCCATCAACTTTGGATCCCATAAGTATGTTCTGTGTCTAGTAAATTACTTAATGAATGAAAAGCAGACTATGTAACAGATTTTACAACAATAAAGTACTTGCTCGTTCTTCTCAGAACATCATGGATAAAATATTTTACATTAATTGAAAGAAGAGATATGGTACCATGCCATTTTCATAATGGTAGAAACTATCTCTCACATTATTAGAAGTTAAAGTTCTTACAGTTAATTACCTGACATGCTCCAGTTTAAAAAAGTGTGGATTAAACCCAGAAAATTTCTGCTTCAATGGAAATTTTCACTATTAACAATCAATTTGCCTGTTTGAAAAATGAAACTAGAAAGTAGGAAAAGGAAATCATATTTTTGATGCATTATATCTGCATTCCCTGTCTGTCTTCAGTTGAGATTCTCTTTGATGAGACTATCATCCATATGAGACTTCCTAGGAAGTCTTCCTCTACACAGTCTTATCACTTTGAGCTACTTTATTCAGCAATTGTTTGTGTGAAGTTCAATTTTATACTGTCTTTCTATGGTACAGCCCAGATGTAACATGTTCAGATTCGGTAGAAGAATAATGAGAGGGGAGGGGTTACTCAAATTAAAATGACTACCAGTTGCCTGTTGAAAATAATTTCATTCATGCTTTTGGAATTATATATAGAAACATTCTCCCTCTCAGTGATAGGTGAAATTTTTATGAAATAACCTTCCTAATAAAAAACAACTTTAAAAGAAGAAAATTTTAGGACAAGTATGATATATTCATTCATCAGAAAAGAGAGTAGCATGAGAAAAGTAAAACACTTTGTCTGGAAAGTATATTGGAGATCATTAACATGGTGGTCATCTATAACATGGATCTTTTCCTTGTAAAAACTTAGGCTATACAACCTTATAACATCTAAATTTAGTGAGAACTCTGCCAGGTTAATGTAATAAGAATCACCAATCTAAGCTTAATCCTGGCTCTCCTACTATTTGTTGAACTCCTCACACTCCATATTCCTCCATACTTTGTCTGGTCACTCTAGTGTGTCTTAAGCAAAAGATGCTTTAGAGGATCATGGCCAGATACCTTTACTGTTTTGACATTTTTAACATACCAATACTTACTCTGATTCTTGCCTAAGAAGCCATGCTTGCCCATGCTGTATTTGGAATGTAGTGCAATGAATAAAACTCATAATTTTTCCTGTCTTGATACTACTGAATAAAGTTTAGCTTATTGTACTTTTGACCAATCAACACCATTATTAGCAACAAACATACAGAATTGAAAGTGTACACTGCATTTACAATCCATTATCATTGCTTTATTCCCACATATCATGAAGAATACACAAATATGAGCCATGATTTGGAAACTACTTGCGCAAATTGCTTATCTGAATTAGAACATGAATCATATGATTAAATAAAAAGGAAATGGAAGTTGAGAATGATAATTATTATCCATATGTCTACTGGCTGGAGATATGAGAGGCTGCCTGAAGATCCTATCAGCATGACTTTCCAGCCATGATAAACTGTACTTTTACAATGTGAGATAAATAGCCTGTAATCCCAGTACTAGAAAAGGAGGTACAGGAAGACTCATGTTAATGCCATCATGAGCTAAATAGAGATACTCTGCCTCAAAAGGATGACTCACTGACACATAATACTGTATAGCTAAACTTAAAAAAAATAATATGAACTGAAAGTGCATGAAAGAAAATACCACAAAATGTATAACTCTATGTAAATTAATATCCAGAAAAAGATAGGATGTGAAGATATGGAGGGAGGGATGTAAAAAAATGAGTAACAGTTGTTAATGAGCACACGTTTCTTTCTGGGTGTTAAAATTTTTCCAAAGTTAGGTTATGGTTATAAAAGTATGAATGTATTTTTAAATATTGAACTATAATGAATGTGAGACAAAATAAACCTTTTCTTTCTTATATTTTATCATGGCATGGAGACTAGTAACACAAACATATTTTAAGAGGGAACTTTTTATTTAGTTGTCTAGTAAATGAAGAATGAATCATGCCTCTAGTTTCAATTTTATCTATATAATATACATTTATAATTGTAGTTGTAAATATATATATATATTACATCTGCTACTTGAAATTTAGGCCAGCACAGAAGAGTTCATTCAAAGGCCTCCATAATCAATAGTTATTATAATTCTCAAAATATTACCCAGCATTTTTTCTTCTTGACACAATCACTTGAAAGATAGAGCAGGAACTTTCTAAAATCTTTCTCTTCCTGGTCATTCAGGTAAAAAATCTTAGCTATTGGCTTTTTCCAGACACCAAATAAATCATTGAAAACTAATTAATTTTAAATTGAATCTTAATAGAAAATACCATTAAGGTAGTCAAAAACCACTGAAGATGAAAGCACTGTTAAATTTCATTGACAATTAAAATATCTTCCTGCCTGCAATCCCTAGACAATTTATCTAGCACATCGCTTTTCTGGAATATATGCTTTTATTTGGATATTAAAATATTTCAAATACATTTTATGTATTTAGAACATTCAAATCCATAATAAATCATTGCCAGAAGTTCTAAGATTTATAGATATGCTATTATTAAATATCTTACAAACTTCCTGATTTTCTAATAAAATTAGTCTATTTTTATTCATGGCATTTAAAAAATTCAATGTAAAATATTGTATGTATGCTAATGTATGTTTCCTTAATAGGGTTTTTAAATTTGCTTCTGATTTCATGGTATCAACTCTAAATAGATCTATCTAGTTCTATCCATCTGTATTTTTAAATTATTTCACAAATGTTTGAGAATAGTATTATTTTTAATATATATTAAGTATTATTTGTATTATTTATTTATATGAAATATATTCAAATGAAATATTATGTTTTAATACAATGGCATTCCTTAGCTATCTGTAATTTTTTTGTATATGGTTGAGTTTCTGTGGGCTTTCTCCAGTCTACTTTGGCACATCTGTAGATGCCATCGATGATCACCTTATGTTTAGACAGTAATGTTGTGATATGTCTGGGTGTGGCTTCTGACATCACTAGGATATTCTGGCAGCAAACCCCCTAATCCTCTGTTTATTACAAAATGTCAGTGCTCTCTAATGCAATAATCTCTGAGACTCAAGTCCAGGATTATTTTGACATGTATCCACTAGATAGGGTTCTACGATTTGGCATTTCCATTGATTGTAGTTTTCTGTGTTTGTTTCCATATGCTTTTGTATAGAAATTAGGTTTAGTCCAAGCTCTGATGATTTAATAAACCATATTTTCATTAGACTTAAATTTCCTAACAGTTCAAATTTTTATCATCAAACCAATGAGAAGAGAAATGTCCCCTCCCTGAATGTGTCTTGCTCTTCAGAATAGGATTTTCATAGTGTATCAGAATTTGGTGCATAGTTTGTGACAGAAGAAATAATAAGCTGACATTTTGGAAATTAATTTTAGTGCTCTATATTTCACACATCATGTTTAGTTTATTAAGAGACAGAAACCACATTTTGTTTATAATTCTGTCATTAGAAAAGATAACCATAATTTTCAAATTTTTTCTTCAATGATGTAATCCTAACAATGTGTTTAGTTTGGGACTGTTAAGGAAAATTTCATATTCCCATTTTTAACATAAAGTTATTTTAGCATATAAAGAATTTAATAAATTTCCTCATAATTCATGTTCTATGATTTAAGATTAAAAACTTACATTCACATATTCATATGGGAACATTTATATGCTACTTTTCATTAAAAGATAAAAATTAAAAGTATTACTTGCCTTTTGAGTTAATCCATGTCCAAATGTAATTAGTTAATTAATTAGTTTGAAGGCATAAATGTAGCTTCCTAGCATACTCAAGCCATGGATTAAATACCAAGCTCAGCCCTCAAAACACTCTGAAACAGTAGTTTCATGATTTTCTTTATTAAATTTGTAAAAGAATTCTTAACAGATATTTACTTTTAAATGAATATAAATGAAAATGCAAGTATATTTTTAGCTGGGAATTTTTTCTTTTTAATTCTAGTGTCCAGTTGTTCAACTGGAAGATCAACAGTATTTCTGCTGACAGATTTCATAATTTTACAAGTTTTGTTGAAAATTAATTTTTGAGATGATCTCTCTGTATAGTATCTGCTGTTATAGAACTCACTATGTAAACTAGGGTGGCTTTTATTGTACAGAAACCCTTTTGCTTCTGCTTGTTATTGAAAATAACAGCTTTTGTAGATTTAGTTTTATTCATCTGGTGAGAAATGATTCAGACATTACATAAAGTTGTATTTTCAGGTAAAGGTATTCCCAGTTCAGGATTAGTATAGTTAATAGAAAATAGAAAGTGTGTCATAAGGAAATACAAAGGTTTACAGTGTGGTGACTTTTATGTAAGAGATATTTAAAAGCTCATGATGGTAATAAAAAATGGATAGACCAAAATTTTCCACATATGGTGTTTTATTAGAGAAAATAGTTCATTGGAAGAATAATTGAGCAAAGGTGTTAAAGACTACATTAAAAGTCCATTTTATCATAACTGCACAAATTTTGAGTGAATGCTCAATGGTATTTTTAATATAAGTGCTGCTGAAAATAGCTACTTGTAAAAGTAAATTTAAGAATTACTCTAATAATTTTCCCATTTATCTGGGTATATACATCTTAATACAAGAATTACAATTATGTAGTCTGGTCAGTAAATTCATAATTTCAGCATTTAGGTCTTAGTCTTTATATTTCATTATGATTTTTGTAAGTTCTCTACCACTCAAGTATTAAACACTTATTCTATAATTTTCATTTTTATTTACAATTTTCTGCTAATGTTTATGTTCACATTTCTCTGACTACTCCTAGGACTTGTTTATTAATTAGCTATAATATATTTTTGTAAAATCTCATTCGTCAGCACTACTTTTTTGTGTGTTTCTCCTGATTATTTTATGCACACTGTGTTGCTCATTTATGTTATCAAATAGAGTTTATTAGAGATGCCAAGTATTGCTATCACAAATTCCTTTTTTTCCTATCTTTATTTTTAATCTAAACTTTGCCTTTTTTTTCTTCCTCCTTTCCTTTTTCTTCATTTTTCACTCTCCTCTCTCCATAGTTGATCTTTACTTCTTTCTGGGTTTTTCTGTTTTTCTTTTTCCCAAACTTTATTCACCTACACACCGTTTTACTTCTATCACTAGACAGGAGAGAAAGGATAGGAGAGGGGGGGATGGGGGAGGGAGGGAGGGGGACAGGAGAGACAGGGAGGAGGACAGAGAAGGAGAACAGGGAGGAGGAAGGGAGGGGAGAGAGGGAAAGAGAGAGAGATCTGAATTTATTTTTTTCCTTTTGTTTCTCCTTTGAGCACTGACTATTAATAAAGTGCAAACACCCCCCTGAAAAACAACTAACGGCCAACTCCACCTCTCAGGATCCTAGCAGTTATATACCCTCTGAAAAGTTCCCAAATGTCACACAATCTCTTTGCTTCCCATAGTTGCTGCCTCTTTCCCTCTTATTTTATTGCTTGTTCTTCTCCCATCTTACTTTCCTCTGACTTTACCTTCATCTTTTCTATTCTTCCTTTCTCTTTTCACAGAATGCAAGTAAAGAACAAATCTCAAAACAAACAAACAAATAAAAAAGCCCAGAGAGAATTCTATGCAGTAAAAGCATATGACTACAAATTTGACACTCAAATTTCACACAGTGAATGGAGTGATTTGATTTCTGCAAGTTATACCCTGACCTACACACACACACACACACACACACACACACACACACAAATAATAGATATTCATACATGTAGTAAAAAAAAATTAAAGAAAATACTTTCTGGTTTTGTTGTTATTCTGTAAATAACATCATTTTACTGAGGAAAAAATGGGTATTTTAATTAGCCTTACTCTACTTTCAACATCATTAATAAGACTCCTTCTAGATTTTGTTTATAACGCAACAAATTCAAAACATTTATATTAAGAATTAATTTTAAAATCAAAGAAAATTTTACCATTTCTCCTGAACATATGATCATTTTAAATGCATAGGAATGGGCCTTAATATACTTGTTTTTTAGTTGTATGGAAAAGAGAAAATCTTTATCCAAAATCATTATTCAAGGATGTGCAATGAAGTTCCTCTTCTGCCACCAGGCTTATAATTATGGTAGATATGTGCATGGACACGAATATGTGTGTACTCAAGTGCATCATCCTTTCCCTTGTGATCACATCCATGCATTACCATTTTTACAAAGCTGTGGCAAGCAGCAGGCAAAGCTGTTGTCTTCTGTGTGGCCGGCAATATCTACAATAGGTAAATCTGTAGAGGACTGCCTAAGATCGTCTTCCAAGGTGACTTGACCTTAGAAAAGGCACTCTATACTCTGTGACCTCTGAGGAAGGTAGGGAGACCAAATAAGTAAAAGTTTGAGGTGGTGGCAGATGCTGTGCTCCCTGCTCTATAGTGAACGCACAGTCCTGCGGAGAACAGAGTCCCTTCTCTGTCTCTTTTTAATGACTACACTTGTCAGTTTCTGTTACCATGCTAATGGTCAACACCCAAATGAAGTATTTAGAAAGGAATTGTCCATTTATTTTTTTTAAGTTAATTTTTTTAAAGAAGATAAATATATGTTTTAATTTATTCTTTGCTTGCAAATGGAAGAGAAAATAAATAACGGGTTCCAGCCGTCAATGAAAATCTGTGAAGCTGTTCCAAATTCACACCATTTAGAGATGGTTTTGCTCATGAAGTAAATTACTGGTGAATTGACAAATTTCAAATATGAGGATCAGACAAATGCAGACATGTCCACAGAAATTCTGTGTTACATAGGAATTCAGTTTCTCAGAATGCCTGTTTCTTCATCCTTAAAGAGGCAGTACCTTTCTTATGAATAGAAATGAACTTTAAATGGCACACAATAAGTGTTTAATCAGTCTGAAAATTATAAATATTATTGCTGTAATCATAAAACAAAAGATAAGGACCATTCATCTTAATTGTTTAACAAATCACTTAGCTTAATTTCAAAGCATTCAGGAAAGACTAAATATAAATTACTTTTGATTACTTTTACAAACATAGAAACATTCACTAAACAAATTCCTTTTATTATTTGGAAAGTTTTTAACTTTTTAGAAAAAAATATGGGATTAACATAAATACTCAAGACAACACATATCACACACATATAGAAAAATTATTTTATTGTTGTCAAGTCTACATGTTTTCAGAATATATTATGCAAATAGCTCATACAATGAGCAAATAAAATAAACACTGCTAATATCCTTAGGGATTTTATGTTATCTGCTGAAAGTATTCAAACCTAATTATTTTTTCATTTCTTGTTTTCATGGCCAATCTTTTACAATGTCAGATAAAGAAAAGCAATATAAATCAATATTATAAAGAATAAATCAGAATGCACAGAACTATCTATTATTCAAATTTATTTTTAAAGATATGAGTTCTAAGTTCTAGTATCAGATCAGAACACCATGTATTGCATATAATTAAAAAAACACTAAATAATTGAAATATGAAATTATTTGTTTTGGCCTTTAAAATACAGTAAGGCACAGTGTTTTTGGAAGAAAATAGGCATCAAATTATGTTATAAAATAAACACAATGAAAAGTTACAATTCTTTGAGAACAATGACACATCTTAAACATGACGTGAACAGAAACAATAGCTCCAGGACTGAAAACACTCGCATGATAGTCATTGCAGATACTTTCTACGTTCCTTCCCAACAGTGGAATCGGCATCAAAAATCAAATTCTGCCACAAGAGCTTGGTGACTTGTGTTTTTTCTCATTTTATACCTTCTTTAAAAAGAATGGCTGTGTTTTTTTCTTTCCTATTCTTATGGGCTTTATTGTCTTTTTGAGATTATAATTATATTTCTCCCTTCCCTTTCTTCCCACCAAAGCCCCATAACTATATTTTCCTCACTCCCTTTCAAATTTATAGTCTTTTTTCCACTAATTGTTATTTCATGCATACATATATACACACACACATATGTAAATACATGTATGTATATATACATATATATATACATATATAGATATAGATATATAGATATATAGATATATAGATACATACACATGTACTGTCTAGTTTTGGGAGTCAATTTGGTGATAAACAGCAGCATGGAAGTGTAAGCTCAATAAACCCTTTCCTCCCCAATTTGCTTCTTGGTCATGATGTTTGTGCAGAAATGGAAATCCTGACTAAGACAAATTCGTACCAGAAGTGGGGTATTCCTGTGAGAACCTGACCATGTTTTGGGAAGGACTGTGGAAAGACTTTGGAACTTTGGGCTAGAAGATCTATTCGGTGTTAAGAGCTTTGTGGGATGTTGTGTAGGAGCTTGGAAGATAATGTTGAGAACAGTGCAGAAGATGGAGGCCTAGCTTGTGAAATTTCAGAGGGAAGACTAAAGACTCTTATCAGCGTCACTGCTAGTTTGATTTAAGATTCTGTCCTTTTGGTTAGTTGGGGCTGAAGAAATCAGCTGTGATTAACAAGATAGCAGAACTACTAAAGCAAAATCATTGCAATACTGATGCTGGTTAGCTGGAGCTGAGAAATTGGCTGTGATTGGGAAGAGACTGGTATCATTGGGGTGAAATCTTCTAAGAAGTGTTTTCTGAGAGCACAGAGGCTGCATTCCAGAGATAGCGAAGGTTGTACCTTGTGCTGTGGCTGGACTTGGTAATGTGTAAGAGTCACCCAGGTGGTAATGGTTTTGAAGGCATGAAGGAGTCATGAAGAGCAGCTGAGGCCTAGGCACTGTGAGAGGCCGCAGAAGGCCATTGGAGAAAGTGCAGCCTCAGTTGCAATTGACAGCCAGGACTGAAGGGGCCATGCAAAGGATGTGAGGCTTGGCACAATGAAGAGAAGCCTATGAGAGGCCTTTGGTGAAGCCTAGTTGCAGTGGAAGACAGCGGAGTTTTGAAGATACCAGTACCATGAGATGACCACCAAGAACAGCAGCAGCAGTGGAGTACAGGCATTTGGAGTCTAGAAAACAAGGTGTGAACTACAAAGGGCAGAGCTGAAGAAGTGACTCAAGCCCTTGGAGGAATCCAGAAGATCGTGAGTGGATCCCAGACATTGGATGGTTGGAGTTTGATTTTGCTTTTGATTGTGTCTGTGGCCTGATATTTTTCCCTCTTGAAGAAAGAAGGTATTTTAGTGGAGCCCACAGCTAAGAGACTTTGAATTTTTGAAAGACTTTGAATTTTACGAGATTGGATATTTAAAAAGGATTGACATGTTAATATGTAAGAATTTGCAAAGCCTGTGGGACTTTTAAAGTTATTTAGATCTTGGGGATGAATAAGGAAGTAAGGGTGGAGGCTTATTGGTGATGTGTTTGTGTGTCAAGTTGACAAGGCCAATTGTACTGGCTAGTTTTGTGTGTCAACTTGACACAAGCTGAAGTTATCATAGAGAAAGGAGCTTCAGATGAGAAAATGCCTCCATGAGATTCAGCAGTAAGGCATTTTCTCAATTAGTGATCAAGAGGGGAGGGCCCCTTGTGAGTGGTACCATCTGTGGGCTAGTAGTCTTGGGTTCTATAAGAAATCAGGCTGAGCAAGCCAGGAGAAGCAAGCAAGTCAGTAAGTTACATCCCTCCATGACCTCTGCATCAGCTCCTGCTTCCTGCCCTGCTTGAGTTCCAGTCCTGACTTCTTTGGTGATAAACAGCAGCATGGAAGTGTAAGCTCAATAAACCCTTTCCTCCCCAACTTGCTTCTTGGTCATGATGTTTGTGCAGGATTGAAATCCTGACTAAGACAACACACACACACACACACACACACACACACACACACACACACACACACACATATGCATGTAAATATACATGTAGGATAGATAAATCCTGCTCAGTATATAAAATGTTATTTCAATATGTGTTTTCAGAGCTGACAGTTTTGCACTGGGAAACCAATTGTTGTGGTCTCTCATGTCTGTAATTCTTTGTATAGGGTTGAGAACTTGTGTGCTTTTCCTCATTCAGTTTGCCATGTTCATTGGTATCATCCTTGTTCAAGCCCATTTGGACAGTCATATTGTTGAGATTTTATGGGTGTCACTTCTAATATTGTTTGGAGACACAGGTCCACGGTCCTATGGCTTTTAGAGTTTTCTCATCCTTTCTTCTACAATGTTACCTGAGCCTTAGTTGTATGAGATGCTTTGTAGCTGAATTCACAATCCTCTGTTTTGATTGTTTGCTTTTCTGTAATAGTATTTGTCTATGGCAAAAAGAAGTTTCATTGATGAGGGAAGAAGACTGCTTATGTCTGTGGCAGTAATTTTCTGATGGTCTTTTTTCTTTGATTGTAGTTACATATACATACATACATATATACATACACAAATGCATTCATGCATACATAAAAACACACATATGTATTTATTTTTGAGATATATATATATATATATATATATATTCTATATAGTTTTCATACTTCCACTTTTATGTATGTTTTCAAGGCTAATAATTTGTCATAAGAAAACCAGTTGCTGTGATCTTCCCTGGGGAAGGCTGTTTCTCCTGTTCTCAGAATTCCTTAGTTACCTGTGACTTTTGTGTAGAGTTAAGGTCTTATGAGCTGTTGTTGTTGCTTTACTGATTGTCGTGGTGGTGATTGTTGTTGTTATTATTAGTATTTGTTTTGATTTGATTATTTTGTTTTGATTTTTGAGACAGGTTTTTTCTGTGGAGCTCTGGCTGTCCTGGAACTCACCTTGTAGACAACACTTGCTTCAAACTCAGAGTGCTAACTGCCTCCCAAATATCGGATTAAAGATATGTGCTACCACCATCTAGCTATGACCTGTATTTTAAGGAGGAATATGATTGTTTAATAATTCTTCTAAAAATATTCATATATTCAATGTATTTTGATCATATCCACTCTCTATTTTCCAACTTTCCATAACAATACTCTCTGATATGTTCCTTTCACATTATATCATCTTCTTTTTAATTTGTTTTAATCAAGTTGGTCCAATTAGTGTTGTTTGTACTTACACAGGAGTTGGGACATCTACTAGCACAAGATCAACCTACTTAATCCACTCCATTCCTCAAAAATTATTGTCCTCCCAGCAGCCAATAGATACAGAACTAGGGATGGGCCTTTATAAGTGTCTCTATCACCCATGATGGAATTCTGACTGGACTGATCTTATGCAATTCTTGTGTAGTTATACTTAGACATTTTGATTACAGGAATGCGAAAGACATGCTGTGTATACAAGTCAGCACTACATTTCAATGCAGTCTTCCATATCCTAATACAATTATATTCTTTCCACTTCCTCTCTCACCCACAATGCTCCCAGAGCCTTTCTGGAGATGGAAATAGCTCTGTTATAATTAAGAATTATTTAGGCATGAAATCTCATAGTCACTTATCCTCATTCTTTGACAGCTTGTGAGTCCCTGACCACATCCCACCAATATAAGAACCATCTTTGAAAAAGGCTGATAATTCAGGAAAGTGAATACAAACAATCAATAATTAAAAGATAAGTTGATGGTCTGAATATTTAGCAAAATAGCAATACTTAGGACCTTTAATCTCCTGGGCAAGGGCTTTTATGACCAGTTTTATATCACTCAGCATTAGAGACCTCCAAAGAATCAGGCTTCAAACACAATCTGTAACTTAGTGATTATCCACAAAATCACCATTCTATTTTTGCATAGTGGTCATATTTTGCCTGGAACATGAGAGCTCATTTGTTCACCGTGAGTCTTACTTCCTATGACTGTAATCCTATTAAGAAATACTTCATCGTCCTATAACTTTCTTCTATTTCTTCTGACAGTTTCAGGATCAAATCTGAAGTTTGAAATATTTGATTCCTGTGCAGTTGAAGTTTGTATAAGATGACAATCACAGTTTAATTATTTCTAGGAATGTTGACAACCATTTTCCAGTATTGTTTGTTGAATAAAATATCTTTTTTTCTATGTATATTTGTTTTAATTAACATTTCTATTGATGTGATAAAACACCATGAGAAGGCAAACTATAAAAGAGGGTGTTTATCTGAGGCTTACAGTTTAAGGATATAAAGTCCCTGGTGTTCATGGTCGGGAATACAGCAACAGGCAAACAGACATGCTGGAGTAGAACATGAGAGCTCACATGTGCTCAATAAGTAGGAGACAACTAGAGCAAGCAAACAATCACATGGGCTTTTGAAAGGACAAAGCCCTTTCCCAGTGACACACCTCTTCCAATACAGCAAGACCTCTGATTGCTTTCAAAGTATTGGTCCAAGTTAGGATCAAGTATTGAGCCTTTTTAGTTTCATGAAATCCCATTCTTCACCTTAATGCCTGAGTCATTGGTGTTCTATTCAGGAACTTTTCCCCTGTGCCAATGTGTTCAAGGATATTTTCTACTCTCTCTTTTATTAGATTCAGTGTGTCTGGTTTGCTGAGGTCTTTGATCTATTTGGACTTGTTTTTGTTCAGGGTGATAAATGTGGATCTATTTGCATTCTTGAACATGCAGACATACAGATAGAACAGCACCATTTATGATAGATACTCTCCCAGTTCCATTTTATGCTTTTGGCTTCTTTGTCAAAAATTAAGTGTCCATAAATTTGTGGGGTTTTTGCTGAGTCTTTGATTCTATTCCATTGATCTACCTGTCTGTTTTCTATACAATACCAGGCAGTTTTTATTACTATTTCTCTGTAGTAAAGCCTTAGATCAGGCATGGTGATACCTCCAGAAGTTCTTTTACTGTTCAAGATTGTTTTGGCTAACTTGGGTTTTTTGTTTTGCCATATAAAGTTGAAAATTGTTCTTTCAAGGTTTATGAAGAATTGTCTTGGAATTTTGATGGGGATTGCACTGTAGACTGCATTTGGTAAGATGGCCATTTTCACTATGTTGTTCCTACCAATGCATGAGCGAGGGAGATCTTTCCATCTTCTGATATCTTTGTTGAATTCTTTCTTCAGTGACTTGAAGCTCTTGTCATACAGGTCTTTCACTTATTTAGTTAGAATTACACCAAGGTATTTTATGCTATTTATGGCTATTGTGAAAGGTATTGTTTCCCTAACTTCTTTCTCAGCCCATTTATCACTTGTGTAGAGGAAGGGTACTTATTTCTTTGAGTTAATTTTATATCCTGCCACTTTGCTGAAGGTGTTTATCAGCTATAGGAGTTCTCTGGTAGAATATTTGGGTCACTTTTGTATACTATCATACCATCTACAAAGAGTGATTCAGAAAGGCAAAAGATATTGTCAGTACAAAATGACAGCCTACAGTTGGGAAAAATTCTCCATTAACCCTACATCAGACAGAGTACTAATATCCAAAATATATAAAGAATTCAAGAAGATAGACTCCAAAAGAGTAATTAATCCAATCAAAAAAATGTGGTACAGAGCTAAACAGAGAATTCTCAACAGAGGAATTTCGAATGTTGAAAATCACTTAAAGAAATATTCCACATCTTCAGTCATCAGGGAATTACAAATCAAAATGATGCTGAGATTCCACCTTATACCAATCAGAATGGTTACTCAAGAAACAAAACATGATGGTGAGAATATAGAGAAAGGGGAACACTCATCCATTGCTGGAGGGATTGAAAACTGGTACAAAAACTCAAAAAAACAATACAGCAGTTCCTCTGAAAGTTTGAATTGTTCTACCTGAAGACCCAGCTATACCTCTCCTGAGCATATACCCCAAAGATGCTCCACCATACCACAAAGACATGTGCTCCACTATGCTCATAGCAACTTTATTTGTAATAGCCAAAAACTTTAAGTAACCCAGATATCCTTCAACTAAAGAATGGATACAGAAAATATGGTATATATACACAGCAGAATATTATTCAGCTATTAAAAACAATAACATCATAAATTTTCAGGCAAATGAATGGAACTAGACTACATCATGCTGAGTGACATAATCCAGACCCAAAAGTACATGCATGGGATGTATCCACTGATAAGTGGATATTAGCCAAAATATTCAGAGTACCCATGATACACCCCACAGACCCAAAGAAGTTAAAAAAGAAGGAAGGCTTGAATTGAGAATGCTCGAATCCCACTTAGAAGGGGGAGAAAAATACTCATGGGAGGCAGAGGGAAGGAGGAACCTGAATGGGAGAGAAGACGGTTATGGGAATATCAGTACAGGATCAAACAGCAAGGGTAGAGATAGAAGAGAGGCCAAGAGGGCCAGGAGAATGAATGGAAATATTCAGCTGCTGGGATGGGGGTGAGAGATGGGGATAGGAGGAATCTCTAGGAAGTTCCAGAGATCTGGGATGAAAGAAGTTCCAAGGAGTCAGTGCAGGTGACTTTAGATGAAATACCCAACAGTGGGAATATGGAGACTGAAGGGTCCACCTCCAGTAGCCTGACAGGACCCCCAGTAGAGGGATGGGGACATCAACCCAGCTCTAAAGTTTTGACACAAAATTAGTCCTGTCTAAAAGAAATGCAGGGACAAAAATGGAGCAGAGACTCAAGGAATGGTACACCAGAGATCAGCTCAATTTGAGACCCATCCCATGGGCAGACACCAATCCCTCACTCAATGATCCTCTGTTGTGCATGTGGACAAGAACCTAGCAAAGCTGCGCTCTGAGAGGTTATACATAGCAGCTGACTTAGACATTTGCAGATATCCACAGCTTGGACGGAGGCTAGGAATGTAGATGGAAGAGTTAGGGGAAAGATTAAAGGCCCTCAAGGACACGGCAAACCCACAGTAAAACCAACAGTGTCAAAGAACCTGGACCCCTGGGAACTCCCAGAGACTAAGTGACCGACCAAAGAGCATACGGGAACTTGTCTGAATCTCCTGGCACACATATGTAGCAGAGGAAAGTCTTGTCTGGCCTCACTGGGAGAAGATTCACTTAATCTTGCAGAGACTTGATGCCCCAGAGTTCTAGGATATGGAGGAGGCGAAGTGAGTGGGTAGAGGGAGGGAACTCTGAGAGGGGGCCCAGAAGGAAGGCAGCATTTGGCATGTGAATAAATAAATAAATAAGCTTATGCATCTCTCTCTTTCAGCCTATGCATATCTCTCTCTCTCTCTCTCTCACGCTTTGTTTTTATTGAAACCACTTTTCATGTAGTAGATTTGGATCACAGTTTTCCTTCTTTTATCTCTTCTCCAATCTTACCCTCCCCCCCCCATCCTTATATATAACTCTCCTTGAATATGTCTCATGGCTCTAGTATTTCCAGCATTGTTGGGTCTCCATTGCAAATGAGGCATCACTTTCTCAGTTTCATGGAATGGCCCTTTTGGGCTTCCTACACTCTCACAGTTTCATTCAAGGACTCCCCTGTATCATGATTTAGGCTCAGTAAATGTCTGAAACTAGAGGAAGCCATGTTTCCTGTCTCTAAAAATATCATCATGTGTATGACAATACTAATTTCAGCAGTCTGTTCCAGATAATCTCTTAATTTATTGAATTGCATTAGCACCAGCTTTTGATTACAGTTGTTTTCTAAAACTATAATTTTTAGGCTTTATTTTGCAAATTTGAAGCTTTGGTATGTGACTTCTTGTTTTGAAATCACTGCTCTCTTCATGAGTATGCACAGAAAGCCTCTTTGTAATGGTGTTAATCTGCTTAACAATTAGAACCTCTGTTCTAGCACAGGATTGGCTTAATAAAGCTACATAGTGCATATTTTCTCTCCAAACTGTGTATCTTTTAAATTTATTTTTACCCTACTTGATTGTTTCATCAATAGTAGACCTGCATTATCAATAATAACTAAGCCACAAAATCAACATTATGCTCTGTTGAAATTTCATCCATCAAACAATTTAGATAACTACCTTTTTATTTAGTCTCATTCAAGTACTCAAGCTATGGGAAGGAAGCAGCCATATTTTTGCCAAAATATCACAGGAATGGCTTTTAGTCTAGTTGCTAATATTCTTGCTGTCCAAAACAACTTGAGTGGGCCTTCAATTGCTCTCAGCATAACTGTCTTCCAGGCTTATACAAAATAGCCTTTTAAGCTCTCCTTAAAGCATTCAATAACTTTTGTAGTCAAAATTTCCAAGGTATTTCAAATTCCTTGAAAAAAAGAAAAGGAAAATAGGGAGGAAGAAAGGAAGGAAAAAAGAAAAAAAGAAAGAAAATATACCATGGTCCGTTTCTCCATAGCTATAGCTCATTCTCTGTACCAACTCCCAATTTTTTGGTTATGTTTTTGTTGCTGTGATAAAACTGCTAGCATGATTTAAAGCTACTTATGGAAAAAGCAGCTTTCTTTGGGTTTTAGTTCATAAAGATAAGAGTTCATCTTGGGAAACAAGCACACAGCTATTGGTAGGCATTGTGGTTAGAGCAGGAGGCTGAGCGCTCATATCCTCAAGTAAAAGCACAAAGCAGAAACACTGACATAGAAGTTGTTTGAGGCATGTTTTTCTCAAAGCCTGTTCCAAGTGATGTACTCCTTCTAACAAGCTTGCACTACCTAAACATCCCCAAATAGCACCAAAATATGAACCCAAACCTATGGGAGGTTTCCCTATTCAGACTATCACAGACCCTACAGACTCTATCCAAATCTGTTTCAGTAACATACACACAAAAAGTAAATAGCTCTCCTATATTCCAAGCATATTGAAAAGCATATTGGAATAGAAATTAGAGAAACAATCCTATTCATGATAGCTATAATAATAAAAAAAATTGAATACCTTGGAATCAGCCTTCAAAAAAAAAGAAAAGAGAGACTTCTAAATCAAAACTCCAAGTTCCTAGATAATTGGGCTTAAATGACTTCCCTTTATTTGTACTCAAATACTTTGAAAAAATTACATGAGGAGGAGCCTAAAGCAATTATATAAAGATTCAAGTTATAGTATACATGATTAGTCCTACTTGAAATTTTTTAGCATAGTAATTTATTTAGTATTCTATTCCATGTCCTTAATATGAGATTTACTACCTCAGTTACATTTATATTTCTGAGAAGATAAACCATGAAAATGCCAATTTTTATGAAAAAGTACTTAATTGGAAGCTTTCTTAAAGATTCAGAGGGTGAATTCATGGCTATGATGGCCAGGATCATGTCAGCAGGCACAAGTTCTGTGTTAGAGCAAGGGCTAAAAGCTAACGTTTTATTCACATATAGCGGCAGACAGACAGAGAGAATGAGAGTCATGGAGTCTGGAGGACCTGAGGCAGGTATTATCTTTTGAAATTCAATGCCTATCCTCAGTGACATATCTCCTCTGACAAGGCCTAATCCTTCACAAAACCTTTTGATCAAATAGGACCCAGCATTTAAATATATGAGCCTCTGAAGCACTCTCATTTAAACTACTCCACTAATTCTGATGTACTTTGTAACTGCTTAAAATTCTTGTTTGATCTTTAGTTCAACATTCCATGTTAAACTTTACTAGACCCATTCCTCAGATAAGTAAAAATGAGAACAGTGAGATTAATATTATGTTCCAAATATGGATTAGTAAAAGACAGAATGTTGCTTTTTCTCATGACTACTTTCAAAGCTCATGCATTTTTCTCTTTATAATTATATTCAATTTATCTTTACAGTATCAAAATGCTGAACAGAAATACTTGTTAATTTATCTTCATTTTTTATGTATGCACTGCCATATGTCAAAATTTAGGCCAGCCAGTCTTCTGTCACTGTGACGGATACCTGATAAACTTCAAAATAAAGATAGAAAGATTTCAAATCTTTAGATTTTCAATATTTAAACCTTTGATCACTTGGTATTAATATTTCTGGCCATTGGTAACATGGGATATCATGGCAGGAAGAAAATGTTAGAGTGACGCTGCTCACTTTATTTTTTTCACTTGTCTTTTTAAAATCAATTAATTTATTTATATTACATCCTGATAGATGTTTCTCTTGTTACAGTCCCTCCTTCTACCCTTCCCCACCCTCAGCTTCCTGTCCTTGTGTCCTCTCTTGCCATATCAAGGTGCAGTTGAAGTGGGAGTTTCTTCTCCTATTGTGGCTTGACAAGGCAGTCCAGTAAGAGGAAAAGCATCCAAGGCTGCTGCTGTTCAATTTATAGTAGACAAGAAAGAGAAAGAAAAGGGGGCGGGGACAAACGAAGAGAACCCTTATGATCCATTGACCTCTACCTCTGAATACTACTTCATTGGTTATTATGCCTTCCATACTTCAGCTTTGGAGGGGTGGTTAAGATCCCGATAATACCAAGTAAAGGCTTTAAAAATAATGTATTCCAGTTATTATTTAACTGCGAATACGTTTAATCTATACTATTTTCCTCGCCCATTAAAATTCAACTATTATAAGCAAAAAAGTAAACTACTGTCATCTGAAAGAAGAGGAAAAGACTCACTTTGTTATTTTTTTATTTAAAATGTCCAAACTTATGATACACACCTTACGTTTCACTAAAGAGAAGAAATACTACTGTAGGGCAGGAGTGATTTTCATTGGAATACTTCAGACAAAAACCATTGTCTTTCAGTTTCTTGTACATTTTTTTTTCTTTCCACTATACAAATTTGCTAGAGGCCAAATCTTTATTGTGTCTCCTTGTAGTGATCTTATAATTTAGAATGAATCTTTTAAAGATAAAATACAGTAAGAATGTAACTTACTTAGCATAGGTCACAAGGGAATATTCAATAAAATTATGGCATCTTAACAGTTTATAAATTAGTATAAATGTTATTCAATTTTTAAAAATAAAATTTCATTAGTCATGTTTTTACTCATTATTTTTCTTTTTTGCTGCATAGAATTTAAGTTAAGAAATGAAGGGTTTAACCTGGATCAGTGTTGAAGAGTACAGTTTATTATAGTGGGAAAGTCAAGATGGCGAGAGCTTGAGGCAGCTCATTGCCTTGTGTCTACAGTCAGACAATCATGACAATGAAGAAGGCTGATGCTCAGTTCATTTTGTCCTTTTTATTCAGTCCAGTGCATGAGTTCAGTAAAGTATCGATCCATATTTAGGGTAGATCATTCCACCTTGATAACCCAAATGCAGAAAATTGCTCATAGCCGAATAAAACGGTCTGTTTCAATGAAGATCGTAAATTACATCGAGTTGAAAATCAAGATGAAGTCTGAAATACGTACTCATAATCACAGTGCTTGGACAAATCAATTAAGAAGGCAAAGAGTTAAGGTGAACTTTTATTACATACGTAGACGGCCTCAAAACAAAATTTAAACCAAATCAACCAAACAAACAAACAAAAAAGAAAGAAAAGGTAAATAATTTTTCTCCTGCTGTTTGTTTTTCTTCTACTTCCTTCAGATAATAAAAAGCTGTGTGAAAAATTATTGCTACTACCCAGTATAATTAATTTTATATTTGGGGGAAAAAAAGACTAGTTTGTATCTACTCTTTTTTCTTTTTCTTTCTTTCTTTCTTTCTTTTTTTTTTTTTTTTCTGTTTCAAAAAGCTTTATTTTTACTCGGTTCAAGACTTGGGAAAGGCTCCAGGGCGGTTACAAAGGTGCCTAGTGGCTTGAGAAGTTCATTCTGGTGGAAGTCCTGAGGCGGGCTGGTGCAGAGCAGAGGAGGGAGCCCCTTGGAAGGCACAGAGGCTTCCTAGTCCTGCTTGAGAGTGAGGCAATCAAAGAGATACTCGCCCAGAGATGACTGGGGCACGGCACAGCAGTCTGCGCTGGTTGTGGCCCTGCCAGCCTATGGAGGTTGGTCAGGTGGTTGCCCATCTTCTTGATTAGCTTCACCTCCTTATTGAAGAAGTGGTTTTCCAAGAGGTCACAGAGATGAGGGTCTGTGCGGGCAGAACCCAGGGCATGCAGATCAAAGAGCGTCTGGTTCAGGCTCTTGTCCTGGGCCAAGGCAGCTTCTATGGTCTCCTGGGTTTTACCCCATTCATCTTGAGAAGGCTTCTGCACATCCTGGAAGAGTGCACCGCCCCCATGAACGATGTTCTGCAACTTGAGGAGATGCGCAGTGCCCTCGCGCTTCTCCTCGGCCAATTCAGGGAAGAAGTGTCCTATCCCCTCCAAAGCCACGCCATCCCGATCAAAAAAGAAGCCCAGAGAGAGATATAGGTGGAGGAGGCCCACAGGTGCAAGTTGACCAGGAGGTTCATAGCGGATAATTCTGACGAATCTCAGAAGTCATGGCTGATCCGGAGTATGGTGCTAACAGCGAAGTCGGTGCTGGCTGGTCCTAGGAGCCAAAGGCGGCGAGGATATAGTCTCGGAGGCTGCTGCGACTGGAGAGACTTGTAAGGTGGCTGGAAGGTAATTAAATGGGAGTCCCCAGGTCTGTTCTGTCCAAACACTATTGAAGCAAGGCAGAGATCCACGGGACCTCCAAGGCACTGCTCTAGTTTGAACCTATCTGTTCAACCTTTTTTTTGAAGTCTTAAATTGTTTAATATTGTACTTTAGTAGAGGGTTATGAAATCATAGTCATACAGATGATTCCACCCAACTATTCAACATTATTTTAAAGAGTGACCAATATTCATAGGAACCTGTGCTAAGTGCTTGAACCGTAAAAATGATCAAGCCATTCGACTGATTAATGTTTACTTTTTTCTTTTTAGAATTTCATTGGTTTCACATTAAAATTAAAGAGAAGTACTACTTTTCAAGTTGATGTATATTTTGTCTCAAGTCTTAGTCTCCTTTGAATCCATGCACTCCATTCAACAAAAACCTAAATTGCCTAAGAATAAGATCTTGTCAGGAACATTCATAATGAACTTTTTTTTTTTTACAATTTAAGTGTAAAATTGATTCAGAACATGCCACTTACATGAACAAAACTATTTTGTGGTGACTTGTCATTTTCTCACCCAAATAAACTTCACTAATTAAATGATTCTCAGTATCCTATTATTTTTTTATAAAGTGGCTTATTCTTTTAAAATATTTATTTTTATGTGCATAGAATGTTGCTGCATGTATGAATGTGCACTGTGTTTAAGCCTGGTGCCCACAGGACAGAATAGGGTGCTGCATCCTCTGGAACTAGAGCTACAAAGTGTTGGGAGCTATCATTTGGATACCAATGTCAACGCTGAGTCCTCTGGAAGACCAGCAAGTAATATGGAACTATCTCTCAGGCCTCAGTGTCCTCATGCTTTTTATTCAGTCTCAAAGTTATTGTGTGAAAATGGCATTGCAAATAAGTATTCTACTTGGTATGTTTCTGAGCTCTAAAAATATCCTGGGTTTGTCTTATGTAGAGTTACTATTCTTTCTGTACTGAAGAATCTTATATCTCAAAAAGGACATAAAGTAAACATAATATTTGCCACAGCTCAAGCATCCAGATCTTTGAAATCTGACTGGAAACAAGAAGAAATAAAGCAGACACACTGAAGTAATATAACTCTAAGTTCAAGTGGGACATAGTTTCAGATGGAGACATACTATCAGCCCAAAATTTCAACACATTTATTATATAAGAATATCTTCATAGGGGTTCATTGTAGAGAAGTACTTTCAGGTTAATGTGATCATGCAGGAAAAGGAAATTGTGATTGGTATTCATTGCACATACTATTTTTAGCTAAAGGCTAACCATTCATCAACATTTATCCTCAGTCTAGAGGGAGGCATTGGAATTCTACTGAGCCTAATCCAGTGAAGATATTTTTATTTTCATGAGTCTGGGACATTGGCTTCTTTGACATGGCATATTTGTGTCAACAATATACCATTATTCAGGACTTTAGTCATTCTCCACAAATATGATTTACTACGTATATTAGGAGTCAGAAATCCATATTCTTCACTGAATCAGAATTTTGCCCACTTTATTGTCACAGCAAAAACTATATACCATTACCCTATATCTTTAACCAAAATCTCTTAACTCCACAGGCATTATTTTTTGTTCCTTCTAACCGTCAAATTTGTGAAAAATCTGATTATAAAGAATATATTTTTTCTCTTCTCATTTATGTCTCGTCAAGAAGAGTCTGCTATCCTACTGCCACACTCCTTGTAACTTGCTTAATAATTACTAAATTGTCAAACTCAGAATAAACATCAGAAGATCAGAAGTAGTCAGTGCCCTCTCATTCAACATTGTCTGTTCTGATGGATTACACTTCTTTTACTTCTACCTTCTTGTTTCCTTCACCAAAGTTAACTGATTATGTCAGTATCTTCAATAAGGTATTAAATTTTGTTACAGTAATCTGTTTCTATTTAATATTATTATCAAGTCTGGATTGCTAGACTCATTCCTTATTTAAAACAATGTAAAGGTGTTGAAAGGTGAAAAAGACAGCCATAATCTTATTGTAACAGGGTATATCCATCTAATTTTACAAATGAACACAAATACGTACACACACACACACACACACACACACACACACACAAAACACTTACACATACCCACACACAAGCACACATATACATATACACACACACACACACACAAACACACATACCCACACACAAACACACACACAAACACACACACACACACACACACACACACACACACACACACACACACACAAACATACAGGAAGACAGATACCAAAGAGCCTTGCATGTATTCTACTACTATGGAACGTTTCATTATTTTCCTAACTATTCTTATTTTATTTGTTTTTATGTATTTTTTATTATTCTCTCATAGCATCCTGATTACAGTTTCTTCTCCTTCTTCTCCCCCAGTATCTCTTGTCCACCTCCTCTATCCCCCAATCTACAATCCCAATCCACAATCCATATCCTACTGCTCAGAAAAGAGCAAGCCTCCCAGGGAAGTCAATATGGCAGTTTCTCAGAAAATTAGGAATGTATCTACCTCAAGACCCAAGTATACCGCTCCTGTACATATACCTTAAGGACGTGCCATCCTACCACTTGCTCAACTATGTTTGTAGCAGCTTTCTTCATAATAGCCAGAAACTGTGAGCAACCTAGATGTCACTGAACAAAAGAATGGATAGAGAAAATGTGCTACTTTTACACAATGAAGTATTTCTCAGCTGCTAAAAGAAGTGACATAATGAAATTTTCAGGCAAATGGATGGAACTAGAAAAAATCATCCTGAGCGAGGGAACCCAGACCCAGAAAGACAAACTTAGTAGGTGTTCATTATGAATGGATAATAACTGTAAAGTAAAAGACAATCATGCTATATTTCACAGATCCAAAGAGGCTAAATAACAATAAGGGAGAAAGAATCTCCCTGGGAAAAGGAAATAAAATAGATTTCACAAGTAGACTGGGGACAAGTGTATGAGGAGTCAGATGGGGGTAAGAAATGGAGACAATGCTAGAATATGGACTGTCTCTTTTAGGGGAGAGGTGGAAATCTGGTGCAACTGAAACTCCATAGAATCTACAAGAGTAATCCTAGCAAAGACTCCAAATAACGGGGTAAATGATCCTAAACAAGACACATCCTTTACCTAGCAATACCTAAAGTGGAGGAATTGGTTCACCAAACCAACCACAAAAATGTCGACCTATAGCTTGTCCTACCTTCAGAGTGTTCTGCAATTAGAGGCTAGTAGAATCAGCATTAAAGAGACCATATAGACTTCATGCAGCAACTGATGGGAGCAAATACAGACTCCCACAACAAAACATTAGACAAAGCTACAAAAGCTTTATTCTTTTTAATTTACACTTCAAGTCTCAAAAAAAAAGGAACCTATCACGACTACTTTTCAAAGACCTAACAAGCAACTGAATGAATCAGATGCAGATATTTGCACCCAACCAATGGACAGAAGCTTCTGACCCCTGTGACTGAGTTAGGGAAAATCTGGAAGAAGCTGAAGAGGAAGGTGACTCTGTAGGAGGACCAGCAGTCTCAATTAACCTGGACGCCAAGATCTCTCAGACACTGGACCACCAATCAGGCAGCATGCATGAGCTGATATGAGGCCCCCAACACATATATAGTAGAGGACTTCTGGGTCTGGATTCAGTCAGAGAAGATGAACCTAATCCTCAAGAGACTGGAAGCCCCAGGGTTTTAGAGGTCTGGTAGGGTGGAGGGTGGGGATGGGACTATACTTGTGGAAACAGGGGGGAGGGAGAAGGTATGGGAATGGGGAACAGTCAGAGGGTGGACTGGAAAGGGAATAAAATCTGGAGTGAAAAAAAATTAAATAAAAATTTTAAATAATTGTCTTTTATGGAGAGAAAAGGGAAAAAAATAGAGAAAAGAAAGGGAAACACAAAGATAGATTATGCAAACGGGCACTTGCTACCAAGTTTTAACTAAGGTTGGATCTTCTTAGCCCCTGTGGTAGTAAGGGAGTGAATCAACAGAAAGCTTTTCCTTAACCTTCACATGCATGTCTACATGCAGGTACAGAAATGCCTGATACATTGAAAACAGTGCACCCCATCAGAGTCTCTTCTAAGACTTAGATTTTATTTGGCTATCATAGTTTTTATTTTGACATGGTTAAAAGACCCAAGGTTTTTCTTTCTTAAAAATTACATGTCAACAAATCAAATAAAAACATGACAAAATTATAGACTGTAAAATTTTAAGACTTAAAAGAAAGTAAACTGGACAGGAGTCTTCCCGTTTCCATCTGTGTCTGGGGACCTCAGCCTGGGATACAGAGCTCCATAGCCAAATAGCGCCAGGAGAAAGCTAGCCTCCCAGGAGGGTGGACAAGCCAGTGAGTGCAGGTAAGATGAGCACCACTGCTCAGCAGAGGAAAAGCTAGCCTCCCAGGAGTGTGGACAGGCCTGTGAGCAAGATAAGGCCAGCACCTCTGCTCAGCAAGACCTGCCCAGAACCCTCTAAACTCAGGGACTGAGGAGCAGCCGGGGACAGGAGCCTTCCTGTTTCCATCTGTGGCTGGGGACCTCAGCCAGGACCACAGGCCTCCATAGTCAAATAGCACCAGGAGAAAGCTAGCCTCTCAGGATGGTGGACAAGCCAGTGAGTGGAGGTAAGACAAGCACCACTGATCAGCAGAGAAAAAGCTAGCCTCCCAGGAGTGTGGACAAGCCTGTGAGTGGGGTAAGGTCAGCACCTTTGCTTAGCTGGACCCACCCAGAACACTCAGGACACAAGGACTGAGTCTTGGTCTTTCGATTTACTTCTGCAGCCAGGGAGCTGATCCTGTGACACTGGGCTCCATACTCAAATAATGCCAGAAGAGAGCTAGTCTCCCAGGAGTGGCAACACACCTTCAAGCACATGCAAGACCACCACTTCTGTTCAAATTCCTACATCAAGATGGATCCTTGCAGAGCCATCATGACACAGGAACCATGGAACAGATGGGGACAAGATCCTTCTGGTTTCTCTCTGCACCCCAGAACTGACCCAGTACCACAGCTCTCCAAACCCAAATTCCTCTCAGAGAGAGCTGGTCTGCAAGGTATACTGACACAGAGGTTTGCTAGAGAGACAAGCCAAAGTCAGAGAGAGCAAGACCAGTTAACACCAGAGATAATCAGATGGCAAAAGGCAAGGGCAAGAACATAAGGAACAGAAACCAAGGCAACTTGGCATCATAAGAACAAAGTTCTCCCACCACAGCAAGCCCTGGATACCCCAAAAAACAAGAAAAGCAAGATTCAGATTTAAAATCACATCTCATGATGAAAACAGAAGATTTTAAGAAAAAATTAAATAACTCCCTTAAAGAAATACAAGAGAACACAGGTAAACAGCTAGAAGTCCTTAAAGAGTAAACATAAAAATCCCTTAAAGAATTACAGGAAAACACAATCAAACAGGCAAAATTACAGGAAAACACAATCAAACAGGTGAAGGAAATGAGCAAAACCATCCTATCGGATCTAAAAATGGAAATAGAAACAATAAAGAAATCACAAAGGGAGACAACACTGGAGTTAGAGAACCTAGGAAAGAGATCAGGAGTCATAGATGCAAGGATCGCCAACAGAATACAAGAGATAGAAGAGAGAATCTCAGGTGTGGAAGATACATAGAAAACATTAACACAGCAAAGAAAATGTAAAATGCAAAAAGCTCCTAACCCAACACATCCAGAAAATCCAGGACACAATGAGAAGACCAAACCTAAGGATAATAGTATAGAAGAGAGTGAAAATTCCCAACTTAAAGGACCAGTAAATATCTTCAACAAAATCATAGAAGAAAACCCTAACCTAAAGAAAGAAATGAACATAAATATACAACAAGCTTATAGAAATCCAAACAGATTGGACCAGAAAATAAATTCATCCCGTCACATTATAGTGAAAACACCAAATACACTAAACAAGGAAAGAATATTAAGAGCGGTAAGGGAAAAAGGTCAAGTAACATATAAAGGCAGACCTATCAGAATTACACATGACTTCTCACCAGAGACTATGAAAGCTTGAAGATCCTGGGCAGAACTCATACAGACCCTAAGAGAACACAACTACCAGCCCAGGATGCTATACCCAGCAAAACTCTCAATTACCATAGACAGTGAAACCAAATATTCTATGAAAAAAACAAATTTACACAATATGTTTCCACAAACCCAGCCCTACATAGGATAATAGACAGAAAATGTCAACACAAGGAGGGAAACTACACCCTAGAAAAAGCAAGAAAGTAATCTTTCAACAAACTCAAAAAAAAGAAGGCTACACAAACATAAAAATAGCATTGAAAATAACAGAAAGCAACAATCACTATTCCTTAATATCTCTTAACATCAATGTACTCAATTCCCAAATAAAAAGGCATAGACTAGCAGACTGGATACATAAACTGGACCTAGTATTTTGCTGTATACAGGAAACACACTTGAGAGTTAAAGACAAACACTACCTCAGAGTAAAGGGCTGGAAAACAAGTTTCCAGGCAGATGTTCCCAGAAACAGGCTGGAGTAGCCGTTCTAATAACGGATAAAATCGACTTACAACCAAAAGTCATCAAAAAGATAAGGAAGGACACTTCATACTCATTAAAGGAAAAAAATCTACCAAGGAGAACTCTCAATTCTGAACATTTATGGTCCAAATGCACCCACATTCATAAAAGAAACTTTACTAAATCTCAAAGCACACTTTGCACCTCACACAATAGTGGGAGACTTCAACACCCCACTATCATCAGTGGACAGATCTTGGAAACACAAACTAAACAGAGACACAGCGAAACTACCAGATGTTATAGATCAAATGTATTTAATAGTATATATAGAACATTTCATCCTAAATCAAAAGAATATACCTTCTTTTCAGCACCTCATGGTACCTTCTCCAAAATTGACCATATAATCGGTCACAAGCAAACCTCAATAGATATAAGAAGATTGAAATAATCCCATGCCTCCTACCAAATCACTATGGATTAAAGCTGATCTTCAATGGCAACAACAACAGAAAGCCCACATACATGTGGAACCTGAACAAAGCTCTACTAAATGATAACTTGGTCAAGGAAGAAATACAGAAAGAAATTAAAGACTTCGTAGAATCTAATAAAAATGAAAGTACAACATACCCAAACATATGGGACACAATGAAAGCAGTGTTAAGGGGAAAACTCATAGCTCTGAGTGCCTCCAAAGAGAAAGTGGAGAGAGCATACACTAGCAGATTGACAGCACAACTGAAAGATCTAGAACAAATAGAAGCTAATAAACCCAAGAGGAGTAGAAGGCAGGAAATAATCAAACTCAGGGCTGAAATCAACCAAGTAGAAACAAAAAGAACTATACAAAGAATCAACAAAATCAGGAGTTGGCTCTTTGAGAAAATCCACAAGATAGATAAATCCTTTGCCAAACTAACCAGAGGGCACAGAGACAGAATCCAAATTAACAAAATCAGAAATGAAAAGGGAGATATAACAACAGAATCTGAGGAAATTCAAAATATTATCAGAGCCTACTACAAAAGCCTATACTCAACAAAACTATAAAATCTGGATGAAAAGGACACTTTTCTAGACAGACATCAAATACTAAAGTTAAGTCAGAATCAGATAAACCATTTAATAGTCTCATAACCCCTAAATTAATAGAAGCAGTCATTAAATGTCTCCCAACCATAAAAAGACAAGTCCCAGGTGGGTTTAGTGCAGAATTCTATCGGACCTTCAAAGAAGACCTAATACCAACACCCTTCAAACTATTCCACAAAATAGAAACAGAACGAACACTACACAATTCATTCTATGAGGCTACAATTACACTGATACCAAAACTTCACAAACACCCAACAAAGAAAGAAAACTTCAGACCAATTTCCCTTATGTATATTGATGCAAAAATACTCAATAAAATTTTTGCAAACTGAATCCAAGAACACATGAAAACTATCATTCATCATGATCAAGTAGGCTTCATCCCAGGGATGCAGGGATGGTTCAATGCCCTGAAATCCATCAATGTAATGCACTACATAAACAAACTCAAAGAAAAAAAAAAACATGGTCATTTCATTAGATACTGAAAATGCATTTGACAAAATTCAACATCCCTTCATGATAAAAGTCTTGGATAGATCAGAAGTACAAGGCCCATACCTAAACATAGTAAAAGCGATATACAGCAAACCAGTAGCCAACATTAAACTAAATGTGGAGAAAATGGAAGCATTCCCACTAAAATCAGGGACTAGACAATGTTGTCCACTCTCTCTCTATCTATTCATTATAGTACTTGAAGTTCTACCTAGAGCAATTAGACAACAAAAGGAGGTCAAAGGGATACAAATTGGAAAGGAAGAAATCAAAATATCACTATTTACAGATGATATGATCGTATACTTAAGTGACCCGAAAAACTCCACCAGAGAACTGCTGTAGCTGATAAACAACTTCAGCAAAGTGACCGGATGCAAAATTAACTCAAACAAATCAGTAGCCTTCCTGTACTCAAGGATAAACAGGCTGAGAAAGAAATTAGGTAAATGATACCATTCACAATTGTCACAAACAATATAAAGTACCTTGGTGTGACTCTAACCAAACAAGTGAAAGATCTATATGACAAGAACTTCAAGTCTCTGAAGGGGAACATCAAAGTGGGAATACAGGAGTGGGTGGATAGGTGGGTGGGAGATGGAATACCCTCATAGAGATGGGGAGGGGGAGAGGGGAGGGAGTTTCCAAAGAGGAGACCTAGAAAGGGAGAAACATTGGAAATGTAAATAAAGTATCTAAAAATAAAAACAAAAATAAAAAAAGAAATAGAATTTATCAACATAAAAAAAGTAGACACTGAAAAAAGAAAAAAGATGTAAACAGGGCATCCAAGACTCAAAATGTGAGGACCAATGAAGTCCAAGTATTAATTTTATAATTTTTTATTGGCATATATTTTTTGCTCCTCCTCCCACCTCTTCCTCTTCCCCCTTTCTTTCATTCATTCATTCATTCTTTCTTTCTTTTCCTTTTAAAAAGGATTTATTTATTTTATATATGTGAGTACATTGCCACTGTCCTCAGACACACCAGAAGAGGGCATTGAAAAAAAAAAAAAGAAAGAAATCGAAGAAGACCTCAGAAGGTGGAAAGATCTGCCATGCTCATGGATTGGGAGGATTAATATAGTAAAAATGGCCATCCTGCCAAAGCAATCTACACATTCAATGGAACCCCCATCAAAATTCCAACTCAATTCTTCATAGACTTAGAAAGAGCAATTCTCAAATTCATTTGGAATAACAAAAAATCCAGGATAGCAAAAATTATTCTCAACAATAAAAGAAATTTTGGAGTAATCAGCATCCCTGACATCAATCTGTACTACAGTACAGTAGTGATAAAAACTGCATGGTATTGGTACAGCGATAGGCTTATAGATCAATGGAAGAAAATTGAAGACCCAGAAATTAACCCACGCACTTACGGTAAATTGATCTTTTTTTTTTTGGTCAATTGATCTTTGACAAAGGAGCTAAAACCATCCAATGGAAAAAAAGACAGCATTTTAAACAAATGGTACTGGTTCAACTGGTGGTCAACATATAGAAGAATGCAAATTGATCCGCTCCTATCTCCCTGTACAAAGCTCAAGTCAAAGTGGATCCAGAACCTCCGCATAAAACCAGATACACTGAATCTAATAGAAGAGAAAGTGGGGAAAAGTCTCCAACACATGCATGCAGTGGAAAAGTTCCTGAACAGAACACCAGTGGCTTATGCTCTAAGATCAAGAATCGACAAATGGGACCTCATGAAATTGCAAAGATTTGGTAAAGCAAAGGAAACAGTCAATAGGAGAAAACTGCAACCAACCGATTGGGAAGAGATCTTTACCAATCCTATGTCTGATAGAGGGATAATAGCCAATATATACAAAGAACTCAAGAAGTTACACTCCAGAGAACCAAATAACCCTATAAAAAATGGGGAACAGAGCTAAACAGAGAATTCTCAACTCTGGAAACTCGAAGGGCTGGAAACACCTAAAGAAATGTTCAACATCCTTAGTCATCAGGGAAATGAAAATCAAAACAACCCTGAGATTCCACCTCACACAAGTCAGAATGGCTGAGATCAAAAACTCAGGTGACAGCAGATGCTGGGGAGGTTGTGGAGAAGGAGGAATACTCCTCCTTTGCTGGTGGGATTGCAAGCTGGTACAACCTCTCTGGAAATCAGTTTGGCAGACCCTCAGAAAAATGGACATAATACTACCTGAGGACCCAGCTATACCACTCCTAGGCATATACCCAGAAGTTGCTCCAAAATGTAATAAGGACACATGCTCCACTATGTTCATCGCAGCCATATTTATAATAGCCAGAAGCTGGAAACAACCCAGATGTCCCTCAACAGAGTAATGAATACAGAAAATATGGTACATTTACACAATGGAAAAAAACAATGACTTCATGACATTCCCAGGCAAATGAATGGAACTTGAAAATATCATCCTGAGCAAGGTTACTCAGTCACAAAAGAACAATCATGGTATGTACTCACTGATAAGTGGATATTAACCTAAATGTTTGGAATACTCAAGTTTCACTTCACAGTAACTGTTGGACTGAGTATGGGGTCCTAGATGGAGGAGTTGGAGAAGGGACTGAAGGAGCTGAGGGAGTTTGCAGCCCCATGGAGGGAGCAACAGTGTCAACTGGCCTGGCCCCCCAGTGCTCCTGGAGACTGGACCACCAACCTATGGTGCTGGCTACATATGTGGCAGGTGAGTTGGCCATCAGTGGGAGGAGAGGCCCTTGGGCCTGAGGATGTCAGATGCCCCTGTATAGGGCAATGCCAGGGAGGGAAGATGAGAGTGGGTGAGTGTGTTAGGAAATACCCTCATAGAAGCAGGGGGAGAGTACATGGCATAGCGGGTTTCCAAAGGGGAGACCTGAAAAGGGGAGAACATTGGAAATGTAAATAAAGTATCAAAAAAGAAAAAAAAATAAGAAAGTAAACTGATCATTTTCTCATATCACATTATCTACAATGGAAGAGATTCAAATATTAGCATTTGTAGGATAAGGTTTAAACATACAGTCTCTGTGCAAGTGATTTATTAGAGATTATGATCCTAATAACTGTAAATGAAGAACCTAAAGGTCTTGAAGGGAAAATACACAACCAAAAATTTTATCATTTCAAAAATGGCTTGCACTTCAAGAATGCACTTCAGGGACAATTTGCAACATTAATTATTCAGCAAAAGTTATTATGCCTACTGGTAAGGAAGGTTCATTCTTCTATTACAGTTATTTTTTAGATAAATGGCACTCAGGAGAGTTAAATTGCAATGAATTCTGACACTCTATCTAGGTGAAGCATCTCAACTGTTAAAGGGTTTTCCTCTGAGCAAAGCTCATAATATGAGCAGCTAGGAAGTATCTAAGGGAGCTGTGCACTGAAGAACTTATATCAACAGTTGAAAATCAAATGGATATAAATAATATACAGACAAAGAACCACAATAAAACTATTGAGCAATAAACATATATAGAAAACAGTAGCCTGCAGCTCAAATGTTATTCCGAAGTTGGTTTGTAGCATAAAGAAATTGAATTCAAATAAAAGAGAAGCAAAGGAATAGTATAAAGAGAAGGTACTCAAAGATTTAAACTAAATACTTAGGTCTTTAGAAAGGTACAATTTATCAAGGTAGAAAATGGGACTACAGAATATTTAAATACCTAAATAATGCATTTAAAATAGAGATTATAAAATATTATCTTGAAGAATTTTTAGTGATATCTGTTTTTCTAGTAAACAAATATGATCAATTCTACACAGAATCTAGGAGAAGATAAAGAAAAAGTATCCTCCATTAAAATTATCCTATAGGGCCAATAACTGACTCAAAAGATAAGTAATTCTATGATATCAACCTGAAGTCAATCTCTAAACATACCTTTTAATAAATAATTTTCAAAATGATTCCAATTCCCATGACTCCACTAGCATTGTAGACATGGCTAGGCTTTTCACAACAGCCATGATTTTCTTCCTAAGGAATAGGCCTTAAGTCCAATTAGATAGCAGTTGGTTACTAAGGACATGTGAGTGCTGCTTAGTGCAGCTTTAAAGATATTTTCCATAATGGTCATTGACATAATTCACTGGTGTTTCAGCTGTGAAGTATGCTTTGATTCCTTCACTCTATTATCAGATTGCTAAGCAGCCTTGGATATCATGGAGGGTAACATGCAAAAAATAGGCTTTCATGTAAGATATACCTTGAATCATCCAACTCATGCAACATAAATGGTCATTGTCTGCAGTAATAAAGACCCACCCACCCATAACTCTCAAGTTTTTCAAAAGGCTATCTCAATTATATGTGTGTGTGTGTGTGTGTGTGTGTGTGTGTGTGTAATATTGGGAAGTCAGCAGTTGGGCTACCCTGATTAATCATTCAAAAGAAGGCTCCTCATGCCTATTTTGCTAGCTATAAAATCATCTACATCACCACTACTGCATGTATGACTCATGGAACAACATATTATGGTACAGAAAGATGATAAAACCCAAAATTCCATGAATTCTGTTATAACAGTCATATAAGTGACAGTTTAACAGGAAAAAAAAATAATATCAAGCTGTATGCTCACACTAAAAGGGTAATTTTAATTGGGCCAAACTCCAACACAAAGAACTTACAATATACTAAAGACTGCTGAGAGAAAAATTCATTTCTCCTAGGGATGAGTCCCCTTACTCATTGCTCAATGCAAAGGTTTTAGTCTTGAGACATTATACACACAAGCAACAAAACAAATTCAGCACATTGTATTTATATGTTTGTGCATGCATATATGTATATGTGTGTGCATGTGTATGTATAAGAATATTAATCAAAGAAGTAGAGGACATTAACTTGAGAATGAAGAAAGGAAAGGATACCTGGGAGGGGTTAGAGAGAGAAAATCATGAAGGGGGAGTGATATAATTCAGTTTGCTTAGTAGTACTTTTTAAAAATAAATACAGGTGTATTTCAGCTAATATTTGTTGGTGTGATTTTATCTACTCTATTGGGTTATTATATCTACCACCCTTTCAACTTTTATTCCATCATAATCCTTCCAACTCCCCAACACTAGGTAGGAGAGAAAGGTTAGTAGGGAAACGGGATGTAGACCTCTTTAGGCTAATTCCTGCTAAATAGATGCTTCATGTTCCTGGGGACAAGTACAATCTTTGTCTTCAGAATACCCACCTAGCAATCTAGCAATCCAGCAATCCAGCAATCCAGCAATCCAGCAATCCAGAAATAGCAAAACAGCAATCCAACAAGCACAGCAGCAGTTACCAGAAGCAGCAAGGATCAGCAGCAGTGGCAGCAATAGACGCTATAGGCCTTCTTGGGGCTCTCCCGTTTATACTCTTTCCATAGTCCTCAGAATAAAACTATCTGCAGCTGTCTAGCGCATGAGACAAATCGTAATAACCTGCTGTGAAACAGCCTCTTATCAATACCTGGAATCAAAACAAAAATATCCATACATATACCTGAGTTTATTAAGAAACCAAAGTAGTCACTATAGATATTAATCTGACATTAAGTTATTTGAAAAATCTAAAGCTGTTTAATACTTGAGAATAAACTATATAAATTGAGTACATGAAAAGAATGTTAGTAAGATATTTAAACTGTATATATATGCATATACATCACATTTTATTAAAACTTAATAATAAATGCAAAGTTGAATTAAACTATATTTATTGACTACATTTAAAACTCTTTACTGTTTCTTAATGCCCACCCAACAGCTTCAAACTGCACCCCTTCCACTGGGCTCCATATTCCAGCTCTCAACTTTAGCAGAAGTCTTCTTTTCTGGAGGCCATACCTATACTTTAAATCCCAGGTAAAATATAGCCCACTGACCCACTAACACTCCTTAAAGCCAGCCAAACATCTCCCAAAGCACCCTCCCGTTCCCTGAGCTCTATATTCTGATCCACAACTTGGTCAGAATAATCTTCCTTTACTGGAGCTCATGCTGTACTAGGAACCACAGAGTTCAAGTAGGTATCCAAAACCACAGAGGCCACACAAGTTCTTGGAACCCAGAGATAATGCTGACACCTCAAGCAACAAAGGTCACACAGACCACAAAAACCCCATTGGAGACACCATACTAGTCCCAAATACTTGCTGGTTACCAGAACACCAGACCTTAAAGGCCAGAAGATCCAAGAGGAAATAGAAATAATGGGGGAGCAAATCTATCGAAGAAAGATAAACTCAGAAATCAGCACATAAACCAATCATAACCCCCAAACCAGGAGACTAGAGGAGATCCTAGGAACACAGTCAATAACAACCAGGGAAAGAAGTCATGCATGTCCTCTTTCCTGTTCCCCAAGACCCCCCCCCCCCCATCTTCTCATGTGTCGCTCTTTTCCAGAATCCTTTTGCCTATTGGATGTCCCACATACTATTTTCTGCTTTAGCTATGAACCAATTAGATTTAATTGTCAAGTGCTGTATTTATACAGTACACTAAGGATTTTTCTCTGCACCAAGATAATGTCTCAATTCTGAACATAGGTGCCTCAAATGCAAGGGCACCCACATTTGTAAATGAAACATTATTAAAACTTAAATAACATGTTAAATCGTACATAGCAATAGTGGGAGACTTTGATACCCTGCTCTCATCATTGGATAGATCATACAGGAAAAAAAAATGAGTGGGAAAATAAGGAAGCTAACAAACAATATGAATCAAATGGACCTAACAGAAATCTTCAAAAAATTCCACACAAACACAGAAGAATACCCCTCCTCACCACCTCATCCACCCTTCAGCAAAACTGACAACAAATTAGGTAATAAAGCAAGTCTGAACAGATACAAGAAAATTGAAATAACCATGTGTGTCCTATCAAAAAACCATCAATCAAGCTAGATATCAACAAAACAGAAACTACAGGTAGCCTACAAACTCATGGAAACTGAGCAACTCTATGGAATGATCACTGTGTAAGGGAAGAAATTAAGACTTCCTAAAATTGAATAAAAATGAAGACACAACATAAATAAACTTATGGGAAAAATGAAACTGGTGATAAGAAGGAAGTTCATTGCCTTCATAAAGAAATTTATGAGATTTCATACTAGCAACTCAGCAGCATATCTGAACGCTCTAGAATAAAAATAAGCAAACACACCCAAGAGGAGTAGAGAGCAGTAAATAATCAAACTTGGGGCTGAAATCAATAAAATAGAAACAAGAAAAATATAAACATGAAACAAAAAGTTGATCATTGAGAAAATCAACATAGATAAACCCTTAAGCAAACTAAATAAAAGGCAGAGTGAAAATATCCAAATTGGCAAAGTTGAAAACAAAACCGGGAACATAGAACATAACAGGACAACCTTAGAATTCAAAAGAATCATTATGTCATACTTCAAAAACCTGAATTCAACATAATTGAATAAAATAAAAGAAATTGAAACTTTTCTTGATAAACACCACTTATCAAAGATAAATCAAAATGAGATAAAAGTTTTAAAAAGAACTTTAGCCATAACGAAACAGAAGCAGTCATCAAAAATCTTCCAATCAAAAGAAAAAAGAAAAATCCCCAGGGCCAGTGAGTCTTACTTCAGAATTCTACTACACATTCAAAGAAGAAGTAATGTCAATACTCTTGAAATTTTTCCACAATATAGAAACTGAAGATACATTGTCAAATTTATTTTATGGTGCTTCACTTACCCTGATTCTCAAACCACTCAAAGACTAAACAAAGAAAGAGAATTAGAGAACAGTTTCCATTAGGAAATTTGATGCAAAACTAATAAAACATTTGCAAAGTAAATGCAAGAACACATGAAAAAGAGGAGTCACCATAATTGAGTATGCTTGATTCCAGATATTCAGGAATACTTCAACATCAAAAATCTGTCTATGGAATCCAACATATAAACAAACTGGAAAAAACCCACATGATTATCTCTGTAAAAGCTAAAAAAGCCTTTGACAAAATCCAACACCCCTTCATGATAATGGTCTTGGAGAGATCATGAATATAGTGCTCATATTTAATCCCAATAAAGGCAATATACAGCAAGTCTGTAGCCAACATCAATACAAATGGAGAGAAACTCAAAGCAACTTCACTAAAATCAGGAACAAGACAAGACTGTCTACTCTTTCCATATCTATTCACTATAGTTCTTGAAATTTGAGTTAGGATAGAAAGAAAATTGAAGGAGATAAAAAGTATACAAATTGGAAAAGAAGAACTCAAAGTATCATTATAGATAATATGATGCTATACATGAATGAGCCTAATATTCTACCTGGGAACTCCTACAGCAAAGAAGTTGGATACAAAGTTAATTGGAAAACAACAAAATAATAGCCTCTATATACAAATGACAGACAAAGAAAAAAATCATGGAAGCAATAGATTTCACAGTAGCCACAAATAATATAAAATATCTTAGAATAATTCTAACCAAACAAATGAAAGGTTTTATAATTAAAAAATAAAATAAAAACAAAAAAGAAAACAAAACAATCTTCTTGTCTTGTAAGAAAACAATTGAAGACATGAGAAGATAGAATGATCTTACCTGTTCATGAATTGGTAGAATTAATAAAGATAAAACTGGCATATGATCAAAAGAAATCCAAAAATATGCAATCCCATAAAATGGCAGCAAAGATCTTCAAAAATCTTGAAAGAAAAAAAAATTCTGTTTCATATAAAAACACTAAATTCCCATGACAGCTAAAATGGTCTTGAACAACAAAAGAAAAATTGAAGATACAGAGATTGCTAGCATTTTGTCTAGGCTCCACCCCACAGTTACCTGGCAACAGGTAACTCACTATAAGAAGGGGTGTTTGTCCCCTCCTCTCTCTCTTTCTTTCTTGCTCTAGCTCTGTCTTCTTGCCCCTTACCATCTCTCTCCTATTCTTCTCCCCCCTCTCTCCACAACCTCATGGCCAGCTTCTTCTCCTCTACTCTCTTTCTCTCTGCCTTTCTCTGTTTCTACTACCCTCTCATCTCCCCTCCCCATGCCCTGAGTAAACTCTATTCTGTACTATACTGTTGTTTGGCTGGTCCCTCAGGGGGAAGGGATGCCTTGGCATGGCCCCCAGAGGCATCCTATTCCCCCACACCTGACTACTCATCCACCAAACATATGCCCTCTCTCCTTATCTTTTTATAAAACACAACAGAGGTATTACAATACCATATCTCAAATTGTACTACAGAGTTATAGTAACAAAAGATCATTGTATTGGCCTGAAAATAGACATGCTGATCAATGGAATACCCTCAATACCCAGACATAAATCCACACACCTATGGACAGGTGATATTTTACTAAGAATCCAGAAATACACACTGAAAAAAAGACAGCTTCTTCAACCAATGGATCAGATCAAACTGGATGGCTATGAATAAATGAATCCAAAAACATCTATATTTATAATGTTGTAGAAAACCAAACTCCAAGTAGATAAAAAACTTCAGCATAAGACCAGATACACAGTCTGATAGATGAGAAAGTGGGCATTAATTCTGATGTAATTGGTACTGGAAAAGACTATCTGAACAGAGCACTGATAGGAAAGATACTAAAAACAACAATTAATAAATAGGACCTCAAGACATTGAAAGCATTCTGTATGCCGAAGTCATCATCATTCAGACAAAACAGAAGCCTACTGACAGGCAACATATTTTTTACCAACTTCATTATCTTATAGAGGACTAAACATATAGTGGAACTATGGAGGACCTACAGAGAACAAAATATAAAAAAACCTCAGAGAGGGCACAGCAATACATATATCCCAGTTAAAAATCGGATTTAAATATAAACATAATGCTCAAAAGAGGAAAGTCAAATGGCTGAAAAACACTTAAAGAAATGTTTACCATCTTTAGTCATCAGAGAAATGTAAATAAAATCTCTTTGGACAGTTCATCTCACACCAGTCAGAATGGCCCAGATTATATTAGTGAAAGTGGATGAGTCCAAATGGGAGGGGAGGTGGAAAGAAACTGGGAGGACTAGAGAAAGGAGAAACCATAATTAGGATATATTTTATGAAAAAAGTCAATTTTCAGTAAATTAAATTAAAAATAAGAAAAGAAGTATATTTAGGTTTTGGGATAATTTTAATGGGAAGTATTTTGGATTTGTATTAGTTGGTTTTGGCTTTATTTTTTACTGTTTTTGAAACAAATTTCTATAGATATTTCAAGCTCATTTTAAACTTGGAAATTCTGTATTGAAATTCCAAGTGCAGGTGCCTGTACATGCCTGTGTAAGTGCATATGGAAGCCAGACATAGTTCTTTAGTTGCTCTTCACCTTTTTTACTTTCTTTTTCTTTTTCTTTTTTGAGAGAGTGGATCTCTCTCTGAATCTGTAAAGTTGTAAATTTACCAATTTGATGTTGCTTTCTAGCCAGTCAAATCAAGAGCTCTACCTGACTCAGCATCTTTACTACTGGGATTACAGATGCATAGTATAAGTATTTAGTTTTTTATTTGATGTATATGCACACATACATGTGTGAGTGCGTGCTGTGCATATGGGTGTATGGAGGGTGCTGTAGTAATTTCATCTTAGGTCTTTGTGCTTCTACGGCAACTATAGCACTGATTCAGGCATTTCTCCACTCTCTCACCATAAGTTTTTAGAAGTTTCATTAGAAACCTCTGTATGAGTTTCTGCTTTCTAGCTTCAATTAATTGCTTTGGTTTCTAATTGGATGTTTTATGAGATCTAGCTTGGACAGAAATAAAAATATTAGGTAAATTAGTTAATTAAAAAACAACATTAATATAGTATGTAGAAAAATGGTGGGAAACTATTGGAAAAGTAATTCTGTATTTCACATTTTTTCCCTAGAGACTATAAAAAATAGAAAGAAAATTCACTAAGGATTATGGATTTCTGGGTTCTTGCCTTATAGCACTATGTAATCTTTCAGAATTTTTTTAAACACAGTTTAATAAAAATTACTTAAAATAAAATTTGAACATGTTAATCAGCTATTCCAACTTGATTGTTACTCTAGATATTATACCCAAATTGATCATATATTAGGGAGGTCACCATAAGGTCACCACAAGATTTTATTTTTCCCAAGTAGCTAAATACAAAAATCTTTAATATGAATTAAAACCCACTTTGTAATTATTTGTATTTATCTGATAAAGTGTCTTGCAATTTTAAATATTGCAGATTATTTTTTTATCTAAACCTTGAGTGATTTTCTTATTAGGTATAAATACATATCAAGATACAGATATTGATATTTATTTTCTATCTCTTAAGATTAAAAGCTTTAAAGAAACCAAATGCAATAAACAAACTAAAAAGTATGCATTTTACTCTATTCAGTCTCCCCAATGGGTTGCATTTAATAAATAATGAAGAGATTTTTTATATGTATTTGTAATACTGTAAACTTTGAGTGAGTAGTTTTTGCAGTTTTCAAAGATATAATTTTAAAATGGGAATTGCTTTTAAATGTTGTTTTTTCTGCTTCCACATACTTAAATGCTAAACTAAAGGCAGTATGCAAACTTTGTTCTTTTTTTTTCCTTTCTGCATCAGAGTTTAGCACATTTTGTAATGGGCTTTCTGAGCTCAGTTTTCTTTAAAGCCTTCTTGTTCATTGATCATTCATTCAACATTCTCCCCTCTGCTCACTATGTAGGAAACTCAATTTCTATGATGGTTAATGTAACTTTTGACAGTTTAATGAAGAAGCTTCTCAAGAGTCAGAGGGTAAGAAAAGAGATGGGTTTTTTCTTCATATCAGAAAGCAGCACAAAGTGGTAAATATGTGGTTTTATTTAGGTTCTTAGTATTGTAGCCTGGCCTGCCAGCCCTTAGTTTAAAATTGGTAAGTATCTCAGAGAATTCCCTATACGATAACTACTTTTTTCCATTTTCTCATGATTTTCTACCTCTATTAAAAAGGACTAGAAGATATCCACAACTAGACTGAACACAGTCTATGATTTTCTAACATCTGTTTTCTTATGGCTGCATTTCCCCATCCTCACCTTTAGCTGTTCAGGCACATTCATTTAAATAATTAGCTTACAAAAAACCATCAAGCTGCACTTTCCTGTATTGTGAAAACATGGATCAGAGACATAACCCGGGCTAAATAATGGTGGTGTTAGAGCTCAATCCCTGCCTCCTTCATAATTTTATTTAAACATAGCTAAAAGCACCTATTTTTAAAAGGCAAGAAATGGTACTCTATAGCACTCTATGATATGTCTCAGCCAAGTTCAGTTTTCCAGACAAACCCTCATATAATGAAAGGTAATATCCAAAGTCTCAGAACAATGCTTTGGTAGTGACCTGCAAGCACAGGTTAATTACAGTAACAATAACTACATAACAAGAATGATTCCGAGAACAATATCTAATGAAATATGAAAAAGACATATTTCCCATTCAACCAGAAAGTCAATATGGACAAAAAAAGCTGAATGTGGTCACAAACCTTCTGCCTAAAGAGAGCTGACATCCATCAGGAGGACCTGAAAATTGACAATTAGAAATACTGACCAGGAGCTGGAGTTTCATGCCTTTTCCAGGATGGTGCTTTTTTTTAGTGGAGGGTAATGTATGTCATCAGTTCAGAATGACTTTAGTACATTTTTCATTTCAGATCTATTGTAGAATTTTGTGAGTCCAAATTTTACTTTATTCTGATGGGTCTTCTCTCTTCCTGTTAAAACATATTTTTCTTGAGAGCATCTTGTATAAATAATGGAATGAATGATTCCATAAGATAAATTGCAAGCACCAATATATTAATTCATCTGGACCATTAAAATGATCTATCATTGAGATCCATGGATAAGTGGTGAATTGTCAATCTAGAAATATACATCATTACAGACCTGCACAATACTCAGTAACTAAGAAAAGGCATCATGATTATTTATATTAACCTTGATCTACCTCAGTATTTCTCAACATGTCAGTCATAACCACTTTGGTGGGCCAAATGACCCTTTCACAGGGGTTGCATATAAGATATTATGCATATCAGATATGTACACTCTAATGCATAACATTAACAAATTACAGCTATAAAGTAGAAAAAAATTTTTATTGTTGGGATCACCACAACATGAGAAACATATATTAAAGGATCACAACATTAGGAAGACTGAAAACCATTAGCCTACACCTTGGTCTCAGTTGCATATTTCATATGTTTTTTTTTTTTAATACGAAGCAAAAACTTATTCTACATTAAATTCCAAACAATAAGGCCAAATACTCACATGAAAGAGGAATACCCTCAATGTAGGTTGAAATTTGTCTATGCCCATGTTCTTTGATTTTAGTAACTTAATAGTATTTCCTTGTATAAACAAACCACATTTTCTTTATACATTTTCAGTTTAGATTGTCTCCAGTTTCTGGCTATTACAAATAAACCTGCTACTAACAGAGTAGAACAAGTGTACTATTTAGATGGTGGAGCATCTTTTGCGTATATGCCCATGAATTGTATAGCTGGGTCTTGAGGTAGAGTTATTTCTATTTTTCTGAAAAGACACCAAACTGGTTTCCAGAGTGATTTACTAGTTTGCCCCCCCTCCAGCAATAGAAGACTGTTCTCCTTTCTTCATATCCTCTCCAACATTTACTATCCTTTAAGATTTTGGTCTTAGAGATTCTGATAGTGTAAGCTGGAATCTGAGAGTCATTTTGATCTGCATTTCCCTGATGATAAGGATGTTGAACATTTCTTTAAGAGCTTCTCAGCCATTAGGAATTTCTCTGTTGAAAATTCTCTAGTTAGCTCTGTACCCCACGTGTGTTTATTATTAATCATTTTATTTGTTTACATTTCAAATGATATCCCCCTTCCCAGGTACAAACTCCCTATCCTATCCTCCTTCCCCTGTCCCCTTTGCCTCTATGAGGGTTCTCCTCCACCCACTCACCTACTCCTGCCTCACCTCTCTAGCATCCCTCTATGCTGGTGCATCAAGCCTCCACAGGACCAAGGGCCTTGCATCCCACTGATGTCAGATAAGGCCATCGTTTGCTACATATGCATCTGGAGCCATGACTCCCTCCATGTATACTCTTTGGTTGAGGGTTTAGTCCCTGGGAGCTCTGGGGGGCGTCCAGTTAGTTGATATGTTTTTTCCTATGGAGTTGCAATCCCCTTCAGTTCCTTCAGTCCTTCCCCTAGCTCTTCCATTGGGTGCCCAGGTTCAGTCTGATGGTTAGCTGTGAGTATATGCATTGGTATTGGTAAGGTGCTGGTAGAACTTCTCAGGGAACAGCCATACCAGGCTCCTGTCAGCAAGCACTGCTTGGCATTAGTAATAGTGTAAGGGTTTGATGTCTGAAGATGGGATGTATCCCTAGGTGGGCTGGTCTCTGGATGGCCTTTCCTTCGGACTCTGTTCCATTTTTTTGTCCCCTGTCTCACCTATAAACAAGAGCATTTTGGGATTAAAAATTTTGAGATGCATAGGTGGCCCCATCCCTCAACTGGGTGCCATGGTTATCTATTGGAGGTGGTCTCTACAGGTTTTATATCCCCTTTGTTGTGTATTTTGGCTAAAGTCATTGTTGTTGGGTCCTGGGAGCCTCTTGCTTCCCTGGAGTCTGAGTCTTTTTAGTGGCTAACCCCAGTTCCCATCCCCCACTGCTTCATGTTTCTATTTAATTACCTGACCCTCTGTACTTCTCCCCTGTCCTTTCCAACACCCAATCCTGCTCCCTTTCTCCTTCCACCCTCTCCCTCTCTGGTCCCTCCCTCCCTCTAGCTCCTGTGATTATTTTGTTCCCCAACCCATGGAGAATTGAAGCATCTGTACTTTGATCCTCCTTCTTTTTAAGCTTCATATGATTTGTGGGTTGTATCTTGGGTATGCTGAGCTTTTCGGCTAATATCCACAGTATATACTGTGTGTGTTCATTTTGTCTGAGTTACCTCAGTCAGGATTATATTTTCAGATTCGACCCATTTTTCCTGAGAATTTCATGAAGTCATTATTTTTAGTAGCTGAGTAGTACTCTATTGTGTAACCCATTTAATTAGTTTATTTGGTTTGTTGGTGTCAAATTTATTGAATTCTATATATTTTGGATATTAGCCCTCTGTTACATGTAGAGTTTGGGAAGATCATTTCCCAATCTGTAGGCTGTAGTATCATTCTATTGACAGTGTCCTTTGCCTTACAGAAGGTTTTCAGGTTCATGAGGTCCAATTTATTCATTGTTGACCTTAGTGCCTGAGCCTTGGTGTTCTTTTAAGGAAGTTATCTCCTGTACTGATGAGATCAAGATTATTCCCTACTATCTGTTCTATTAGATTTAGTGTATCTCATTTTATGTTGAGGTCTTTGATCCAAATGGAATTGATTCTTGTACAGGGTGATAAATGTAGCTCTATTTGCATTCTTCTACATGCATACAGCGAGGTAGACTGGCACCATTTGTTGAAAATGCT
>CM052716.1:61415641-61438247 GCA_028551405.1 Uromys caudimaculatus
TCTCTCTCTCTCTCTCTCTCTCTCTCTCTCTCTCTCTCTCTCTCTCTCTTCTTCCTTCCTTCCTTACATGCTCTTTGCATATATATTATGCTTTCAATCTTTTGCTCTTTTTTTTGTTTTTTTTGACAAAACTAGGCTATCGCTGCCACATTTAATGTTCTGATCTGCAAAGTGACACAATGCCTACATTACAGTGTGAGGGTTTCATAAAGATTCACGAAAGGGGCATAATACACAATAATCAGTCATTACTGTCACTGTTGCTGTCGCCGTCGCTGAAGCCAAGGGTTCCTCTTTCACTGGGCTCTTGGATGAATTTGTCAGGGTTCTCTAGAGGAACAGAACTGAGAGGGTAATTATACATATGTGTTTAAAATTTGTTAAATTAGCTTATATTACTATAGTAACAACAGCTGCCTCACACCTGAGAGGTGGAAAGCTGTGTAGCTGCCGGTCCCTGAGGCTGGATCCTCAACATCAGAGTCGCTGGAGAGGACCCCAAAGCTGCTCAGTCTGCAGTCCACAGGGCTGGATGCTTCATCAATCCTAATTTGGAACCAAAGAGTCCAGACGCTTCTTGGAGAATTGCTGGTCCTCAATCTGTGCTGGAAGCCTGCGATCACTGGTTCTAATATTAGCAAAGGTATCAGCAGCAACAAGTATGGAGAAGGTCAGGCAAGAGAGGAGGCCATGTAAGGGAAGGAAGGGCAAATACTCTTCCTTTGCCATGCCCCTCTGCTCACAGGCTTGTCCACATTCCTGGGAGGCGAGCTCTCACCCGGCACGATTTCGGTGTGGAGTCCTGTGGTACAGGATCAACTCCCTGGCTGCTATCTTTTGCTTTTATAGTATTCTTGTGTGTATATAAGTGTGTGCCTTGTGTCTATGTTTACTTCACATGCTTTTAGTTTTTAGCTATTTTTTTTCCATTTCCTTCTTTCTTTGTTTGAGGTCCACCCTCAGCCTGAAAGAGGATCTTGAAGAAGGGGTAAATGTGAGTGGTAGGAGAATGACTTGGAGTCAGTGATGGATGCAAGCTAACAGCTCCGTAATCTGCTTGAGCTAGGTCTCTCTTTCAGATATAAACCCTGTCTTTTATTTACTACAATTGCATATGCTACTTCCATAGGAATGATATATTAGTTTAATCAATTACCCCAGAGGTTCTATGGGGGGTGATTCTAGTTGAGATTCCTAGCAGTGGAAGGTATGGATCCTGAAGAGGCCACTCCCTGTAGCTAGGCAGGATTTATAGTGGAGTGATAAGAACAACAATCAACCCACAATAGTTTTGACCCAAATTGTGTCCTTCCTATAAGATATGCAAGTACAAAGATAGATCAGAGACAGAAGGAATGGCCAATCAATGACTACCCCAAATTGAGACCCATCCCATGGGCAAGAACCAAATTCTGACACTTTATTGATACTCTGTTATGCTTGCAGACAGAAGCCTAGCATAGAAGTCCTTTGAGAGACTCCACCCAGCAGCCAAAGGAAAGAAATGCATAGACTCACAAACATTTGCTAGAGCTCTCAGAATGGATAGAGAAAATGAGGTACATTCACACAATGGAATACTACTCAGCTATTAAAAACAATGACTTCATGAAATTTGCAAGCAAATGGATGGAACTTGAAAATATCATCCTGAGTCACAAAACTCAATCACAAAAGAACAAACATGGTATGTACTCACTGATAAGTGGATATTAGCCCAAAAGTTCAGAATGCCCAAGTTTCACTTTACTGTAACCACTGGACTGAGAGTGAGGTTCCAGATGGAGGAGTTGGAGAAGGGACTGAAAGAGCTGAGGGAGTTTGCAGCCCCATGAAGGGAGCAACAATGTCAACTGGTCAGGCCCCCCAGTGATCCCAGAGACTGGACCACCAAGCAAAGAATAGATATGGAGGTAACCATGGTGTTGGTCACATATGTGGCAGAGGAGGACCTTGTTGGCCATCAGGGGGAAGAGAGGCCCTCGGGTCTGAGAGAGTTAGATGCCCCAGTATAGGAGAATGCCAGGGAGGGAAGATGTGAGTGGGGGGGAGGGGGATACCCTCATAGAGGCAGGGGGAGGGGGGAAGGGATAGGGAGTTTCCAAGGGGATGACAAGGAAAGGGGAAAACATTTGAAATGTAAATAAAGTATCAAAAATAAAAAAATAAATTAAAAAAAAAAAAAAAAGAGTTGGGGGAACAATTGAGGGACCAGAAAGGACAGGGATGCCACAGGGAGACCAACAGAATCAACTAATTTAGACTCTTGGGAGCTTCCAGAGACTGAGCCAACCACCAACCAAAGAGCAAACTCAGGCTGAAAGTAGATCACCTGTACATTTGTAACGGATGTACAGCTTTGTCTTCATTTGGGTACCCCAACAAGTGAAGTGGGAACTTTCCCTGAATCTGTTGCTTGTCTGCCTGCCTGCAGATCCTGTTCCCCTAGCTGGGCTGCCTTGTCTGGCCTCAGTGGGAGAGGATTCACTGAGTACTACAGTGACTTGATATGCCAGGAGTGAGGAGATAGTGGAAGGACAAGGGTATGGAAGTGGGTGGGAGAGACGGTGGGTGGAGAGAGATGGGGGAGTGGGGGTTGGGGGTTGGAAGGGATGGTACTATATGTGCTGTGAGAAAAGAGGAATTGGGGGTGGATCTGGGTGAGGGGGTACTGAGAGGAAAGGGGGGCTGATATTGGATTGTAAAGTGAATAAATGAATCAATCGATCAATAAATAAATAAGAAAGAATTGTTTGTATCATCAGTGAGACTCTGTTGGAGAAACTAATTTTTCATTTGCAAGTGGCTATCAGTTTGAGCTAGCCTCTTGTTTAGGGATGGGGACTTGTATTTATTTATTTCCTTACTGGACTCCCATCTGATGTAAACTCAGGTGGGCCTTGTGCATTCTTCCATGGACTCTGATAAATTCTTACTTAGGTTGTAGGACCTATGTGTACTGCATTCAACACATTGGTATTAAGAATATATTTATATTCTAAGTTCTCCTGCAAATAATTAATGTCCACTTAACCTTATCCTTTTTTGGAGTTATCTTTGATTTGTTTATTTTTATCTCATTGTGTTGAGTTTAACTGTAGTTGTCAAAATGTCAAAAAAAAAAAAAAAGAAAGAAAAAAAGACATGACCACACACATAATATAGACAAATGAAAAATATCATTTGTTTTTCTCAGAGAACTTTAGGACTTTTATTTTTAATTATATTTTATTGATACTTATAGATGTATGTATAAATGTACTTGTGTGGCTATTCTTGAAGACAAGTGCCTAGCATAATTATCATAAGAGATGCTTCACCAAGCAACTAAAGGAAAAAGGTGCAGAGACTCACTGGCAAACAGGAGGCGGCATTTGGGGAATACTGTAGTAGAAAGGGAGGAAGGCCTGGAGGAACCAGAGGGGTAAAATACACAACGAAAATCTGGAGACTAAACTAACCTGGCTCCATAGGTGAACCAATAACCAGCGAGCCTGTGTAGGACTAATATAGGCTGTCTCCACATATGTACCAGTTGTATAGCTTGGTCTTCATGTGGGACTTCCAACAGCAGCAGTAGGGGCTCCCTCTGACTCTTTGACTCTCTGATCCTTTCCCCTAACTGTACTTCCTTATGTTTCCTCAGTTAGAGAAGATGTGCCTAGTGTTACTGCAACTTGATATTTCAAGATGAGTTGACATCCATGGGAGGCCTTCCTTTTCAGAAGAGAATGGAGGAGGAATGGATTGGTGGAGGTCCCTGGGGGGGGGGGGGGAGAAGAAACTCTGATCAGGATGTAAGTAAATGAATAAGTAAATTAATTAAAAAATAAAATTAGTCCAAATAGAAAGAAAGCCTTATCCTTTTAAATAGCCCCCTCTCTCACACATATCACACACCAAGTTTTTCAAATGCAGTCAGATGCACAAGTCCCTAAGCAGAGATTCACATTTCTGTGATTGAATTCCTCCAACAATGGCACTGCTTTGTTATTCCGAATTTCTTAACCTCCTTATTCCTTTCTTTCCACAAAACAATAGTTCTACACCCTGCTTAATTTATCCTAATTCATCAGTGAATCAAAGGCACCCACTACTTTTTCTTTACATATAAAAGGAAAATAATAAATAAAAAGACCCTGTGTTAGTTAAAGTTTTATTGCTATGAAAAGACACCATGGCCAAGAAAACTTTTATGAAGGACAATATTTAATCAGTCCTGGCTTAGTCCATTATCATCATGGCAGGAAACATGACATAGTTCAGTTAGGCATGGCACAGGAGGATCTGAGAGTTCTACATCTTGTTCTTTTTTTTTAAATTATTTATTTATTTTTTGATACTTTATTTACATTTACAATGTTTCCCCCTTTCCAGGTCTCCTTTTTGGAAACTCCCTATCCCCTCCCCCTCCCCCGCCTCTATGAGGGTATTCCACCTCCCACCCACCTGCCCACCCACTCCCATATTCCCACCTTGACATTCCCCATTACTGGGGCCTCTAACACCCTCAGGTCCAAGGGCCTCTCCTCCTCCTGATGGCCAACAAAGCCCTCCTCTGCCACATATGTGGTCTGAGCCATGGGTCCCTCGATGTGTATTCTTTGGTTGGTGGTCCAGCCTGGGGGGGGGGGGGTTCAGGCCATTTGACACTGTTGCTTCCTCCATGGGACTGCAAACTCCTTCAGCTCCTTCAGTCCCTTCTCCAACTCCTCCATCTGGGACCTCAATCTCAGTTCAGTGGTTACTGTAAAGTGAAACTTGGGCATTCTGAAAGATCTGTATTTTCAGTTTTATCTATGTATGTACCTCTAGCTTAGAAGCTTTAGGTTAAGAAGTGAATTGTTGTCCATAGTCAATTAGCACCGGGAGAAAGCTACCCACCCAAGAGCTTGGAAAAGCTGGGAGTGGGGCCAAGAAAGAAAGAGAACTACAGACCAACTTCCCTTATGAATATCGATGGAAAAATACTCAATAAAATTCTCACAAACCGAATCCAAACACATCAAAACAATCATTCATCATGATCAAGTAGGCTTCATCCCAGGGATGCAGGGATGGTTCAATACCTGGAAATCCATCAATGTAATCCACTACATAAACAAACTGAAAGAAAAAAAAAACACATGGTTTCATTAGATGCTGAAAAGGCATTTGACAAAATTCAACATCCCTTCATGATAAAAGTCTTGGAAAGATCAGGAATTCAGGGCCCATACCTAAACATAGCAAAAGCAATATACAGCAAACCAGTTGCCAACATCAAATTAAATGGAGAGAATCTTGAAACATTCCCCCTAAAATCAGGAACTAGACAAGGTTGTCCACTCTCTCTCTATCTATTCATTATAGTACTTGAAGTTCTACCTAGAAAATTAGACAACAAAAGGAGGTCAAAGGGATACAAATTGGAAATGAAGAAATCAAAATATCACTATTTGCAGATGATATGATCATATACTTAAGTGACCCGAAAAACTCCACTAGAGAACTGCTGTAGCTGATAAACAACTTTAGCAAAGTGGCCAGATATAAAATTAGCTCAAACAAATCAGTAGCCTTCCTATACTTGAAGGATAAATAGACTGAGAAAGAAATTAGGGAAATGACACCGTTCACAATTGTCACAAACAATATAAAGTATCTTGGTGTGACTCTAACCAAGCAAGTGAAAGATCTGTATGACAAGAATTTCAAGTCTCTGAAGAAAGAAATCGAAGACCTCAGAAGGTGGGAAGATCTCCCATGCTCATGGATTGGGAGGATTAATATAGTAAAAATGGCCATCCTGCCAAAAGCAATCTATAGATTCAATGCAATCCCCATCAAAATTCCAACTCAATTCTTCATAGACTTAGAAAGAGCAATTCTCAAATTCATTTGGAACAACAAAAAACCCAGGATAGCAAAAGCTATTCCCAACAACAAAAGAACTTCAGGGGGAATCAGCATTCCTGACCTCAAGCTGTACTACAGAGCAGTAGTGATTAAAAACTGCATGGTATTGGTACAGTGACAGGCAGGTAGATCAATGGAATAGAATTGAAGACCTAGAAATGAACCCACACACTTATGGTCCCTTGATCTTCTACAAAGGAGCTAAAACCACCCAGTGGAAAAAAGACAGCATTTTCAACAAATGGTGCTGGTTCACCTGGAGGTCTACATGCAGAAGAATGTGAATTGATCCGTTCCTATCTCCCTGTACAAAGCTCAAGTCCAAGTGGATCAAGGACCTCCACATAAAACCAGATACACTGAATCCAATAGAAGAGAAAGTGGGGGAAAGTTTCGAACACCTGGGTACAGGGGAAAAATTCCTGAACAGAACATCAATGGCTTATGTTCTACATCTTGTTCTAAAGGCAAATGAAAGAAAACTGACTTCCTCAGGCAGCTAGGAGGAGGTTCTGTTCCACAATGGGTGGAGCCTGAGCGTAGGAGGAAACCTCCAAAGCCCACCATCATAGTGCCATACTTCATCCAACAAGGCCACACCTCCTAAGAGTGCCACGCCCTATAGGCCAAGCATATTCAAACTACCACCGCATACCCCCCAAATTCCAGCTACCTCTCTCTTTACACTCTCCATCCAACCCAACTTTACAACATCTGATTCTTCTATTTCCATCTCTACTCATCCCCAGTCTGCTGATAAAATCTATTTTATTTCCTCCTATCAGAGAAAGCCTTTGTCACTCTGGCTCTACGTATTATAGCTTAGCTATCATTTATGTAACAGCTAATATCCAATTATAAGTGAATATATACCATATTTATTTTTCTGTGTCTTGGTTAACTCACTCAGGATGATTTTATTTTCTAGATACATCCTTCCTGTCATTTTTTAAAAAACAGCTAAATAATACTCCATTGTGTGAATGTATCACATTTTCTTTATCCATTATTAGTTAAGGAATGTCTTGGGTGTTTCCAGTTTCTCACTACTATCAAAAAATCTGCAGTAAACATAGTTTAACAAATGTCCTTGTAATAGAATGAAGAGTCCTTTGGGTATGTGCCTAGGAGTAGTATAGCTAGGTCTTGAGGTAGTTTGATTTGCATCAATCTGAGGAAATGCCAGATTGATTTCCCTAGTAACTGTACAAGTTTTCACTCCCACCAGCAATGCAGAAGTGTTCCCCTAGCTCCATATTCACCAATATGTGTTGTCATCTATGTGATTGGTCTTAACTATTCTGACAAGTGCAAGATGAAATCTCATAATAGTTTTGTTGTGCATTTCTTTTATGGCTATGAATGTTCAACATTTCTTTAAGTTTTTCCCTGTGATTGAGCATATATATATATATATATATATATATATATATATATATATATGAAAAATGGACTGAGAAAAAATCAGGGAAAAAACTCTTATGAAAATAGTTTCAAATAATAAAAAATATTGTGGGATAACTTTAACATAGCACATCAAAGACCAGTAAAACTACAAGACTTTGAACAAAGAAATTTGAAGAGGCTATCATAGAAAGAAAAGGTCTCCCATGTTCATATGTAGGTAGAATTATCATAGTAAAAATAGCAAACGACCAAAAGCAAACTATAGATTCAATGGACTCTCCATTAAAACTGCAACACAATTCATTACTGACCTTGAAAGGATAATTCTCAACTTCATGTGGAAAAACAAAAATTCCAGGACAGCTAAAACAATTCTTCTCAATAAAAGAACTGCTGGAGGTTCTACTGTTCTCAGTTTGAAGGTGTACTATGAAGCAATTGCAATAAAAATCCACGTGATATTAGCATAAAAACAGACACATTAATCAATCGAACCTATTGAAGTCCCAAACATAAATCCACACATATATGGACACCTGATATCATTTTTTTATAAGGAAGCTAGAAATATATACTAGAAAAAAGACAGCATCTTCAAGTAATGGTGCTGGTAAAACTGGATGTCTAATTATAGAGAATGCAAATATATCTATACTTATCACCCTGCAAAAAACCCATATCAAAGTAGATTGACATAAATTTAGATGCATTGAACCTTATGGAAGACAAGGCATGGAATAAACTTGAGCACATTGATATAGGTGACAACTTCCTGAACAGAACTTCCATAGCTCAGGTACTAAGATCAACAATTAATAAATAAGTCTTCATAAACTTGAAAAGCTTCTGTAGGCAAAGGATATCACATCATCAATTGGATAAATTGTCAGCCTACATTACATACTTACAGAATGGCAAAAGATTTTCACCAACTCCACATCTGATAAAGGACTATGTACACTCAAGAAAGTAGATATCATAAAACCATATAATCCAATTTAAAAATAGATCTAAACAGAGAACTATCAATAGAGGTATCTTACGTGGCAGACAAACACTTAAAAATGGGTTTCTGTTTTAGAGTTTGTTTTGAATTTTGTTTATTTTTTTCTCTTTTTTGAGAGATAGTGAAACAATATGAATTTGAGTATGTAAGGATCTGGAATACTAGAAGGATTTGTATTCATGATCAGGGTACACTGACAAAAGAAGAAAATGAATAGAAACAAGATATATTTTGATACATATTTTTGAGAGAATTCCATGATCATTTTCATTTAAATTTTTATATAGTACAATTTGATAACATTTTACTTCTTCCGCTCCTTCCTGATCCAGCCCACATCCTCACTTACCCAACTTCATGTTATTTTTCAGTCTCTCAAAAATTAAAACAAACATTAAAAAAATCAACAATACAAAAATACTAGGATAAAACAAAAAATCCACAACAAATTACTTAGTTTATTTGTGTAATTGAGTTTCCCATAGGAATGGGACTTATCCTAAAGAGTAGTTCATAGAAGCTGTGAAAGTCCAATGAAGAAAACTTATTTTCCTCTTCCTGATTGTTATCAATAGCAAAAAGCTTTTGGTTAGGGGTAAGAATTTCTGTCCTGAGCCATTCTTTGTGTTAGGACTTCGGTTGCTTTGAACCTGTGTAGGTAGGCCTTGTGAGCAACCCCAGAGTTTCTGTGAGTTTCTATGTGTATCAGTCTTGCTGGGTCTGAATGATATGTTTTTCCTTGATATTATCCACCAACTCTGGCTCTTATAATCTTTCTGCTTCCTCTTCTGCATTGATATCTGAGATTTCAGAAGATGGTTGTGATAAAGATATCTTATTTAGGACTGCATGCTTCATTTTTTTCCTATCTGTACAATGTCCAAGTTTTAGTTTCTGTATTATTTATGATCAACAAAAGAAACTTCACTGATGGTGGCTGAGCAATGAACTGATCTATGGGTATAGCAATATGTCATTAGGAATCATTTTGTTGTTTTGTTCTAATAGCAAAATAAGATAGTATCTTTTACCCTAGTTCTATGAACTAGTTTCAGGTTTCAGATTCTTGGTCACATTACTAATGTCAGATATGGGTTCCATCTCCAAGAGTGAGTCCTAAATGCAATAAAATGTGGCTAACTGTTCCCATTATATTTGTGATCTTGTTGCTGCAATATATCTCATGAGCAGGTCTCTGTTGGAGGTTTTTGTGTTTGTAACTGGGTGATATTGATGATGACTTTTCTCCTCAGGCAGGCAACAAAGTACTTCCAAGTATCATGAATGCTAGTCAGTAGATGTGAAGTTTCTGGTTGGGCACCAGCTAACATTCTTCATATTTCATAATGTAACTTGTCTCTTCAGCACTAGGGACTTATGGTAATGGAGAGCAACAAATACTCTTGGCAATAGACTGATGTTGTGTGGTTAAGGAGCCTATGCGATGCTTTGGCCAATGACTCAAGAAAAAGTAAGACTCCTGGCACTGGAGGCTTTATTCATCCATTATATGAATACTACATTTATATTATGTTATATCTATATGTGTTAGGAGGTTTCTACAGAAGAAATTCTATGTGGCTTTTTAAGAAGCATTTAGTGTTGTCAATCCCCATATATCTCCTTTACCAAGCCATCCCTATCCCTTCCCTACACATTCATTGAATTTTAGCTTTCATTTATCTAATTAAAACACTGTACTGTGTTTTTCATTCCTTGGATGAGCCTCTCCTCCTCTTACTAGTCTCAAAACTAGCATCTATTTGAATTGAATCACATATATACGACTTAAAAATAAAATCCACATTTAAGATAACATTTGCATGTCAGGGGCTGAGTTATCTCAGTCAGAATGATTGTTTCTTGCTCCATTCATTTACTTTCAAATTTCATTTTTCTTATAGCTGAATAATATGCTAATACATATGTGTACCATATTTTAATTATCCATTAATTATTTGAAGAACATACACACAATTTCCAACTTCTGGATAAAGCACTAACAAAGATGAGAAAGAATATAAGAGAACATATGTTTTTTAGACAATTCACTAAATTTTTTGAGATTTGAAAGTGAATCATAGTACATAAATGAAAAAGCTACATTTGTAAAATAGTGAAAATGCAGTTGTTTACAACTGAGCTACTGCTGTTCTTTGTTGTTAAGATATTTGTGTAATCTGCATTTTATTAGCTATTTTATTTTAGTAGATTTTCTTAATATGTTCATTCTTTAAGTGAGATAAATGGGTAAGGTTTTAGAACATATTTATATCATATATCCTACCATTTAGTCAAAAACTTAGCACATGCACCTATGGCTAAGATATAAAATACATTACTTAAGATTAGCCTGCAAATTTTTCATTTCCCTTATAAATTCCCTAGATCATTTTGTGGTCTGTGCTGGTCTCTGCTCATGAAGCACATGATAAATATTGACTTGTTATATGGATCAGTGCTCTCTACCTATGTAAGTGCAGGGAGTTATTTCTATTAAATCGTCGCTTCATTTTGAATAAGATTTCTTGTCTACCTAGTGGGAAACACACCCTTGTAATGTCAGAGGCAGCCTCTCATTGCTAGGAGCAGCAAGACATACTGTGCACAGAAACCATGCCCTGCAAAGATGAAGACATAATGAGAGCAGGGTAATGAGCAGAATAACAGTGTGCCAACACAAGACAAATTTTCTTCCCTTGGAAGCAATGCCTACAGAGAATACAAATGAGAAAACACAATACTTCAAACTGCTTGGCCGGGATATATTTTCTTATCAAGCAATACATTTCTTATCATGATGGAAAGAAAATGGATCCCTGGCTAATGCTGATAAGTTAAGAGCGATAATGTGATGCAGTAAACATTAATATATCATCCTTTGCTAAGTCACAAATGGAAATAAGATAGCAAAAGAGCAAAGTATAAAAACAAAACTGTATGCCCTTCATATGAAAGAAACCAAATAGAACTAACTGATGATAGTTGATCATCAATTAAAAGAGATTTAAAATCAACTTCATAGATTTTGAAACCATGAGTGAAAATTCTATTTCTTTCTTAAATCAACATTCTAATTATTTAATAAAGCTAATAAACAACAGCTTGTCCAGGCAAAGAAAAAATATAAGTATTATCGTGTCCAATAATAAACTGTAAAGGAGAAATTTCCATTATCAAAGAAATTTTCTTCTTTGATTATGTAATTATTTATTAAAATAAAGTCCTATTTATAAATACCAGTGATACTATAATGTTCTATTGTGGAAAGTTTAGAGAAATTTTTGGGTGTTGTTAATTACAAAGCATAACATTGTTAATATTCACTGAACCTACATGGGGAGATCTCCACCTGAGTCAAGAAAGTTGCACCTGGCATTATATGCCCAATATGAGAGGCCATTACTCAAATTCTGGCATCTCATTTCAGCTCTTTCTGGTGTCAACCAGTTCATATTGAGATTCTTTGTTTTATTTTGCTTTTAAATTATTTTTCTTTACTGATAATATTTTTTTTTAATAACCAGGCGATTGAGGTACACATCTTGAATTCCAGCACTTGGGAGGCAGAGACAGGCAGATCTCTGATTTGGAGGCCAGCCTAATACATAAAGAGACAGAATGAGTCCCAGATCAGCCCAGGCTACATAGAGTAACTCTACTGCAAACAAACAAACAAACAAACAAAGCAGGCTTCTAGGAGAAAACAACCAAATATGACAAAATAAACTCTAAGATAAAACAAAAACATCATATTGAGGCTAGACAGTGTAAACTAACAGGAAGAAAAGAGTCTCAAGAATAGGCACAAAAATAGAAGACTCACTCATTCTCACCCTCAGAAGTCATGTAAGAAAATTTCTTAAATAATATAATTTATCTTTACTTGTAAATTACACAGATCCTTGTTTAGCTAATTTTAAAATGAAGTAAACCTCAATCCTTGTGACATGGGAAAACATTAAAATATCAATAGTATTGATGTAGGATATTTCATGGAAAACAAAATTGATAAAAGTGAAATTACAGCAACCATATCACTAATTGTTTTATTTTTTCAAATACCCTTAGAATGATAAATGAGATGATTAAAAATGAAGCCCTTATACAGCAGCAGAATGGAAGGACATGAACAATTACCAGGACACTGGAAGTGAATGAAGCTCCACACTGAAGACATTTGCCAAGGAAGAATGAAAGATCCTAGCACCACTAACAGGACTTGCTCCTAAGATTACTGAGACAGAGATAATATTTCTTATATAGGGAGAATGTTAGGACTATGTATGACCTTCAAGTGTGGACTTTCTCATTTCCCAGGAGTTTTCTAGGAATCTCAAAAATAAATCTCAACTTTTGCTTGTATAACTCCCCATACAATCCTTGACACTTCTAGTTTTAGCTTGTTAGCTGAAATCTTTTTTTAATTAATTAATTTATTTATTTACTTTATATCCTGTCATCAGTTTTGCCTTCCTCCTCCCCTTGTAGTCCTCTCTACACCTGACCCTCTCTTCCTCTGTTTCTCTTCAGAAAATAGGAAGCCACCCATATATGTATAACAAATAGCCCTGGCATATAAAGTTACCATAAGACTAGGCGCACCTTTGCCTATTGAGACTAGAAGAGGCTTCCCAGTAGGAGGAAAGATTCCTAAATGCAAGCAACAGAGTCAGAGACAATCACTACTCCCACTGTTAGGAGTCACACATGAAGACAAAGCTGCACTATTGTTACATATATGCAAGGCCAAGATTATATCCCATGTACACTCCTGGTTGGTGGTTCAGTATCTGTCCTTATAGGCCCAGATTAGTTGATTCTGTGGGTTTTCTTGGGATGTCTTGACCCCTCTTCCTCCTACAATCTTTCCCCTCTTCCACACAATTCCCCAATCTCTACCTAATGTTTGACTGTAAGTCTCTGCATCTGTTTCCATCAGTTGCTGGGTGAAGTCTCACTGATGACAATTATCCTAGGCTTCTGTCTGGAACTAAGGGAGACTATCATTAACAGCATCAGGGGTGGACTCCTTCTCATAGAACTAGTGTCATGCTGAACCAGTCAGTGGTTGGTCACTCTAGCAATTTCCTCTCCATCATTTTCCATGTGCATTTTATTGGCAGAACATATTGTAGGTCACAAGTTTTGTGGCTTGGTTGTTGTCCCAATTCTTCCACTAGAAGTTTGGCCTGGTTACAGATTATGTCCTACTCATGTTCTATGTTCCCCATTGCTAGGAGTCTTACAAAGAGTCATCCTCATAGATTCCACTACACGTCGTTTCTAGTTTATTCAAGAGATGATCCCCCAGCAATCCCGTTGTCTCTTCCAGTACTCTCTCCCTCTATTCTACCCACATTTGTTCCCTTCTATGCCAATCAGCATTTGCCCTGTACAGTCTCCCCTTCCCTAATCTAGAGCATAGGAACCAACATGTGATATACTCATGCAGCTACAGAAGCCACACAAACCAGTCTACGTTACTAAAGACAGTGAATAATAGCTTACTCTTCAGAAGTCCACAATTATACTTTTAGATTCGTATTGCTCTTTTCTTATACTTCTATCCTTCTATAAACCCCTCTTCTTAAAACCTATATTAAAATGTCTTTTAATAAACACTACCTCTGATTTACACTAGCTTGTCCTGAAATTCTTTTTTGTTTGTTTTCCTTTGTGGAGAAGTCAAGTGTGCAGGTTTATCTGCTTACATCAATGTGAAGCAACTGAAAATTGGATGAATACTCATAGTGATGCCATCATAGAAAAATTTGTCTTAACATTATTTTATTTATTTTGTCAAATCAAGTCCATGCCATTTTTATACATTTTTCAGTATATTTAACATTTTACATATTTTTGAGATTTGATTACCTAGGGGTTGATGGTTGATTAATTCAATGACCCAATTACAAGTCTCTAAGCCATTCAATTTCACTACTTTTAAATATTTATATTACAAAACTTACTACGAGTTATACCCTATGCTAATTTAAATGTGTTTATACAATTATTAATTGCTTAATTATGCCTTATGCATATGTACATAATTTAATTTTGAAAACTTATATTAGATGTATATTTATTTAGTTTTATCCTTATTTAATATGCTTTGCACAAGCAAGGCTATACTTCATCCTGTAAATCAGTGAAATGACATTCTTAAAAATTATCTCAGTTATAGTTCAAAATAAACTCATAACTATAAAAAAATAATTATTTGGTTAATATGTAAATGAAATGAACAATTTAAATATCTTAACATAATTTCTTTTAAGAGTGATAAATATTGGAGCCAGCAAGGTGGCTCAACAGTCAAAGGTGCTTACATCTGAAGACGTAAGTATGCAATGAAAGGCTTTAGATTCTGAGCGCCATCCTGGTAAGCCACATTAATATTGAAGGAGAAAAACAATATACACAGCTTCTCTCTAACCTCCACATTTATGGCTCTCTCTCTCTCTCTCTCTCTCTCTCTCTCTCTCTCTCTCTGTCTCTGTCTCTGTCTCTCTCTCATACACGCACACACAAACACACTATTAAATGGTGGAATAAAGATATAAGATAAAGCAACTTTCATTGAATATGAAAGATATAAAAATAAGCACTTTTCATGAGTCAGTCACAAATATCATCACTGTTTCAAGTGTGTGTGTATGTATGTAAATTTCCATTGTTTAAATATAAACAGTGTTGGGAAGTATTTTATTAAACGAACATTAAAAAAAATCAGACATACTCTACCTTCCTCAACCCACAGTTAAGACAGATTAAAATATTTCCTGCCCACTTAGCCACAAGGAGAGAACAGGAGAAAGCATCATAGGCTCTGCTCATATACAGGTAGAGGAAAGATAGGAGAGTCAGGTTTACAGGCTAAGGTCAACTTCAGTCTCATCCACAACATAGCTCCAAAGCAGCCCCATCTCCACAGCTGCTCTTATTTACCTAAATGCATTAAAGATCATCTAACATGACTTTCTTACTTCTCACAGTCTTCATAATTCCTTTTCAGAGAAAATATAGTGCCTGAAGTAAATTTCTTAGAATGTGTGATGGCTATTATTGGCTGTCAACTTGAATACATCTGGAATGAACTACAATCCAGAAAGCCATGGGCACTCCTATGATCCAGATCTTCAGGCTGGAAGACACAGGCTTCTGACCTAGATCTTGACATGGAGATGTTGAGACTTAGTGGTCATACAAAATTTAGGCCAAGGCAAGGTAGTACATGCCTTTAATCCCAAGAGACTGAGGCAAGCAGATCTCTGAGTTCAAATCCTTCCTGGGACAAATCAAGTTCTAAATCTTTACACATCTTTAATCTGGCCTACATATTCTGCTGGAGGTCTAAATAAGGATAATGGAAGAAGGATGACTCACTCTTCGCCTATTTGCACTTACTTGCCAACACAACTATTGGAACCTCCTTTTTAGGATTCCAGCTTGTTTGGAAGACCAGTTGAAACAACTAGTCTCATGGGACTAAACAACTACTAGTTTCTTGGACTTCCTATTCACAGCTGCCCATTGTTGGGTTAGTTAGGCTTTAAGTCAGTACAATAAATGTTGCATGAAATATAAAACAGGGTATCCCATGCTAACACTGTCTAGGCACTGGCTGGTGACTTTGGTCTGTCTCCACGCCAGTAGACAGGCCAAGACTGCATTCTTTCCTTTTTTCCAGGACCTGTCTTATCCACGCTGACTCTGCCTCTCTGGAGCTCCAAAATCGCCCTCTCCTCCTGGTTTGCTAAGTTCCCATGGCTGGCTGTTGCCAATCTCGCCCTTACTTCCAAATTCCCGTGGCTGCCTGGGATGCACTAATGCACACAACACTCTGCTGCTGTACCTTTTTTTGGAAAACACTACACAATCTTAGTTTAGAATCAACAGGCAACACAATCTCTGGGCGCAGAACCTAGCATCCTAATTTTACAAACTATTCTATGTGAAATCCTCTGGTGTCATCACTCGAACCGTCTCCAGCTTTCTACATTCTGTCCGCCTCCCTTGCTCCTGCCATCCAAAAACTGTCTCTCTCTCTCTCTTGCTTTCCCTTTTCCTCTTCCTGACCTGGAAGTTCTGCCTACTTGCCCAGTGATTGGTTCCTTGTAATCTTTATTCATTAGGGGAAAGTTCTGCTACAAATAAATTCCCATAAAAACACATTACATAATTTCTGTGACTCTAGTGAACCTTGACTATATAGAATGATTGAATTTGAACATTATGTCTACATTTTAAAAATATTTAAGTATGTTTGATCTTTTCTATTTATAGTTTTTCTTTCAAACATCTGAGATCTTAACACCCTTACCTCAAGCTAATAAGTGGGCAATTTTGAAATTGAAGGTCAATGTCACTGAAAGGCATCGACATAATCACGGAAAGCAGAAGAAAGGAGGGATTTGGGTAGGAGAGAGTAGCTGGAGGAGAAAAGGGGGACAGAATCAGGTATGTGGGAGACTGCACAGAATCCCAGAGCACCAAGAGAATGAAATATGCAGCTTCCAGGATCGAGGGGTACAGGGAATGTCTAGCAAGTCCGTGGGACCTGAGATGGGGGAGGCTCTCAGGACTCAATGTGGATGACCTAAGCTGAAATGCCCAACAGTGGGGATCTGAAGCCTGAAGAAACCACCACCCCAGTAGATAGATGGGGACACCAACCAGCCCTCAAATTTTCGACCCAAAATTGTTTCTGTCTAAAAGAAATGAAGGATAAAATAGAGCAGAGATAGAAGAAAAGGGCGACTAGGGACCAATCCAACTTGGTATTCATCCCATGGGCATGAACCAAACCCTGGCACTGTTATTGATGCTATGTTGTGCTTGGGGATAGGAGCCTAGCATGGCTGTTTGCTGAGAGGCTCTATCAGCAGCTGACTGAGACAGATGCAGATACTCAAAGTCAAGCATTGGACTGAGATCGGGAACTCTATGGAAGAGTTAGGGGAAGAATTGAAGGAGGTAAAAATGATGGCAACCCTATAGGAAGACCAACAGTGTCAATCAACCCAGAACCACGGGAGTTCCCAGAGACTAAACTATCAACCAAAAAGCATATATGGGCAGATCCAGTTGCCCCTGGTACATTTGTAGCAAAGGACTGCCTTGTCAGGTCTCAGTGGGACTATATTGAATAGATAGGAAGAGGGTGAGCAGCCTTGTCTAGTCCCCCATTTTAGTGGGATTGCTTCAAGTTTCTCTCCATTTAGTTTGGTGGTTTGCTCTATATTGCTGTTGTTATGTTTAGGTATGGGCCTTAAATTCCTGTTATTTCCAAGACTTTCTTTTTTTTTTTTTTTTTAAATCCATGAGCACTCATATCATTAGTAGAAATGACAAAAATGTGCACACAAATTTCTTTTGTTTTTCCTGGTAAGTACAGCTGTCATTATGCATATCTCTACAAAGTAAAACAAATCTTATATGCCTTTAAGTTACTCTAGTTCTATGAGTAGTCCTATATAGCTCCATGAGCCTAAGAGGCAATCTGAAGCAGAAAGAACAGCAGAGCGAGGGGTCAGCGTGTTCTCACTCCCAGCAGGGTCGTCTACTGTGATGTTTCTCCTCTCTCAGAAGAAAATGCCAAATCGTATACTCTCCTCCAAATATGAAGTCTCATCTTAAGAGAAGTGTTTGTCAAATTTGTTGAATAATTTGGTATTGGATAACTAAGTGGTGAACTCTTCGTTAGGGATAACTATTATCTCCTGCTCTGAATATTCCTTAGTTGCCTGTAGTTCTTTGTGTAGGAGTGAGGCCTGGTTAGTCATACTTCCTGAAAGTTGCAACACATTGCTTCTTCTACATTCAACACACCATAGATATAAAAATTACACACACACACACACACAGAGAGAGAGAGAGAGAGAGAGAGAGAGAGAGAGAGAGAGAGAGAGAGGGATCTTTTTCCATACCCTTTACAGGTATCAAGCATAAGTTCACAGACTTTTGAGAATTAAAACAAAATATTGTAACACTTCTTTTCTCTTAATAATCAGTTCTAGCTTTTTGTGTGTTCCCAATTTGGCCATCAAATGTAATTATGCATATGAACAAAATCTGAAGACAAAAATCTTCCCATAGCAAAAGGATGTGAAGATGTTATATACAGCTGTCAATCTATTATTTCTAAATTCAATACATTCCCCATACTTATTTCTTCACAGTAATAGCTGGTGTAATTTACTTTGTTTTTGTACATATTAGCAACTGCTTTACCACTGAGCTAGTGGCTTTCAGAAAACAGGTGAGTACCTCATATGTGATTTGTTTTTCATATCTGAAGAGTTGGAGGCTAGAATAACTGAGAGTTAGCCACTTCCTACAAAAATGACTAAGCCTAAATTCAGGCTACAGATTGCTACATGCAGCTGATTCTTTAGTCCATGCTGCAAAAATGGCATATGATTAGATTTATTTGTGAAGTCAAGAGAAAATAAATGAAAATAAACAGTAACAATGACTCACAGTATTAATATTGCAAGTATGAATGTAATAAATGAAGAGTAAAAGGAAGTAGAAAAGGGCTACCCTAGCTAGACCATTTGGAGAGACCTGACTGAAGGTGTGTCATCTATGATGTTTCAAAGTATTCTGGGAGAATCCTTCCAAAATTAATTATATCATAAAGAAATACTTTTGTGTGTGTCATCTTTGAAATAGGTACATTTTCAGTTAAGAATAGATATTTGCAAGTTATATAATTATACATTTTGTCTAACTACAATTCATGAGTAAGTTTGATACACAAATATTATAAGACCAAAGTATTCCATTTCATATAACCCTGCTTATTGCTTAGAGTTTCACATTAGCTCTCTTATAAAAAATTTCGCTTAATTTATATTTTCATCTTTTTCAAGTGAAAAGAAAATTAAAACAAAAATAGTATTTTAAATGTACTTCATTTTTAATATCTTTTACTTTATCTTTACAGGATATTTCCCATAACTTTTCTAAATAGTCTATAATTCAACTGGTGATTTTATCAGTCATTCTCAAAATATTTCTTGTTTTTCTTATTATGTCAGTTTTATGAAGTTTATATATTTATATATTTAAATAATGAAATTATAAAAGGAGAAATCATAGGCTTATACACAAAGCACTACTAACTCTTTATTTATGAAGCTAGTTCTAGATATAAGGTTGTATGCTTTGTTGCTATCCCTAAAAGCTATATACTCTATTTTTAAGCAACTAAGCTCAACTAGAAAAAAAACAGAAACAATAGTCATGTTTTTCATGAGTGCAAAACTACTGACAGTCATGTAAGAACAAAATTTCTCCAACTTCTTTGGTCTTCAACAGACATCAAGTTCTGAATTTAATCAGAAAAGGACAGTGTTAGTAAATGTGGTCATAGTGAGGTTAGTGAAATTACTTTTAAAACGTTTCTTCTATATTTGTAGGCAGATATCTCCTGTTCATAAGATTCTTCAATGAATTTGGAACATAGCTTTCATCTGAGCTGGCAAGCAATGACACAAATGATTGCTGTTGGGAGAAGCCTAGCACAATTGTCTGTAATCCAACCAAAATACCTACATTCATTTTATCTGTGCTTCAATCATTTAAGAAATTATGTAGCTCTCATTTTAGCATTTTGTCTTGTTCATCTTCCTGTTGTATCCAATAACTCAGAACTAATTGTATGTTTAATCACCAGGTTTTAGTCACAAGATGAATCATAAAGTAATTTTCTGGGATATATGTAACACATGAAATTTTTTTTTTTTTTTTTTTTGGTTTTTGGTTTTTGGTTTTGTTTTGCTTTGTTTTGTTTGCTTGCTTTATGTTTTTTGTTGGTTTGTTTGTTTGGTGTTTTTTTTTTTCAAGACAGGATTGCTTTGTGTAGTCCTGGAAGTCCTGAAGTTCATTCTTTAGATGAGAGTGACCTCTTAGGCTCACAAATATCTGCCTGGCTCTGCCTACCAAGGACTAGAATTAAAGGCATGCACCACAACCCTGTGATGGTGTTTTAAGAAAAAGAAATTAAGCTATGCATGTAACCTCTCAACAGGAAAAGGAGCTTTGGTGCATTTGTAAGTATTCTAAAATTTCTACCAGAATTTTAACAACTATTTAAATAGCTAAAAATTTATGATCATAGTTTATACAGAAAGTGAAAAGGCATTTAAAATCCTTACTGCTGTTGGAATAAGTCTTTAGAATTTTAAGAACACTGATGTGTTTAGACAGGTACTTCATGATAAATTAACTACCATGGCAGTAATACTGACTGCTTTTGACTAAGTATGTATTTCCTAGATTAATTATTTCCATCTATAGATATAAGAAAAGTCATAACCCCATTAAATCTTTAGAGTGATTCCACAATATCAGTGTATTAGCATGTCAACTTGCAAACTTCCTTTTACAGCTGTCTTATAAATTTCAGAGATGAAAGAAGTTTTTAAAATATATTTATATTTCAAAACGTTAAAGATAAGTGCTTTCCCTGATCATCTACCATTTAAGAACTCTATAAATCTCTTCCATTAGGAGTTAACTGCTGAGGCAATGTACATATACAGTGTCATAGAATTCAAATTAAAATCAGAAAATTGAACAATCCAAATGGTTCTCAAATACTTGGGATCTTGGCATCATGTGGATAAAACACTTGGCAAATAAATCGTCCATGTATTATTTTCACTAAGAATCATTTCTGTACAGTAACAAAATTGGTTGGAGCAGCCTCCCTACTGTGCAACAACTTTCATAACAAAGCACAACCATAAATATGTGCATCTTCCTAGGAACCTAGGAAATATTCCCTGAATCAGGCAATCTTAACTTGGTATATTTCGGAAGGTGTCTGCCTATATAAACAAACATACACAGACAGATACACACACACACACAAACACAGGCAAGTACACATACAAATGAGTACACAAACATGCACAAACACATGCACACACACTTGATCACACATGCACAAAAGAGTACACAAGCATACACACACATGTAAACACATGTACATGCATGCCCACACACACACACACACACACATACACACACACACACACACACACACACACACACACACACACACATGAACATGTATTCCAAACAGTTGTTTAAAATAACTATCCTTCTTATAAAATTATCTTGTAAGTTTGTGTGATTTTTCTTTTATGAAAAGTGAAATTGTTACATATTTATTCTTAAAAATTAATAATTTATCAATTTATACTGGCTTTGGGTTTTATTTCATGAATAGTTATTCATCTTTAGTGTGCTGTCTATCTTCCTCTAAAGACTTATTTTTTAACACAGGTTTTCTTACTGAATATGATGTTTACCTTTCTGTCTAGGCTGGCTGGACAATGAGCTTACAGAAACTACCTGTTATGAGGTTATCTCCATGTAATCAGTCATACTTGGTTTTTTTATATGGATGCGGGGAATTTGAACTCAGTAGAAATCACTCTTACTCATTTAGACATCTCTTTAGCCCCAATCAGAGCATTTTAAGTTGTAAAACCTTAAAAATAAAAAAACAATAATATATGGAAACTCATTGTGCAATATCTATAATTCTTACAAAATTACAATAAGTGGTGGTAATCACCAGCTGTCTAATTGGACTTAAGGCCCATTCAACAAGAGGGAAATTGTTTCTGCTACAAGAAAATACAGCAATTTCCAGGACCTAGTGAGACCTTGGGCCTTAGAGGAGAATCTATTACCAGTTTACTAGAACATAGTTTCTTAATACATTCTAAACCTTATCATTATACCCACAGATAAATATAGTTAACACTCCTCATCAAATAAGAATCTCTTTACAGCAAATGCAGATGATTTCAGAAAACCACAAATAGATGCAGTACAAAGAACAATAATCATGTAGAAATCAGCCCCTGTAGATACATTTACAGAACAGTTCCTGCATATATAGCTCAGGAAGCATCATAGAAGATTGAGAAGAACTATAGGAACCAGAACATTAGAAAGTTAGCTGTGAAACAGCATCTCCTAGAATTGACTGCAGCAGCAAGATCAAGTCAATTAAAATACCGGTGGACATGCTAACACTGAAAGGGGAAAATTTTGTATGACCCACCCCAGAACAGAACCCAGGAAACTATTGACTGCCAGAAGAATTAACCTCTAAAAAGGGATGAGTCCCATATTGATTGATTGTCAAGCAGAATAATCATCCTTGAAACCATATGCGCACAAACAACAAAAATGAACCCAGAAACTTGTATTTATGCACTTAAGTACGTGTGTGTGTGTGTGTGTGTGTGTGTGTGTGTGTGTGTG
>CM052716.1:61438747-61457078 GCA_028551405.1 Uromys caudimaculatus
CACTATGCTGAGTCTGGAAATGAAGGGTACATACATAAAGGATAAAAACAATTATTTAACACTCTACTGGCTAGTTTTATTTGACTTGACAGAAGCTAGAGTCATCAAAGGTGAAGGAACCTCAGTTGAGGAAATGCCTTCCTGAGACCTGGGTGTCAGACATTTCTCAATTACTGTTCAGTGTGGGAGGTTGAAACTATAGTATGTGGTGCTATCCCTGAGCTGGTGATCCTGGATATTATAAGAAGGGAGGCTGAACAAGCCATGTTAGCAAACCAGTAAGCAACAACCCTTCATGGCCTTTTGTATCACCTCTTGCCTGCAGGTTTCTGCCCTGTATTAGTTCCTGTCCTGACTTCCTTGGTGAGAAAAAGCAATGTGGAAGCGCAAGCTAAACAAATCCTTTCCTCCATAAGCTGCTTTTTGGTCATAGTGTTTCTTTGCAGCAATAGGCATCCTATCTAATACAAACATATCAAACAGTTTTGTATAGTCTGCGTATTTTCCCCAATGCAACCTGGTTATAACAGACAGATCTTCAATCCCTTCAATGACCCTTTATCCTCCATTTCCATTGGGTGCACTAAAGTCTGTGACTATTTTTCATCCATTAGAGATTTGGAAGTTGAAAATACTTTGCAGATATAATGGAAATACCCAGTCAGTTGAATTTGATGATTTGAATTAAATGGTTATTCTTGTAGACAGGATAACTTTTGGGTAGAAAGTTTTATATGGGTTGGTGTTTCTATTCCTCTACTGGGGTTCCTGCCTGACTACAGGAGGTGGCATCTTCAGGTTCCATATCCCCAATGCTATCAGTCACAGCTAAGGTCACCCTCAATGGTTCTTGGGTGCCTCTTTTATCCCAGGTCTCTGTCTCATTCTGGAGATGCTCACTAATTCCTCACCCTGATCAGTTGAAGACTTCCATTCATTCTCATGACCATCTGGCCAACACCTTGTCCCTCCTAACACGTGATCCCAAACCCCACCTATTCCCATCCTCATCCTGTCTCTATCTCAGCTCCCTCCCTGCATCTCCCTTCTAAGTGAGATTCAAGTATCCATGCTTGTACCTTCCTTCTAGTTCTGCTTCTTTAAGTTTGTGAAGTGTCGCCTGTATTTTATGGCCAATCTACTTATAAGTGAGTACATACCATGCATATCTTTTAGGGACTGCATTACCTGACTCAGGATGTTATTCTCAAGTTCCATCCATTTGCCTGCAAAATACATGATGTCTTTGTTTTTAATACCTGAATAGTATTGCATCTTCTAGATGTACCACATTTTCTTTATCTAGTCTCATATTCTATATCATATTCAGGATATGAGGGACATGTCTTGTTTACAAGAAACACATGAATTGGAGATGGAGAAGAGAATGAAGGAACGGCCAACCAATAACTGCCTCAAATTGAGACATATCCCATGGGCAAGCAACACTATTAATAATACTCTGTTATCCTTGCTTGACAGGAGTCTAGCATGGGTGTCCTCTGAGAGCCTCTACCCAGCAGATGACTCAGACAGATGCAGATGCAGACACCCACAGCCAAACAGTGGATGGAGCTTGGGGATGCTTATGGAAGAATAGGAGGAAGGATTGCAGCCCCTAAGGGGATAGAAACTCCTCAGGAAGACCGACAGAATCAACTAACAGGGCCCTTGGGGCTCTCAGAGACTGAACCACCAACCAAAGTACATACAAGGGCTGGACATAGGCTTTGCCACTCATATGTGGCTGATGTGCAGCTTGATTTTCTTGTGGGTTCCAAACAACTGGAACCGGGGCTATCCCAAAAGCTGTTGCCTGTATATGGGGTATGTTCTTCTAGCTGGGCTGCTTTGTCTGGACTCAGTGCACAAAGCTTCTGAAGTGCCAGGGTTGGGTGTTATTCAGAGGGGCCACAACCGGCTCAGAGCAGAAGGAGAGGTAGGTTACCTGTGACAGAAGCAGTGAGGGAGATGTAAAATGAGTAAATACAAATAAATAATTTTTTTAAAATGGTTATTCTTCTGTATGAATATTACCTAAACAGGTAGATTCTTAGAAAGGAGACTTAAAAGCCCTTTAAGAGAAAATAACAACAGTAGCAAAAACCTCCCAGAAGAGAAATCATCTTGTGCTTTAAGATACAAGCAGGATTTTAGAGAGGACCTGAGGGTAGTCTATTGGACTTTCAAGTAAATGCCAGCTGAGAGCTAAGGAATATTCAGGGATTTCTGTTTTAGAACCACAAAGTATTAGATTCACCCCACAACCTGAGTAATGTGAATTATAACTTGACTTGAAAATTCTTGGAGAAGCTAGCCCCAGCCACTACCTTCACTTAAGTCTAAAACACTTAACATCTCTAAATTGTGGTTGGTTTCCTTTTATTTTAAAATAGTAATTAAAAATTGCAATATATTAATTTTCTAACTGGTTGCTTTGTGAAAATTTCAAAGCGGTATGCTTAAAATACACATAGAACATCATGAAGTATATAAAAGAAAACATTTATTTACCAAATAATGCTCTGACTGAAAGCTAGATTTTTAGGAATTTCAGTGCTGCTATGATCTAATATTGCTGTTTATAGAATTTGAGTGTTCATGACTACTCTGAATTAGAGATGAGGTTTTGTGCCCACTTTCAGAAGTGGCTTGTACAGTAAGCTGTGGGCATTAATAGGTTCAATGGAGAAGAAACATTGATACTTTATATAGGGAAATGTTTGTCCAGACTTTTCCATGTTTTTGAAGTTTTCCCTATTTGATGTTTGACCTTATATTTAGTGACTCAGCGAATTATGATTTGTTTGCTATAAAGTAAGATATTTGAGTCCACTGTAAATCTTTTATGAGAAGTTAGACATTTAGGAGGTGTTTAGTTTATGAGTGCTCACGGACAGATTCATGGTGGTCTATGTAACACTGGACATTGGTGAGCTCTTGTTCTCTAAATACAAAATCAGTTATTTGGATCAGTTACCAGAGTGTGAATGAAAAGGCAAGTTCACATTTTATGTTTCAGTTTTTGATGCTTCAACTTGCTTTGGAATTATCTGTTGTTAAAAGGCAGCACAAAGTCTTACCCAATATGACCATCCTGTCTTGTTTTTATACATTCAGAACTATGAGAAAGGTAAATTTTTTACTTCATTATTAGTTTCAGACACTTTCTACAGAAACAGACAAGATTCTAAAATATCTTGTATGGGGATAAGAATATAGCATGCATTCTGAAAATAGCTTGTGTGTGATCAAAACCATGCTACACCATTCATTAACAGTGAGTTTCAGTAATATATATCCTTTTGCATTGTGCTGACACTACTTTAAGTACCTGTCTTAGTAATGCTATGCTCTTTCTACTCAGAAGCTAAGGAAAGTATCTATAGTCTGAAGAGCACATATATGGAGAACATTTTCTGTCTAGTGGAAAGGTTAGCATGAAAAGAATTAAACTACCTTCAAACAACTACTCTTGTAGCTTTCATAGATATTAAATAGAATTTTATGAGGAAGAAAAGTCTTTCCAATTTTAATCACGCACTTTGATCTGCAATTCCAAAGAATCCATTGATGCTTTGATTTTTATATATGCTATTTTGTATTAAAAGTCACTAAAGTTAAATCCCTTTGCAACATGCCAACTGTGTAACTGTAAGCTTTGAAAATAATGTATAAAACATGGATAAAACTCTTAATCTAATAATGGATTTTGCTCAGATATATTCTGAGGTGGTATCTTGAAATTCTAACTTCACTTGTCCTGGTATGTCAGGTGAACCTAAGAAGAGAAGGACAAAATTGTAATCAAGAGTAAATGATTGGAAACCAATTATTCTGCTAACTGAACTGAACTCACAGCCGCACTCTGATATCCCAGAAGTTTGACAGGCATATTCTATTATCAATATTCTATTATCAATTTTCTACTCACCACGTATTATAATTTAGTATTCAATTATGTGTGTCAGAAAAAATTATCAGCTGAAATGTACTATATTTAAAATATAGAATTACCTCCTTTTAAAACAGAAATGAGTGTTTTAAAACTGGCTGAACAGTTTCAAAAATGACAAAATTAATATATTGAATAGCTTATTCACTTTGTTATTTTATCCATGGATGAATTTTGACCATAATAATGGAAAACATTGTTATTGAGTTTCCAGTATGGAACGGTTTACATTCTTTTATTTAGTAATTATGAAAACTGATTACCTCATTACACTTGAAACAAAGAAATCAAATTTATGTCAAATTTCTATAGATAAGTAATAAGTTACATTATTACAGGCTTTTTCCCCAGAGCCTTTTTAAATCACTTAAGGTGAGAGAAATAATTGAAATGTTAAAACTCACAGAAATGTCTTAGTTATAAGGCCTTGGGGTTCTCAAAGGACACTTGTAGTTTACCACAGAACACTGATCTGTATGGATGACAAATCAAAGGAAGGGTGTTCTTTGCGATGAAAAATCTTCTTCATTGCATTCTTGCACTGTGAACTCTGAAAATTTCAAAAGACTACAATGTTGTAGATCGGGAAGCACCTGTTTCTAGAGCAACTCAAAAGTATAACAATAGCTCCTGTGTTCAAAGGTCACAATTTGCTCCACAAAAATTTGGTAGGAAATGCTCACAATAAAAAGTTCTCACAATAAAATGTAGAAGATTAAATATGTTGTTTCTCAGTCCAGCAGACTGACAAGATCGTACAGCAGGTAAAGGCACTTGTTGCACAACCTGAGTTCGATGTCTAGCACCCACAGTAGAAGAAAACGTATCCTTAAAAGTTGTTCTCTGACCTCTGCCGATGCAACGATATTGGACATATTTACATACACACCCCCCCACACACACACACATTCACACAAGCAGGATCATAAAATTTAAACATAATGTTTTATCTGAAAGAAGTCACAAAGCATTCTTTCATGTGTGATAATTTTTATAGGTGTGTGTATTATATAGAATAGAATGTTTCATTATGACATTTTTGTACATGTTTATCATGTACTTTGATCATATTTGCCAACATCATATTTTCTTGTGTTTCTTTGCAACTACTAATCAATTTCCTTTTTTTTTTTTTTTTAGGAGAAAAGGATTTATTTCATTTTACAGACTATAATCCATCATCCATGTGTGTCAGTGCACAAACATGGAGGCAAAGAACTACTGTAGTGGCTATGAAGGACTCATACTGGCTTGCTTCATATAGTTTGTCCAGTCTGCTTGCCTTCAGTACTCAGGACCACCAACCCATTGGCAGCACCACATCAGTGAGTAGGTCCTCCCACATCCATCAACAGCCAAGAAAATGTACCACAGGCTTATGCGCAGGCCAGTCTGGTGATGGCCTTTTCTCAATGTGGTTTCCCCTTGAAAATTGACTCTGGCACATGCCAAATTGACATAAAACTAGCCAGGGCAATATTTAAAGGTTTACCAAGCATAACATCTGTGACAGATAGTTGAGTGGTGCTGGGAGAAGGTGGAGAGAGAAACTGAGTCAGGAACTCCTCTGAAGAGGTCACAAGGGAAGAGGAGGCAAGAACGCACTGGGAGAAGAAGGTCAGAGGCAGGAAGGAGGAACTCATTGAGGGAATGATTGAAAGCAATGGTGTGTATGATAGTGACTGGGTGTGCAAGCCAAGTGTGCCCCTTATACCTATACCATATGGGTACCATAGATAAGTTCAAAGAATGCTTTTTTTTTAGTGGCATTAGTTTGGGAGACATTTCCAAGTGGGAGTGTGTGAAATTAACTGTTATCTTGAAATGATTCTTTAAGCTGCAGAACGTAAGGAGCAGACTTGTAGACCTCCATCACAGTAACACCTTTGTGGCTGGTTCCTTCACTCCTCCAGGCCTCCAAGCACAGAGGTTATTTAGTCTGTGTCCATAGTAACTTCTGAGATGGTTTTACTCATTTTCTTTGTTTAAAATTCAACTTATGATGATGCCCAAAGTTATATCTTCAGCTCTGACCTGTCTCATGAACTGACAAATTTTCAGTGGAGTCCATTTTCTTTGCCATTTTCTTCTGGTGTCCAAGATATATCATGTATAACAGGTCCCAAATCATACCCCCATCGCCTCTCCCCAACCAATGCTTCCTGTTGTTTCCAATATCAGGAAGGTATCAGCAACACTGGGTGTCCAGGACCAATGGTCAGCTGCCTCTTACCTCTCCCCCTTCACACTTCATGTTACAACTGTCAGCAGATATGTAGCTCCATCTTTAAAATCATGTTAGATGTGCAATGTGCACAGTATTTCAAGTCTACTGCATTCTGAGGGTGAAGGTCACCAGCATCTCTCACTTGAGTTACTATATCTCCTCTCAGTGCTTTAACAGCTTCTTTTCCAAGGCCTTGCCTTAGTCTCTTTGCCATGCAGAAGCAAGACTTTCACTAAAATGGAAGGCTAAGTCTGGGCATGTGGCTCAAAGGTACAGCACTTGCCTAGGTTTACAAATCCCTGGATTTGACCTCTAGCATCACCAAAAAGCAAGCCAAAAAATTGCAAGATGTAAATGTGGTCCCGTATTTCCTGCTTGAAGGATACTGATGGCTTCCAGTGTCACCCACAGGAAACTCTGGTGGTCTGTAGTGCCCTCAGGGGCCTGTCACTTATCAATATCTGAGTCACCTATTATCTCTTCTTGCTTTCACTGCCTTAGTCGCAGTTACCTCTTCATTGTTGTTGGATACAGCTTAGTCAGGATTTCTACACAAAACATCATGACTAAGAAGCAAGTTGGGGAAGAAAGGGTTTATTCAGCTTATATTTCCACATTGCTGATCATCACCAAAGGAAGTCAGGACAGGAACTCACACTGGGCAGGAACTGGAGGCAGGAACTCCATGGATGGGTGCTTATTACTGGCTTGCTTCCTCTGGCTTGCTCAGATTGCTTTATTATAGAAACTAGGACTACCAGCCCAAAGGGATGGCACCACCCACAATGGGCCCTTCCTCCATTTTTGTTTTGGTTTTTTTGTTTGTTTGTTTGTTTTTTTTGAAATATTTTTTATTTAATACTTTATTTGCATTTCAAATGTTTTCCCCTTTTCAAGTCTCCCCTTTGAAAACCCCATAGCCCATCTGCACTCCCCCTGCCTCTATGAGGATATTCCCCCACCCACCCACCAACTCCCATTTTCACTCCCTGGCATTCCCCTATAATGGGACATCTAACACTCTCAGACCCAAGGGACTCTCCTCTCACTGATGGGCAACAAGGCCCTCCTCTGCCACATATGTGGCCAGCACCATGGGCCCCTCCATATGCATTCTTTGGTTGGTGGTCCAGGCTCTGGGAGCACTGAGGGGACCAGTTAACACTGTTGCATCCTCCCCATGAGGGTGCAAACTCCCTCAGTTCCTTCAGTCTCTTCTTCAACTCCTCCATCTGGGACCCCAGCTTAGTCTAACAGTTGCTGTAAATTGAATCATGGGTGTCCCGAAAGTTTGGGCTAATATCTGCTTATCAGTGAGTACATACCATGTTTGTTCTTTTGTGACTGAGTTACCTCACACAGGATGATATTTTCAAGTTCCATCCATTTGGCTACAAATTTCATGAAGTCATTGTTTAGGAAGTCTTTTATTTCTTTCTTTATTTCTTCCTTGACCAAGTCATCAATGAGTAGAGCATTGTTCAGCTTCCATGTGTATCTGGACTTTCTGTTGTTATTGTTGCCATTGAAGACCAGCCTTAATCTGTAGTGATCTGATAGGAGGCATGGGATTATTTCAATCTTCTTATTTCTGTTGAGATTTGTTTAGTGACCAATTATATGGTCAGTTTTGGAGAAGGTACCATGAGGTGCTGAGAAGAGGGTATATTCTTTTGATTTAGGATGAAATGTTCTATAGATATATGTTAAATCCATTTGGTCCATAACTTCTGTTAGTTTCACTGTGTTTCGGTTTAGTTTGTGTTTCCAAGATCTGTCCATTGATGAGAGTGGGGTGTTGAAGTCTCCCACTATTATTGTGTGAGGTGCAATGTGTGCTTTGAGATTTACTTTTATGAATGTATATGCCCTTGCATTTGGAGCATAGATGTTCAGAATTGAGAGTTCTTCTTGGTAGATGTTTCCTTTGATGAGGATGAAGTGTCCTTCCTTATCTTTTTGGATGACTTCTGGTTGAAAGTTGATTTTATCTGATATTAGAATGGCTACTCCTGACTGTTTCTTGGGACCATTTGCCTGCAAAATTGTTTTCTAGGCCTTTATATTGAGATAGTGTTTGTGTTTAACCCTGAGGTGCATTTCCTGTATGCATCAAAATGTTGGGTCCTCTTTATGGATCCAGTCTGTGAGTCTATGTCTTTTTATTGGGGAATTGAGTCCATTGATGTTAAGAGATATTAAAGAATAGTGATTGTTGCTTCCTGTTATGTTTGATGTTATTTTTATGTTTGTACGGCTATCTTCTTTTGGGTTTGCCGAAAGATTACTTTCTTGCTTTTTCTAGGGTGTTGTTTCCCTCCTTGTCTTGGCATTTTCCATCTATTGTCCTTTGGAGGACTGAGTTTGTGGAAAGATATTGTGTAAATTTGGTTTTGTCATGGAATATCTTGTTTTCACCATCTATGATAATTGAGAGTTTTGCTGGGTATTGCAGCCTGGGGTGGCAGTTGTGTTCTCTTAGGGTCTGTATGATATCTGTCCAGGATCTTCTAGCTTTCATAGTCTCTGGTGAGACGTCTGGTATAATTCTAATAGTTCTGCCTTTATATGTTACTTAACCTTTTTCCCCTTACCGCTTTTAATATTCTTTCCTTGTTTTGTGCATTTGGTGTTTTGAGTATTATGTGATGGGAGGAATTTATTTTCTGGTCCAATCTATTTGGAGTTCTGTAGGCCTCTTGAATGTTTATGTTCATCTCTTTCTTTAGGTTAGGGAAGTTTTCTTCTATGATTTTGTTGAAGATATTTACTGGCCCTTTAAGTTGAGAATCTTCACTCTCCTCTATACATATTATCCTTAGGTTCGGTTTCTCATTGTGTTCTGGATTTCCTGGATGTGTTGGGTTAGGAGCTTTTTGCATTTTGCATTTTCTTTGACTGTTGTGCCAATGTTTTCTATGGTATCTTCTACACCTGAGATTCTCTCTTCTATCTCTTGTATTCTGTTGGTGATGCTTGTATCTATGACTCCTGATCTCTTTCCTAGTGTTTCTATCTCCAGTGTTGTCTCCCTTTGTGATTTCTTTATTGTTTTTATTTCCATTTTTAGATCCTGGATGATTTTGTTCATTTCCTTTGCCTGTTTGATTTTGTTTTCCTGTATTTCCTCTTTAATGGTTTCTAGCTGTTTATCTGTATTCTCTTGTATTTCTTTAAGGGAGTTATTTATTTCCTTCTTAAAGTCTTCTATCATGAGAAGTGATTTTAAATCTGATTCTTCCTTTTCTGGTGCATTGGGGTACCCAGGGTTTGCTGTGGTGGGAGTACTGGGTTCTGATTATGTCAAGTTAGTTGCCTTGGTTTCTGTTTCTTATATTCTTGCCCTTGCCTTTCACCATCTGGCTATCTTTGGTATTAGCTGGTCTTGTTCTCTCTGACTGTGGCTTTTCCCTCCTGCAAGCCTTTGTGTCAGTGCTCCTTGGAGACCAGCTCTCTCTGAGAGGAATTTGGAGTTGGAGAGCTGTGGTACTGGGTTAGCTCTGGGGTGCAGACAGAATCCAGAAGGATCCTGTCCTCAGCTGTTCTTTGGTTCCTATGTCCTTATGGCCCTGTGAGGGTCCCTCTTGTTTGAGGAATTTGAACAGAAGTGGTGGTCTTTCTGTGCTCAAAGGTGTGTTGGCACTCCTGGGAGACCAGCTCTCTCCTGGCACTGAGTATGGATCCCTGTGTCAGGGGATCAGCTCCCCAGCCTCAGACTAAGTAACCTTTTCAGTTTTTTTTTTTTTTTTCTTAAATGGGATATTTTCTTTATTTACATTTAAAATGTTTCCCCTTTCACAGTTTCCCCCCAAAACCCCCTATACCATCCCATACCCCTGCTTCTATGAGGGTGTTCCTTCACCTACCCACCCACACCACCCTCCCTGCAGTAGAATTCCCCTACACTAGAGCATCAAGCCTTCACAGGACCAAGCCTCTCCTCCCATTGATGCCCAGCAAGGCCATACTCTCCTACATATGCGGTTAGAGCCATGAGTCCCTTCATGTATAGTTTTTGGTTGGTAGTTTAGTCCCTGTGAGCTCTGGGTGGTCTAGTTGGTTGATATTGCTATTCTTCCTACGGGGTTGCAAATCTCTTCATCTTCTTTAATCCTTTCTCTACCTCCTCCATTGAGGACCCCATGCTGCTAGCATCAATCTCTGTATTTGTCAGGGCTCTAGCAGAACCTCTTAGGTGAGAACTTTATCAGGCTCTTGTCAGCAAGTACATCTTGGCATCCACAATAGTGTCTGTGTTTGGTGTCTGTATATGGGATGGATTCCCAGGTAGAGCAGTCTCTCAATGGCCTTTCCTTCAGTCTCTGCTCCACACTTTGTCTCTGTATTTGGTCCCATGTGTATTTCGTTTCCCCTTCTAAGAAGGAGTGAAGCACCCACACTTTGGTCTTCCTTCTTCTTGAGCTTCATATGGTCTGTGAAATGAATCTTGGGTATTCCGAGCTTTTGGGCTAATATCCACTTAGTGAGTGCATACCATATGCATTCTTTTGTGATTGGGTTACCTCACTCAGGATTATTTTCTAGCTCCATCCATTTGCCTAATAATTTCGTGAATTCATTGATTTAATAGCTGGGTAGTACTCGTCTGTGTAAATGTACCATATTTTCTGTATCCACTCCTCTGTTGAAGGACATCTGCATTCTTTTCACCTTCTAGCTATTATAAGTAGGGCTGCTATGAACATAGTGGAGCATGTGTCTTGGTTATATGTTTTTTGGCTATATGTCCAGGAGTGGTATAGCTGGGTCCTCAGGTAATACTATGTCCAATTTTCTGAGGAACCACCAGAATGATTTTCAAGGTGGTTGTACCACTTTGCAATCCCACCAACAATGGAGGAATGTTCTTCTTTCTCCACACCCTAGCCAGCATCTGCTGTTGCTTGAGTTTTTGATCTTAGCCATTTTGACTGGTGTGAGGTGTAATCTCAGGGTTGTTTTGATTTGCATTTCCCTGATGACTAAAGATGTTGACCATTTTCTTAGGTGCTTCTCAGCCATTCAATATTCCTCAGTTGAAAATGCTTTGTTTAGCTCTGTACCCCATTTTTTAATAGTGTTATTTGGATCTCTGGAGTCTAACTTCTTGAGTTCTTTGTATATATTCAATATTAGTCCTCTATGGGATGTAGGATTGGTAAAGCTCTTTCCCCAGTCTGTTGGTTGTAGTTTTGTCCTATTGACAGTGTCCTTTGCCTTACAGAGTTTGCAATTTTATGAGGTTCCATTTGTCTTTTTTTTTTTTTTTTTTTTTTTGGTTTTTTGGAACAGGGTTTCTCTGTATAGCCCTGGCTGTCCCAGAACTCACTCTGTAGACAAGGCTGGCCTTGAACTCAGAAATCCGCCTGCCTCTGCCTCCTGAGTGCTGGGATTAAAGGTGTGTGTCACCACTGTCCGGCCCATTTGTCAATTCTTGATCTTTGTGCATAAACCATTGTTGTTCTGTTCAGGAATAAGTAATGTTTTCTATTTTCAGGTCTCTTTTTAAAAATTATTTGTTTTACTCCTGATATTATAACATAATTACATAATTCCTCTTTCCTTTTTAAAAGCCTCCCTTAAACCACTCCTTGTTTGCTTTCAAGTTCATGGCCTCTTTTTTTTCCCCATTAAATGTTGTTAAGATTTCCTTCTACCCATGGGGGAAAAAACAGGTTTCCCCTGGTTTTCAGATTCTGCCTTATTTCACTTAGCAAGATGATTGTAATAAAAGTTTCATAGAAGCACAATCTTGGGTGTATGCCTTGTGGCTCCCAGTTGATAAATTAGCCATTTGACTCATATTTGATACTAGTTTTCAAGGTTCCATTTTACACATCAGGCTGTTTTCAGTTATGGAGGAACAATGCACTACTACAATACAGAGGGACAGAAGCATGGTGTGGTGCCGCCTCCTCCATATTACCCACTGCATTGCCTTTATAGTGCACATCATTTGTGTTCAATGCACAACGTTCTTTTTCTTTCTTTTTTTTTTTTTTTCTTTTTTCTGTAGCCTGACAATTCTGCTTATCCCAGAAAGGCATGTTTCTCAGACTTTTTATTTTCCTCTCTTGGTATGCCATTTATTTTTGTTTTTTTTTTTTTTTTTCATACCCAGAACTCTTGACAAATGAGAATGTATGTAAAGTTAGTAAAGTAGGGATTAAAATGTTTGTGTGATAGTATAACTTATAATCACATTGTTGTTTATGTTTGATGATAGATTTTCAAATCTGCTGTTAAAATGTTTTCTGCACACAACATTATATTGTTAACTAGTTAGCAGTTATTAAAATAGATCACAAGAATTCATTACAGATTGATGCTTGATGTTTGATATAGTGTGTTTCTATATACTCTTAATTTGATGCACATGTTGTATTTTAACCTGTGTTAATGAGACTTCTTGCTGTGTTGGATGCCTGACATATACATCTTAAGGGAGAAAGTACTTATGTTAATCTTGGTTTCAGTGTTTCGGTCCATCATGGAAATTGTAGCAGAAAAGAGAAGTCTATATAACATGAAGGCCAGAAAGCCAAGAGAGAAAATTGTCAGTAGTTGGTTTGCTCCTTTTCCTTCTTTTAAATTCAATTTTACCCTGGACCATGAGTAGTGGCTCATTCATGGTGGGTTTTTTTCCCCTCGATTTGTCTCTCAGTAAATGCCTTGACCGAAAAACATAAGAGAGTGCTTTACTAACATCCTGTGCATTTCTCATTATGATCAAGTTGACGGTCAAATTTACCCACCACACCATTCATTTCCCTCATTCCAAAAGACTGTGTTCATTCATTATGTAAACCCATAAGGGCCCTTTAATTTATATTTTAAGGTATAATGATAGATATTCCATCCTTTCCTACAGCTTTTCTTGTTTCCATCCCAGACTCCCTCTCTTATCTTCATCTTACTTTCCTTCATGTTTTTCATAATAAAACGTTTGCTTTTATTCAACAGATGTACTACCTTTAGAATTATCCATAGAACATTTGGTAGCTTTAGTCTGATTTCAGTGAATTAATGACAATCAATTTTGTGTAAAGGTAAGTGGTGAAATAGCTTCGAAGGTTACAGACAAGTCATTACTGTCTCTACCTTACTAGTCAAATGTCATTGTTTTTAAGAGTGATGAATAATGAACAAAGATTGTAAAGAAATATAAATGAAAGCCAACATTCTGCTAGAAATAAAGAGATATGCTATTTTTTTCTAATATATTCTTGAAAACCAGCACAAGTACTGGTGACAAAGCTACCTACTGTAACTGGAAAATTTACAGATTTTAGCTTTTACACTGTAAGTCATTGAACTTACTGTTAAATGTAAAGCAATGTATTATGGTTCACGTTTAATTCAGAACTGCAATCATCATTTTTTTTCCTGTTTTTAATATTTTGATAATTTTCTTTTGTGTGACAAGTTACTCTGCTGGGTACAGAAAGATAAACCTAGATGCTAAACCAGCCACAAAAACCTTGAACTACAATCTCTTTTGCCTGCAAGATGTGCTGGGGCAATGGTATCATAGAAACAATGTTTGGTTTAACTTAATTCCAGCATCATGAGATGGTACCCATGACCTATATTGCCTGTATGGCCAAGAACTAGAGAATGCATAGCCTAGAGACTTAGGGTAGAAGCAACACTATACCTCCTCAAAAGAAGCCAAAATTTCAATAAAATGATTCCTACTGATATTCTTCTATATTTGTAGATCGTTGCCTTGTCTAGTTGTTTTCATTCAGAAGCAGATGAGAGTGGGGGCAGAGACTCAAATGCCAGATATCATGTGGAAAGTCTAAATTTGAGGACTTCAACAGGTCCCTCCCCTTGGAGCATAAGAACCCCACAGAAGACTAGAAGGTAAAAATGTAGGCGTCAGAGGGGATGAAGGATACCAGGAGAATATGGACTGCAGAAATTACTAAGAGATCACGTGGCTTCACAGAGATTGTCTGTTCTTGGGATTGTTTTGCTCCTATTATAATGCCTTTTCCAGCCTCCATATGAGGGCTTTTGCCTTGTCTTAGTGTATCTTTCAGTCCTGTTAGGCTGTTGTCTCCTGCAGTCCCATTATTTCTTGAAGAGAAAACAGAGGGAGAGTGTATCTGGGGAGAGCAGAGGTATGGTGGACCTGGGAGGAGTCTCTAGGTATATGGAGCTATTAAAATATGTCGGGGTCAATGGAAGAAAGGGAATGGATAGAAAATGGCATGGGGAGGGGAGAGGGTGCGCGAGCAGGGGGAGATTATATGTAGGGAGAACAGGTGATAGAGAAGGGAGATCCATGGGCAGAGATTTCTAGGAATTGTCAGAGACCTGTGTTGGGGGGGAGGCCTCAGAGGATTTATCTGGGCAACTCTAGCCAAGGACCCTATGAGTGGGTGTATGGGTCCTGAAGAGGATACTTCCTGTAGCCGGGCAGGATTCTCAGTGTCCGGTTAAGGACAGCAACCCACCCCCTAAACCTTCAACCCAAAATGCGTCTTCCCTACAAGATGTTCTGGGACAAAATAGGACAGATACTGAGGCAATGACCAAACAATGAGATCCATTCTACAGGCAAGAACCAGTCCCTATATTGTTAATGATACTTTATTATGCTTGCAGACAGGAACCTACCATAACTGTCTTCTGAGCGGTTCCACCCTGCAGCAAATGGAAAGAGATATGGAAATTCACAACTAAACATTAGATGGAGCTCAGGGTGTCTTATGGAAGAACTAGGAAAGGGATTGAGCTGAGAACAGAGACTTTACAGGAAGACCAACAGTGTCAACTAACCTGGACTCTTGGAGGCTCCTAAAGACTGAATCACCAACCAAAGAGCGATCACCGCCTGGATCAAGGAACCCTGCATGCACATATGTAGTAGATGGACAGCTTGGTCTTCATGCGGATCCCTCAATAACTGGAGCAGGGACTGTCCCTGAGCCTGTTGCTTGCCTGCCTGTGGATTCTGTGCCCCTAAATGGACTGGTTTTTCTGGCCTCACACATAAAGGAGAGGATATAACTAATCCCTCGTAGACTTGATGGGGGGGTTGATTAGTGGGGGTGTGATTGATACCTTTCTCAAAAGAGAAGGGGAAGATGGAATGGGGGAAGAACTTGCATTGATGTGGTACTAGGAGGAGAGGAGAGGCTGATATTGGATTGCAAAGTGAATAAATATTAAAAATGTAACTTCCAAGTAACTCCATTTTAATTTTTCTTTTAGTTATGTTTTTGTTGCTTTACCCTTTCACTATTTCATAAAATTATGTGATACATTCTGGTCACCTTCATCTCTCTACTGCCTTTATGCAATGTCTACCCAACTAACCCTTCCTTTGGCCAACTAACCATCTCACTTTCATTTCCTCTACATTTGTTTTCAGTTTTACTTTATAATTTTAAGTTAGCTTATTAATGTGGTGAAATCATAAATTGATACATTAAAAAGTAAAGTACAAAATTTATAATTGCCTAATATCTCTCAGATTTTCTCAGTATAATGAAAATTCCTATTACTTTGTCAAGGAATTGCTTTAAAAATAAAGTGGTTGTTGTAAATGCATGAGAACTTTAGTTCAATCACCATTACATATATAAAAATGCTGGTTGCACTGGTGCATACCTGGAATTGTAGTACAGAAGAGACATAAGCAAGAAGATCCCTTGGGGCTTATTGGCTCATCAGTATAGTTGAGTCTCAGGTTTAGTGAGATACTCTGTCTCAACACTCAAGGTGGGGAATGATTAAAAAACATACCCAATAACCTCATTTTACACACACACACTTCTCCACATGCAGCTCACAAAAATACACACAGGAACGGATATATACGGTTAAAAATTTTCAGAAATGATATAGGTGTCCAGACACAATTGAGAAGGATCTTGGGTAGGTTCTGGGACTGAATTAGTTAACTATAGGGCAGAATTTTAGTGCATTTTCAATGCATGCATATCTTTAGCAGGATATTTTATGTATCATCCTCTAGAAAATGTGTTATAAAAATATACCACTTATCAAGTTTTGTGCTGATGCAACTAACATGTTTACAAGACTGATATCTGAACTTCTAGATAAATAAAATTTATTTTACTTAATATTAACAATACAAGGTATACAGAGCATGCTCTTATGTTTAGTGGACTTAGTCTAAGTGCATTATTGAATGTGATAATTCTTTCTTTGTCTTCTATGTAACAGTTGCATTTGTAGGTTAAATTTCTGGGTTTGAAAACTCATTATGGTTAAGGAGGAGAACCTGTTGAAAGGAGTTAATAAGTATTAGCTTCCATGTTGTGTGATTCAAAAAAAAAAAAAAAAAAAAAAAAAAAAAAAAGGAAAGCACAGCAACAAAACAAAATCTTTATGTTTTAGGCAGCCATATAGTATGTTGGGTGTCTGGCAAGGACTTGAGTGTGACGTCCTGACAGTGCAATTTTACAGAAATATATTCATTCTTTCCCTTCAAATCACGAGCAATATTAGTAGTTGTATGTAGGTTATCTATATGGTTTTAATTTGAAGCATAAAATTTGAAGCAAGTTATTTCAACAATGATTCATGGATGTAGCTTTGTATCTTCCCTGTAAGGTCTAGAAGACACTATTGCACATTAGGGATCTCCACTCTCTATACTGGATATTCAATCTTCCTTTTCCCTCATTCTGTAATTTCCACTGAGCGTTGAATACAAGTGTTGCACTCTCAAAGTATCAACTAGAGTTGACCACATAATAGTCACTCATTTTCTGCATTTTGAGCAGCTCTGTATCTCTGTCATGGACTCCATTTGCAAAAAAAAAAAAAAAAAAATTTATCTTATGTGGGATAGGAACTACACTTATCTTTTGGTAAAAAAATAAATACTTGGAATGCATTTAAAAATTATATTGCTTTAGTAAAATGGAAATAGTAGGGTCTCCTCTAGGGTCTATGACTTCTCCAGCCTCAGACATTTGGTTATGTTTATATTTACCAAACACGAATTTCATCTTACTGAGTTAGATAGCTGTTCATTACTTCCAAGTTAAAAGTACCACTATTGGTTGTTTGTGCATAACTTACAATGTTGGTCATTGTTTTGGTTCATAGAATTTATCGCTACATACAACTACTGATTGATTTTATTTCTCAGCAGTTTGTAGAGCTTCTTAAGGTACTCAGAGCTAATCTTCAGGGAGGAAGCTTCTAGGTCAGTTCTAGCCCAATATTACCAATTCCTGCATATTATTTTGGTGTTTTCAGCAATAGGGTCTTACCTTTAATTTCTGGAATGTAACCAAGGGTAATAGCATTAGCTCTTTTTTTTTTTTTTTTTTTGGGGGGGGGGGAGTCTACTGAAAACTCAAGACCAACAACCCCAAAGAAAGGTTTACTATTCCTAGCAGCAAGATTTTTTCTATGTAACCTATGGCTCTTAGAAACATTGTCATCCCCTGCTGCGTCACTGTACACAACATCAGTTGACATACCAGCATGGATTTGTAAAATCTCACAAGACCTACAGGCATCTAATGGCAATAGTAATTAAAGTAGAACTCACAAATTTAAGTTTGAGTACAAGCCATGGGGAGGATTTGTATGTGGAAGAGTGGGGTGGAAATGATGTAAATGTAATTTTCATGTACAATTCTCCAAAATATTGAGAGTATAAATTTGTTTAAGTAAAGAAATTATATTTAGTTTAACTTCAGTTTTATAGCATTTTACTATGAATATTCAGTATATTTGCAGTTAGAAAGAAAAGTAACTCATATAAATGTTTTACATGGTTAAGCAATGTTTTTTAGAACTGATATATACTGTATAAATTGTAACATAAAAGAAAAAAGTAGAAATTAAAATGGCAAACAATAAACCTCTCTAGAAAAAAAATGTCTTACCAAAAACTTTCCCAATGTCTTCCCTATTTGCTTAAGTTAGCAAGAAATATCTCTCAAGACAAGTGTTCCAGAATGAACAACAACTTTAAGTGTATATACCATGGGGAAATATGGTGAGCTTTGATCTCTTTTCAACTCCGCTGGAACAGATGCTGCAATGCATTGAGAGGTGTATGTGGCCTCAAGGAAAGACAGATATACCTGACTAAAATTTTACTTTGGGACCTGATTTTATAGCCTAAACATTTTAGATACTGTGTAGAT
>CM052716.1:61457578-61475513 GCA_028551405.1 Uromys caudimaculatus
GTGTGTGTGTGTGTGTGTGTGTGTGTGTGTGTGTGTGTAAGTGTGTGTGTGTGCCTGTGCGTGCATACTCATGTGTGAATGTGTGTGCGCCTACTGGTTGTGTGTACTTTTGTGTGTATGTGACTGTATTTCATGCCACAGTGCATGAGTAGAGAGAGGCTAAAGGAAAACTTGTCAGAGTCATTACTTTTCTTCTACTGTGAGGGTCTTAGATGTTGAACTTAGGTCATTATGCTGTGCTGCAAATCCCTTGCCTGCTGAGCCATCTCAACTGCTCATTTGTGGCCATTTGGCTTTCTGTACCATTCTTCTTTCCTGTTTTGCTTCAAAACATGTGTGTCTTTCTACAGTATTTGTACTTTGGTGGGTTTTTTTTTTACTGTTTTGTATTAATGATTTTGCAAATGAAACAAATACAATTATAATATTTTGCTTCCTTCTTGTTTCTTTTTAAAAATTTCAAAGACAAATCTTAAAAAAAAAAGATTGCATTACACGTGAAGTCTGATTTCTGACATAGGTTTCTATGCTTTACCTGAACAACCTTAATTGTAGGTCTTCTGCTTTATTTCATCAGAATTTGGAAATCAAGCCGACTGCATATTTACAGCACATTTCTTGTAATTATTATTTAAGAATACCTTAGGCTTCTGTCTTTAATAATTTTACATACTGAAGAAATATAAAAAAAATTCTATTTGTGACTATGTTACTATTTCATAAACTTTTCTTTCTGAGGACTTTTTTGATTATTAAAATTTTTAAATTATTTTGCTACCTTCTTTCAGTGTTTACAAAATATCTATTGATAAAAATCTGAATGAGATTTATTTAAGATGATTCCATATTTTTATCAGAGTTTTTTGAATGTGACGTTAAGAAAATATGACAGCATAAATCTAGAGATAGCGAAGAATACATAAAGTCCAGAGGATCAGCACTTGAATATATTATTTGATTATTGAGGAATGCAAACTATAGATAGGGTTCATGTGACATTCGGGAGGAAATGATTTACTTACACACACACACACACACACACACACGCACCCCTGAACATCAAGTTACTTTAGAAATAGGCACATCCTCTTCCACTGAGGCCAGACAAGGTGGAACATTTAGGGAAACTGGAGGCAGGCAGGCAACAGGCTCAGAGACAGCTTCTGCTTACTGGTGCATCTACCTGAAGACCAAGCTTCTCATCTGCTACATAAGTGCACAGATCCTAGGTCCAGCCTGTGCTCACTCTTTGGTTGGGGATTCAGTCTCTGAGAGTGCCCAAGGGTCCAGATCAGTCCCACTTATTAATTATTGACCTTAGCGACTGAACCATTGGTATTCTGTTCATGAAGTTGCCTCCTGTACCAAAAAGTTCAAGGCTATTCCCCCCTTTCTGTTCTATTAGATTTAGTGTATATTGTTTAACAATGAGGTCGTTGATCTATTTAGACTTCAGTTTTGTGCAGGGTGACAAATATGGATCTTTTCCCATTCTTCTACATGAAGATATCTATTGTATGGTTTTAGCTTCTTTTTCCTAAATCAAGTGTCCGAAGTTGTATGCATTTATTTTTGGGTCCTCAATTCAATTCCACTGAACATCTTTCTGTTTCTATAACAATACCATTGCCCTGTCCCACAGCTTGAATTCAGGAATAGTGATATTATCAGAAGTTCTTTCATTCTCCAGGACCATTTTAGCTCTCCTGGGACTTTTCTTTTTCTATATGAAGTTGAGAATTGTTTTCACAACATCAGTGAAGGTTTGTTGGATTTTGAAGAGGATTTCATTGAATCTGTACATTGCTTTTGGGAAGATGGCCATTTTCACTATGTTGATCCTACAGATCCATGGGCCAGGGAGTCCTGCCTTCTGATACCTGAAATTTCTTTCTTTAGAGACTTGAAGTTCTTGTCATACAGGCCTTTCACTTGCTAGATTAGAGTTACATCAAGATATTATATGTTATTTGTGGATTTTTGAAGGGTATTTTCTGCCTAACGTTTTTTGTCAGCCTGTATAGAGGAGGGCTACTAATTTCTTTGAGTTAATTTTGTATTGAGCCATTTTCCTGAAGGTGTTTATCAGCTTCAGAAGTTTTCTGGTAGATTTTTTTTTGGAGGGGTCCCTTATGTATACCATCATATCATCTATGAATCATGATACTTTGACTTCCTTTCCAATTTGTATACTCGTAATATCCTTTAGTTATATTATTGCTCTAGCTAGAACTTCAAATACACAACAGAAGAAATGGGGGGGGGGGAGTGGACAGCCTTGTTTTGTCCCCATTTTTAATGTAAATACTTTAAGTTTCTCTCATTTGATTTGACATTGGCGATTGGCTTGCTGTATAAAGCCTTTATTGTGTTAAGGTATGTACCTTGTATCAAGACTTAACATGAAGGGGTGTTGAATGTGGCAAAAGCTTTTTCTGTATCTATTGAAATGATCAAGTGGTTTTATTTTTTGTTTCTTTCAGTTTGTTTATATGGTTGAGTACATTGATGAATTTGTGTTTATTGAGCCTATCCTGCATCCCTATGATGAAGACTACTTAATCATTGTGGATGATGTCTTTACAGTGTTCTTGGATTCAATTTGTGACTATTTTATTGAGTATTTTTGCATCAATATGCATAAGTGAAATTGGTTTGAAATTCTCTTTCTTTGTTGGATTTTTGTGTAGTTTAGTTATCAGGGTGACTGTAGCCTCATACAATGTGTTTGGTAATGTTTCATGTAGTGGATTGACTAGATGCTACTTGTAATTTAATGTTAATACTGGTTCCACAAGTAGATCAAATGAGTCTATGTGACCTTGCACCCAAGTTGTTTCTGATTTGTCAATAAAGATGCAGACAGTCAATAGCTGGGCAGAAGAGACATAGATAGGTTTTAGGTTTCCAGGAGGGAGAGAAGAAGGTGAGGAAGAAAGGAAAATCGCCATGGCTTAAGAGTCAAGAAAACATGGCCTGAGGGCTGGTCAACTGGTGTTAAAAGCAGTCCAGATGATGAAACCTGTTAAATAATAACTCAGGTTATCAATAGGATTTAGATTTTAATAGCATCAAGTGTAGATATCTGCCCATCTGTAATGCTGGTTAAAGCTTATTGTAAATATAAAAGCTGTGTGTGTCTTTTATCCAGAACCCATATATTCAAAGGCTGGGTAGAAAACCTGGATTGGGATTAAAAATTTCTACAACAGTTCCTTCTGTTTCTATTTTGTGGAATAGTTTCAAGAGTACTGGTCTTCTTTTAAAAACTTGGGAGAATTCTGCATTAAAACCATTTGGTTCAGTCCTTTTTCTTTTCTTTTCTTTTCTTTTCTTTTCTTTTCTTTTCTTTTCTTTTCTTTTCTTTTCTTTTCTTTTCTTTTTTCTTTTTGTGGGAAGACTTTTAATGACTGCTTCTATTTCCTTAGGGGTTATAGGACTATTCAGATAGTTCACATGATCTTGATTTACCTTTGATAGCTGGTTTATATCAAGAACATCAAGTTCATTTAGATTTTTCAATTTGGTTGACAAAAGAATTTTTAAGAAAAATCTAATGATTCTTTGAATTTCCACTGCTTATTGCTATGCCTCACTTTTCATTTCTGATTTAGTTCATTTGGGTAACGTCTGTCTGATTTTTAGTTAGTATAATGAAGGGTTTGTCTAGCTTGTTCGTTTTTTTCAAAGAACCAGCTTTTGATGATTCTTTGTATTCTTGTTGCTTCTAATTGATTGGTTTCAGCCCTAAGTTTGATTATTTCCTGCCAACTATTTCTCCTAAGTCTGTTTCCTTTTTTCCTGCTAGAACCTTTAGTTGTACTTTCAATTCATTAGTATGAGAACACTCCAATTTATTTTGGAGGGTACTTAGTGCTATGAAATTTCCTCTTAGCACTACTTTCATAGTGTCCCATAAATTTGGGAGTGTTGTATCCTCATTTTCATTGAATTCTAGAAAGTCAGTGAGTTCTGATAGAGAGTTGTTCAGTTTCCATGAATAATTAGACTTTCTGTTATTTCTATTGTTGAAGTCCAACTTTAATAAATGGTGATCTAATAAGGTGCATGAGGTTATTTTAATCTTCCTGTATTTGTGGAGGCTTGCTTTTTGACTGATTATAATGCCAATTTTGGAGAAGTTTCCATGAGATGCTGAGAAGAAGATATATTCTTTTGTGTTTGGTTGAAATGTTCTATAGATATCTATTAGTTCCATTTGAATCATAACCTTTAGTTGTATTATTTATCTGTTTAGTTTCTGTCTTGATAATCTGTCCATTGGTGAGAGTAGTGTCTTAAGGTCTCCTACTATTAATATGTGGGGTTTGATGTATTATTTAAGCTTTATTAATATTTCTTTGTTAATGTTTTTGTGTTATGAATGGGGTGCTCTTGCATTTGGCGCATAGATGTTCAGAATTGAGATGTCCTCTTGGTGGATTTTGCGTTTGATGAGTATGAAGTATCATACTCTGTCTCTTTTTATTGCTTTCTGATGAAAGTATATTAAATGTTAGAATGGCTACCCAACTTTGTTTCTCGTAGCCTTTTGGTGGAAAATTTTTTTCCAGATCTTTATGCTGAGTCAATGAATATCTTTGTTGCTGAGATGTGTTTCTTGCATACAGCAGAATGATAGATTGTTTTTGTACATCCATTCTGTTAGTCTTGTCTTTTTCTGGAGGATTGAGTCCATTGATGTTTATAGGTATTAATGAACAATGATTACCAAACACACTTATTGTGATGTTGGTGGTGTGTGTGTGTGTGTGTGTGTGTGTGTGTGTGTGTGTGTGTGTGTGTGTGTTTATAAAAAGTTAAAGAGATGTATATGTATGTTCTATAGGGGGGAAGGGAGGTGTGGGGAAAGGAGGTGCCTTAGTGAGCCCATGCCCAGGCATCCCTTCCCCCTGAGGGACCAGCCACACCATGGTATAGTATAGAATAGAGTTTATTCACGACATGGAGGTGGAGCTAAGAGGATAGTAGAGGCAGACAAAGACAGAGAGAGGGAGAGAGTAGAGAAGTAGAGGAGTAGAAGCCGGCCATAGCCACGTGGAGAGAGGGGGAAAGGGATTGGGAAGAGAGTGGAAGCAAGGGAACAAGAGGCAAGGCAAGAGAACAAGAACAAGAGAGGTGAGAGAGAGAGGAGGGGGCAAATGGCCCCTTATATAGTGGGTCAGGCCTACCTGGCTGTTGCCAGGTAACTGTAGGGAAGAGCATACCTGACTGTTGCCAGGTAGAGTGGGGTAGAGTTTAGACAGAATGCTAACAATAACCTGAGATGGACAAAAACAAAACAAAACAAAACAAAACAAAACAAAAACAAAACAAAAACAAAAACCAAACAAAGTTCAGTTACTGAAACCAAACATCTCGGTATCAGTAAATGCTCTTTTTTCCCCCCCTATTCTAATTTCCAAGGACTTTTGTTAGGCACATCACTTCCAAGTGTTTCAGACAAAATAGGATAGTTTCAGGCTTTATTCAAGTGTCAGATTAAATGCATGATGTTAGTTTAAAGAGCTTAAATTTTTAAGACTTGATTTATGGACCAATATATGATCTATTTTAGAGAAACTTGGATTTCCTTACTTGTATTGCACTACTGAGAAGAAGGAAAACTCTGGAATGACAGGATGGAATATTCTCTAGATGTCTACTCCATTTGTTGCATATTATTAAGTCAAACTATTTCTTTGATTTTTATAAGATAACCTATTTATTTGGTGAAATTGGGTTATCTACTATTGCTATAATGTGGTTAATCTGTGTCTAATGGCTACTAGTGTTTGTTTTATGAAAATGAGAACATCAGAGTTTGGAGCATAAATTGTTTGTGGATATCCATTTTTATCAGGATTAAAGGGATCTTCTTTATCTTTCCTGATCAGGGGGCCTGGCTGTAGCTGTCCAGCAGCCATGGATGAACTGGATCTACCTGGGGGTGGGAGGGTTGGAAATGAAAAACGGGCTGCGAGAAAAGAATGAAGCCAAGACAAAGTTTCTGATCAAGGCTCAAAGTTTAATATTCCTCACTGTGTTTATCTAGGGAAAGCCCACAGACCCCATCCTATGTTTCAGCTGGATTGAGTTGCAAAGCAAGCTTAGTGAGTGATCAACTCCTCAAAGTTCCTGTAGGAAATTGCAATTGCAGCAAGGCCAGAAGACTCCAGGTAGGTTGTAAAACCATCAAGGGTTTGTTTAGCTTTCTCAAGGATTAGGGTAGGGCACAAGTCCCTCTTTTTTGTTTTTTAAAGATGAGCTGGATGTCAGGCACAAGATTTACTTGTTTTCCATAATCCCATCTTGGGTAAAGAATGGCTAGGCCACTGTGCCTGTCTTAAGTTGGTGTCTATATTGCTTATTCTTACCCGTCATGGAGATCAAACATAGCTTTTGATGTATGTCTCTTCTCTAAGGTCTATAGGAGTTCACTCTTACCTGTCCCTGGCTATTGGCCTTCAAAAGAACACTCTTTTCCATTCAGATCAAAGCCATGATGGACATATAAATATGCACTCAATGTATTTCTTCATAGCGATGAATAACTGCCATGGTGAATGCTGAGCTTGCTGAAAGTGATCCTTTGTGAAGGCAACCAATCTCTTTAAGATACAAAGCCCAAAAGTTAAAAGCAACAAAATTATAATTAATGGTCCAAGCAGTGTAGAAATTAAAGTTGTAAGCCATGGGGAAGTAGAGAATTGGGATTCAAACCATCCCTGATTCTGTTCTTTTTCTCTTTTCCTTTTGGTTAGCCCTACTCAAACTTTAGCCATAAAATCCCCTACTATTCTTGAATGATCAGTGTAAAAGTAACATTCTTCATAGAAGGCTGTACATAGTCTTCCCTGCTGAAGGGATAAAAGATTAGGAGCTTAAACACATGCATTAACACTTGTTCAAAATCCAGAATCTGCCCAATTTTATCCATTGCAAATGTAACTTCAAAGAACTGTAACTGACTTCCAAATATGTCTTTGAAAATAACCAGAAACAGCCTTTCAAATGAAGACTGTCATTTCTTTTTTTTCCAGTATTGGATTGATTTCTAGGCCAGTTCATGATTGAGTCAGAATAACTGGTCACATTAAAGGAAAGAGAAGAGTCATTATAACTTCTCCTTTTGATTAATTTTTCTAAGTCAGTTTCCAGAGACTTCATGTTCTCTGTCCCACAAGGTCTAAAAGCTTGAAACAAGGCAACTTGTCCAATCTGGGATATAGGCAAGCAAAGGTGGGTCAAGAACATATATCTAAAACATCTTTCCTGTTACCATTGTCAGGGCACTCAGCAAGCTCACAGATCAGCATCATTCTTTGTCCCAGCATCAGAATGTCACACCAATCACTCTGGCAGCTAGCATGCTTCTGCCGCATCCTGTGGAAAAAAACAGAAACATGCCCTCTTCCCCATATTAAATACCTGATTGGGATTATGCCATATTCCAATAAGTGGATCCTTCCATTTCACCTAGGCATAAGTATGCCTAGTTGTAATATGCCATAGACATTCAGCAGAGAGTTCCTTGGCATCCAAATTTTAAATTATTTTTTTAAAAAGCATGATTTAAATAATTTTGTGGTGTACAGGGATATAATGCCCCCTTTTTGTTTTTTATGAAGATATTGTTTTAAAGTTCCATGTACCAGTTCTACAACACCTTGTCCTTTAGGATATTAAGGAATTCCAGTTATATGGGTAATTTAAATTGTCTACAAAACATCTCAAATGCTTGAATGTAATAGCCAGTTTCATTATCTGTTTTAATCTGATTTGGAACACCAAGTATAGAAAAACATTGCAGGAAATGACTAATTACATTTTTTGTTGCTTCTCCTGTTAAAGCAATTGCAATTAGGAAGCCTGAAAAGATGTCAATAGTCACATGTACATATTTTAATTTTCTAAAATCAGAAATATGAGTACCATCCATTTACAATAATTGATTATGTATAAATACTCGAGGATTAACACCATTATGTGGTACAGGTAGAAATTGAGGACAAGTCTTTAAAATTTGATGTGCACATTCTCTAAAACACCAAATTATTATCTCAAGTTAATACTATTTGGATGATGTAAAAAATGAGATTGTATAGCCAATTGTTCCTATAAGGTCTATAATCTGCCTGGTATACAAATCTGCAATGGTATTGCCTTCACTAAGGGATCCAGGAAATCTATTATGAGCTCTTAAATGTCCTATAAAGTAAAGAACAGTACATGTTTTTAAATGAAGCTGTATTTGCATAAATAATTGCAAAATTTGAGGATTGGCAGTATCTTAAAAAGGAACAATTTCAAGCAATTGTAAACACAGAGCTATATATTGGGTATCAGTATTCAAATTAAAAGCTTGATTTTTCAACATTTCAAAAACAGTGGCTATACCACATAATTCAATCATTTGTGCTGAACTGGGGATAAACTTAAAGAGAATAATCATGTTGTACAATTATAAATACTGCATTCCCATTCGAGAAGTAAATACAGTAAGCACTTCATCTATGGGCTGCATGCGTAAATTTATGGGAAATACAAAAGTATGTATAGAGGCAAATTCTAACAACTTGTCTTTTGAATAACGATTATCAAATTTGCCTTAAACCTTTGCACATGCAATAGGCCAAATATCATTATTCTGCAATAACCAATTTAATTGCTGTTTGGAATAAGAAATAAACATTTTATCAGGTTCTTTCCCCAAAATATTTTCATGGTTCTATTCTACAATTCTGTATTAACATAGCAACAGTTGCATAATAGAATGTTCAAACTTTACTTGGAGGTGAAGAAATATGACTCCATATTAATGGTCCCTTTTACCAAAGAACTGCTGTGGACACAGGAGTAGCAATAATACAAACAGCCAGCAATTGATCTAGAGTCTATATAATGTATCTGTTGTTAATTAATAGCTTCCTCTACTTTCTGCAAAGCTATTCATCCCTCACCAGTTAATTTGCATCCCCCTTAAGAATATCAAACAGAGGCTTAAGTCCTCCTACTGTGAGTTTAAGGTGAGGTTTAGCCAATTAACACCTCCTAGAAGCATTCTAAAGTAAGTAAACTATCTTTTCTTATTTGAATTTTCTGTGCCACAATTTGTTTAGGATATAACTGAGGCCCCAAATATTGAAAAAGATATTGCCTTTGAATCTTTTCTGGAGCAACAATTACTCCAAAATTTTAAAGCTCATTGTATAAGAGCAAAGACTTATAGTAAAACTCCTTCAGAGGGATCAGCTGATAAAATACCCTCCATATAATGAATAATATACACTGAAAGAATCAAAGTCTTAACTTCTTTTATTGAAGCAGTGACACGTTTTTACATAATTTAGGGCTATTAGTCATTCCTTGAGGCAAAACTTTCCAGTGATATCACTTCATGGGTTCTTTAAAGTTACAAGCAAGTTCACTAAATGCAAACCTCCCAGAGTCACCTGGGTGCAAAAGAACAGTTTAAAAACAATCTTCCAAATCCATAATAATTCTATATGCATTTCCTGGAATGGCAGCTAGAATAGGCAAGCCAGGCTGCAATGCCTCCACAAGTTCCACAGTCTCATTAACCTTTCATAAATCTAAAATTTAAACTTTGTTTTGGATTAATGGAATAACCACTCCCTTGGAGGTGAGTAAGTATATCAGATAAAGGCCAAGTTGAAGGCCAACCTTGTCCTCTAATAATTGTTACATCAACCCCAGTGTATATTAATACTTTAAAACATTTTCTTCAATTATTAATTTAAGGTTAGGTCTCTTATTAGTAATAGATTGAACCCAGTACACATCAAAGAAACAAAAGACACCATATCCTCTCTTACTCTTATGGGAACTAAAACAAGTTGAGCAATTCTTTTGTTAGCAGGTACAGTTATAATGGCGTGGGGGAAGCAGCCATAACTTTCATTTCTCCTGCATAATCATTATCTACAACACCTCGATAGATAGATCTGTAATCATATTATAATAATGCTGCATCAGCCTAAAAGTAATCCCCAGGTCCCTGGAGGCAAGGGCCCAAAATCTCCTGTAGGCAGTGTTTGAACTCCCATTTCTGGGGTCAATACTGCATGGATGGCAGAACTGTAGTCCAATCCTGCACTTCTTGGGATTGCTCTGATAAGTTCAGAAATAGATTTTCTTGGCTAGGAAGCAGCCTCATGACCTCAAAAGCTCCCTATTATGAGTGAGTGCCTTGGGGTTTGAGCTGACCCCTCCTCCCCAAGGAACAAGCAAGGCAATAAACACCTTTCTAGTGGCTTGTCAGGATTACCAAGACAAAAGGAATGCCACACAAGCCTCCCTGAGGCTGCTCTGAGCTTTGCATTAACTAAAATGTAAATGTTTATGGTAATATCTCCCACAAGACAACAGCCATAGCTACACCCTGATTATATAAGGGTCCAATTTCTGTCTCCAAAAATTCTATTGGCTGCTTTTAGCAGTCTATCCACAAATTCCTAAAATGGTTCACCGGGACCTTATTTGATACTAGATAATTCCCACTGAGATTTCCTCTCCAATCTTGGGGGGTTAAATTTGTTTCTACTACTGTATCTAATAAAGCTTGTGTAAAAGGGGGCAGCTGGCCAGTACTGTGCTACATGTGTTTTTAACTTCCCCATGACCCTTCCCCCCTGCATCCTTTCATTCTAAGGTAGTATTTATTCTTGAATAGCAGTATTTTTCTCTGCACAGTGGAAAACTAGATACTATTCTCTGATCCAATAAGCAAGCCTGTGAATTTTAACTAAAGAATTTAATGCAAAGGTTTTCAAAATTACTATTGAAAGATGTATACTAATTGCTTCTATTTTGTTATATTTGTTTCCTCAGTCCCACTGTAACACTCTGGGCGAGCCTTAACTTACCGGAGACCCTCCAAGTGAACACATGGAGTTGGGGATTGATGCAAAATGCAAGAGAAATTTATTGATTCATCAGCATGTTGAGGATGCTCTGCATACCAAGACAGGAGAGCGACCTCAAGTAGCCTGTTCAGGGACCTTATATAGGATTTTAGAGCAACCACCATTAGACACAATGTGATTGGCAGAACAGTGTAACTTTTAAACTGATTGATCTTTAGGGAATGAGGTAGCAGGGGCTTAATCAGCCCCTCCCTTCCAACCTATGTGCTTTCTAACCTGTTTCTTCCAGGAGGGGAGGAGTGCCCCTGTGCTTGGAGGGGAGGGGACCTTGATGGAATATCTCAAAGTTCCTGAGCTGACCTCTCACCACTTTTCTTAACCATTACCAGCATCATTCACTTTTATTTTTAAATCTCCTGAATGTGTTTATTATTCATTTGACTCTGAAGCATCCAGTATTCTCTATAGGGATGTACCATTCCTGCATCCCTGGGATGAAGCCTACTTGATCGTGATGAATGATCGTTCTGATGTGTTCTTGGATTTACAAGATCCTGAATATATTGACATGAGTTTTTAAATTAAACACTATTTTACTCTAAGATCCAGATAGTTTTCATGATATTTAAGCCCTGACGTTCTATATGATCCACTGTGTTACAGAGACTTTCTACTGAGATTATTTTTTTTTGACAACTTGAATTTTTCAGTTCATATTTTCTTGATAATTTGTTTATTGAATTCAAATTTTATATTCTATTTGACTTTACTATTTCATTCATTTATTTGTGGTTCCTATGACTTGAATCAAGAGTTTCTTTTCATCCTCTTTGTTTGGGTATTTATTCATGTCCTTTTTGTACTTCTTGAATTCTTTGAATGTATTTATAATTGTCCCTTTGAAGTTTCTGTCAAGTTTCATCTAATTTATTTTTGTTAATTGTAATTAGTACAGAATCAATGATCTTCAGGAGAAATTGTGTTCTTTTTTTTTATATTGTTTGAATTTTTGTGGTAGAATTTAGACATTTGGAGTTAATCTGTTGGTTGTATCTTTGACATAAAAGTTTTGCGTGCCAAGTCACAGACCTTATATGGAGAAATGCAGTGCGTGGCTTGGAGAACACCTGTCAGAAAAACTCAAGGGGAACAGGTCTTCTCCTGAGTAACCTGGGCCACTAGAGAGTGTCTTGAGGCAGGCTACTGTCTGGGCAGACTACAACGTTTCCTTCCAAGAACTGAGGCTGACATGAGTACCTATCTTACTGTGTCTGACCACATGAGTATATATCTGAAGATGATGCCAAGTAGGAGGTAAAATTTGGATTGCTCTTACTAGGAGCAAACTGTATGTATTGGCTTCCAACTACATCATTTTCCTCTACCAGAAATTATATAACTTATAGGCCTGTAACTACATTTTATATACCATAGTATCTGTTTCCCTTTTATTTCATCACTAACAGTGTCCAGAGTATGAATAAATTCCTCAGTATCATTTAATTAAAGGTATTCTTCCTTATCCCAACTCTGTTTAATCATTATAGAAATTTTATCATCTTCTAATGTATGCTCACAAAAAAATAAATAAAAATTACTGGAAATTTGTCAAGGAAACTATTAAAATGATGATAATTCAACTGTAAAACAATTCTGATCATAATATACTCAATTTTGCTAGATATAGGCCAATCATTCACTGTTGAGAATCTTAAAAATATATACTTTATACATAGTTGTTTGATACTTTTATATATATTGAAAACTACACATTCCTTAAATAATATGTAAATATATTGCTATATATAAAACACAATGACTTCTAAACATATACACATATAAATAAAGCTTGCAAACATAACACACATTCTAGTATATTTTTTATTACTGTGAAGATATTTGATTTTTATGTACACAAACTTTTTTCCTTCCCTGTATTTCATATTTATTTACTTTGCATTTTGCATCAGCAAGTACCTTCTTCACAACATTAAATATTACTTTCGAGAAATAATAACACCTCTTTAAGATCTCCTGGAATATCTTTCAATATATTATTACTGAGTATATTTGCTATAGAATTTTGGAGAAAACTTTTTTTAATTTAAGAAGTTCACTATTATGTCTAAGTTGATATGAATTTTTCAACATTGAACATTGAATTATATTGAAAGCTATTGTTGTGCCTTTTGAGACAAAGGTAAAGTGTGGCTTTTATCTTTCATTTAGTTAATGTGATAGATTACTTTTGATTTGTCTTTATTAACATTTTAAGCACCATAAAACTAGGAAAGGTAGACCTATAAATAATTATTTTTGCAGCATACTCTTCAGTTTTACATATTCATATATTTATTTATTTACTCATTTTAAGAAGATTTTTTAAGAACCGGAAGTATATTTGGCAGCAAAATGAAATAGTCACACTTGACAACACATTTCTATGGCAGAATGAAGCCGTGGGATATTGGTGTTCTCAACAAGCATTTGAAGAAAGAAAAACATGCCTGCAATTGGCAAACCTTCACAGCAATTGCATACTAGCAACATACATTGTACTATAAGCTTTTCATTAATTAAATTAAATTATATATTAAAAAAATTGTATATCCTAACAATGTTTCACCACCTCTGTGACTTTATTTTTTTTTTAAACTTATCTGCATTTCATCTTTTTACTCTCTTACTGGAGTCCAATGTGCACTTTTCTGATGATGGCTTTGCACATTTTCCATATACATTTTGATGACTCGTAAGTATTTTTTTCCAAAAGAATGTTTATTTTGGTTTATCGCCCACTTTTAACAAGAATATTATTTTCATTGCCTTTTGTTATTGAATTTTTGGAGTTCCTTATACATTCTAGATATCAATTATTTCTCAAATGTGTTTATTTGAATACTTTCATTATATAAGATTTTTCTTCTATTGTTTTCATTTGAGGAAGAAGTTTTTGGTTTTGTTTCTAGAATCCAATTTTTGTTTTGATTTTCTGTACTTTTAATTGCCTGATAAAGGTATTGTTATCCATTCTAGTATCTCTGGAGAAATTCTAGGGTCTTTCTCAGCCTTTATCTCACTTTACTTCCATAGAGTGATCTCTTGAAGTATCTATAACATGTTAGATGCCTAGAACACATAGCATAGATTATAATGCAAACAGTTTAGGAATAAACAAAGAACAAAGAATAGACATTATTTTGAAATATTGGCTAGTATTTTCCTAGTAAAATATCAAAGTAGACTCAATTAAATTATAAGAAACACTTAACAAATTCTTTAAAATACCTGAACATAAACATTGAATGATTGTTGTGTTTGTTCATGGTTCTTTAACACATTTGATGTCTTAGTCCTTGCTTGCATTAATATATTCCTTGTCCACACTTATCATTGAAGTTACCAGTCAAGACAAAACCTTATAGTGTGGAAAGAAGTTGACAATTTCATCGTTCATATACTTCAGTGTGCTTGCAATTTACTGTTCCAATTATTTCCATATGTTTGCCCCACCTCACTAAATGGAAAAGCTATTTAGTTTATGGATAAGAATTTAACTTTATAAATATTACTTGTGATTTTTCTCACTCAGTGTAGTGCTTTTAGGAAATACAATACCAAAGGAAAAGATTGACTTAAAGTTAAATCATCTTATTGTACTAATTATCATTTTTAACACTACATATGCTTATATATCTGCATATAGTTAAAGAATATTAAGTATTGATCATTACCAAAACCAGGAAACTCTAGAATAATCTGTGTGTGTGTGCGTGTGTATGTGTGCTACATGCATGAGAAAATGCATGAGGAGATCAGATCAGGATACATGGTGTCTTCTTATACTACCCTCACAAGTATTGCCTTGATATCAAGTCTCACTGAACCAGAAACACACCTTTTCAGATAAGCTGTCTAGCCAGTCAACTCCTGGGATCAACTTGTACATGTACATGCTAAGTTTTTTATGCTGGTGCTGGGCATACTAATTAAGGTCTTCAGACTTAAAGATCAAAAGTAGGTTTAAAAGTAGTGCTTGAAGATGGAGCAATCTGTTGAGAGTTCTGTTAAAATGATGTCAAGACATAAAAATTCAACAGATTTAATTAAATGTTAAAATTGTATTTTAGTAAATATAAAGTAAGAAGTATCTCTATTTTGTGAATAGCATAGGAATAGTTACTTTTAAAGAAATTATATGCAGAAGGCTAGATAATATTACACTGACTTAGAATATATTTCTCTGAAAATATCCTGCTAGTTCAAGCTTTGTTGTTTGGGAACCCAGCTAACAGCTGTCATGACTTCTCAAGAGGCCAGAGAAAAACATCCAGTTTGATTTTACTGATGTATACCCATTGCACAAGTGATTAATTTGGTTCAGTCTGTTGAGGCTTAAAGCCTTTACTCACATCAAAATAAGAGTCCCAGTAAATGACATTTAACATTGTTTTTCATTATTATGTATATAGTGGAAACATCAATATAGTCTGACATCTATCAAAAAGTAATGGTATAAAGTTCTGCTCACACTTCCAGTATGTATTACTAGGAAATAACCAAATCACTCAGTGATTTATTTGAGTTATAAATACAATATATGAGTTTCCTATAAACTTTCTTACTGTTTCATTAATCAAGTGTAACTGCAGAGAATTCAGAACTGATGTTTATTGTGGCCCTTTAAAATTAGTAAATTATAAACTTATATTTACCATTGAATTATTCTCTTACCAATTGCTATATATAATCTTAGACAGATAAAGATTCAAGTTCTATTTCGTACTATTTACTAACTGTGACACTTAGAGCAGTTTACAGAGTGTGAGTTTGTTTTGCTGATCATTCACTGTTACATTTAATTAGCAAATAATTGCAGACAAGCTAGGCCTAGAAAATACAATATTTTTACTAGCTTATTCCATATCATATGCCAGAGGATATGTATAACAATGAAAATTACATATAGATATTGTTAAACAATCCCCAAGCACTAACAAAATGCAAATTAAAACAAATTTAAGATTTCAATTTTTACTCCAGTCAGTTAGCCTAAGAACAAAAAGCAACTGACAGCAAGTACTAGTGTGGCTATGGGGAAAGGGGACATGTTTTCACTTGCTGTTTGGAGTCCAAACTGATAAAGAAACCAGTGCAGAGGCTCTTCAGGAGTAATGAATAAATATATCTCACATGATCCAGCTTTGGGGGCACATACCCAAAGCACTCCATATCTTACCACAGTGATAGTTGCTCAAAGCATCCTCTTTGCTGCTCTATTCACGTAGTCAAAAAGGGAACTAATCTAGATACCTAAGACAGATAAGTGACAATGAAAATGTAGTACATTCACACAATGAATATTACTTAATTATAAGGGAAAATAAAATTATAAACTTAAGGTAAATTTTTAAGGTAGCCCCAACACAGAATAAAAAAAAAAAATTTCTCTCCTTTGTCTATGTGACCTTTGACTGTATATGTGTGTTTCATTTGGAATATCCAAAGAGGTCAGGATGTTAGTACAGGATCACTGAAGGGTTTTCCATGGAGTAGGCTTCCAAAGGAGGAAAGATAGAGCAAAGTGATATAAAAAAGGAAAGTGAAATACTAGAACAAGAAGTATTAAATTTGGTACATGGTGGGAAGAAAATTTAGAGGGAGGATTATGGGAAAGGATAACTTAAAAAAAGTTGTGTGGAAATTTATTACTGATATGGTGTGTGTGTGTGTGTGTGTGTGTGTGTGTGTGTGTGTGTGTGAATACTAACACTCTATAAAGGGAGAAAAGCACCTCAATTAGACAATAAAATATGGGATACATACCTGGCACTATTATAAGGACCAAAATCTGTGCCTAGACAGATTACAGATAGGCCTAAAAGGGAAACCTAATGTTTCTACTCTGCTACATGAGCATAGTACTAGAACTGCATGTAAAGACTTATAAACCCATACATGTAAAGACATGTAAACCCATCGATTGGTACATTTCTAAAACCTCATCAAAGAAACTTCCTTTGAAGTTAGTATATGGTGATTAACACAGGGATCTATAATGGGTGTCAGTTCAGAGATTAAAGAACTGCAGAATACTTAGCCCTCAATGGGACATCTATATCACACCTCTGCTTTTCAAGGCTCAGAGATCTTTGCAGAAGAAGGACCAATGAGATTGTAAGAGATGTAGGCAGTGAAACAGTTTTCTGGGCAGATCAAGAAAGTTAAACATATTATAAATCACAGCAGTTATGATCCATTTGCAAAACTTGTGATAACCCAAGTCAGACAAAATCAAAGCACAGTGCTTGAGGATGTAGCCATGAAGTTCCAACCCTGCTTTAGAAGATACTAGTAGAGATAGCTACCAGAAGAAGGAGACTTCTTTTTGTTTAAGGATGTTGTCTGTCTTATATGAGATGTGCTACAGTGAATGGCCACAAACCCAAGAGTATACAGTTAGCACCAATTGATCTGAATGATTTAATAAAAATATGAGGACACAAAGTTGGCTAAGTACAGGGAGGTGGATCTGGCAGTAATTTTGACCAGGAGTAAATAAAATCAAAATATAATATATTAAATTCTTAAATAATATAAATATGTTCTATATACAGACATATTTTCTCAATATATTACATATCAAAGAATTCTTCACTTGCTACAGAGATTTAGTAATATTTTACTCATGAAATTGTTCATAAAAATATTTTCAATGCTTATGTGCTAATATACAAGGTTTACTTGATATTAGAATTTAAATTTATTTAACTTTTCAAGCAAAACCCCTTATTGTGTAAATGTATTTATGCTTTTAATATATACGTGTTGAAAAAATATATACAATGTAGAAAAGACTTATACAATGTTAGCCAGATGAGTAAAAATGCTTTCTATGCAAGCCTGACAACCTGAATTAAATCTCTGGAACCCATAATGGAAGGAGATAACACAATTTCTCTGACCCCCTTATACATGCCATAGCACCTGCATATCCACATTCATATATACACTCGGTGTACACACACACACACACACACACACAC
>CM052716.1:61476013-61498497 GCA_028551405.1 Uromys caudimaculatus
TGCTGATCCTCCTAAAGGGTCACCCTCGTTCTCAGCTTTTTCTAGCTTTTCCCTAATTCAACCACAGGGATCAGCAGCTTCTGTCCATTAGTTGGGTGCAAATGTCTGCATCTGACTCTGTTAGCTGCTTGTTACTGTCCTCATAATAGTATAACTATTCCTGTTCCTGTGTATCTCCATTAAGATTTCTATTGCTGTGAAGAGATATCATGACCTGAGCAACTTCTATAAAGGAAAACATTTAATAGAGGCTGGTTTATAGGTTCAGAGGTTTAGTTCATTATCATCATACCAAGAAGGATGGGGGCATGGACCAGACCTGGTGTTAGAGAAGGAGCCAGAATTCTAAATCTGGATCCATAGGCATTAGACAGACAGAGAGAGAGAGAGAGAGAGAGAGAGAGAGAGAGAGAGAGAGAGAGAGCGCAGAGGCTGAGAGCCTGGCTTGAGAATTTAAAATTCCAAAGCCCACCTCCAGTAACATACTTCCTCCAACAAGGCCACACCTCTTCCAACAAAACCATACTTCCTAATCCCTGTCAAGTAATGCCACTCCCTACTATATGAAACTATGGGAGCCATTCCTACTCAAACTACCCCACTGCATGGATTTGAAGTCTAAGACTAGTTATTTTAAAAGTTATTTTTGTATATATGTGTTATGTACACATACATGTGTGTACATGTTCATATGTAAGTGAGTATATGTGCATGTGTACGGGGCTAGTACTTGGCATTGGTTATATTCCTTTATTTCTCTGTCTTATTCAGATGTCTTATTTCACTGAAATCATGCTGTATTACCATGTTAGATTGGAGAATGGTACTTAATTAAAAAATAAGTATTAACTCCAGGATATGGGGTACAGAGAGAAGAGAGGAAGAAATGTACAATCAGATCTTCATTAGTAGAGGAATCAGGGTGTAATTAGGGGTACAGACAGTAGTTATGAGGAGAGAAAGAGAGGGGAACGGGAGAGTCTTTTAATTTTACATGGTACCAGATAAAATTTTCAGCATCATCAGTTACAGAAGTGTTGAAAAAACAACAAAGAAAAGAACAATAAAGTTTTAGCAGGGTAATGTAGAATTATGATCATCTGTTGTCTATTTAGGCTTAATTACCATGTAGCACAACAGCAATTATGTATGTCATTAAGTAGATACTGGATTAACCTTCATGTGTTTACTTGATCAAAGTAGTAATATAAAGTCTGCAGCATTCTGAGACTATAGATTGTAGCTCTTGTAATATGATCCATGTAGACTGAAATTATTAGATGCATTGTTTATGAACCTTTATAATGCTATACTGACTAATCCAGATATGACATTATATAAACAATCTAAAAGCAGCTGTTAACATGACTGTTACTTATTCCTAGAAAACACTCACTGAAGTATCTCCTTGCATGGCAGAAATTAATTCTGTAAGTTACCTTAAATTAAGTTTTTAGCACAAGTACCATTTTAATATTACCTGAAATTTAATGTTTGTTTTACCTAGGGATGTGCCTGAAAAGATATAGAGTTAATTTGTACTAATACCAGATAAAAGGTAGAGATACTTTTCACATGCATATATTTCTTTTTAATTTTTGAGTTTTTAATTGATATTACTTTGTCATTAAATTTTTATGAACCGACTTATATATTTCAATAAAAGAAAGCATGTGTCATGAGCATTGTGAGATGAATTCTAGGTTTCACACTTCAGACTATGTGAACTTCACATGTCTGAACATTAGTTTTCCTTATTTATATAATGCGCATTAACAGTAGTTCCAAATAATGCCTAATGTTCAATGTTTCTGGACTGGCTATTCAAAATATCTCATTTGATATGCTTAATTTTGTTTCTAACACATTGTAAAATTTAATAAATGTGATCAAATATTATTGAATGGCAATGATTTTCTATCTTTTCTCTTGCTTTTATAATAGATCTGTCTCTTTACACATATACAACTTTTCAATGGACAGGTAATTATATTCAAATCCTCAATATACAGATATTTGAAGGAATTTTAAAAATATTTCTGCTTTTTTGTGACACTATAATTACAACATTTTGTCTTCTTTTTTTTCTCACAAAACCCTCCTATATACCAGTCTTTGTCCTCTTTTGATTTTATGGCTTACATTTTCATTAATTGTTGTTACATGATTATGTATATTACATAAACACAACTTGGTCATTGTGCATGATGATTGGGTATGTTTCCAAGGCTAACTATTTGGTATTGAATAAACAAATAACTAGTGTGCTTTTTCCTGGGTAAGACTCTTACTCCCATTCTCAGTATCTTTATTGCCTATACTCCTTTGTGTAGAATTGAGGCTTAGTGGCTTTTGTTTTGTTGTTGTTGTTGTTGTTGTTTTTCTAATCCACACTAGTATGTCTAGTGTTGTCCTTGTTAGGAAATGTGGTTTACAAGTGCAAAATGAGCTAGACCTGTTGTTCATGCTAGTCATATTCCTATTTCAGAAGCTGATCCAACTCAAGGGGAGACCACAAGGTCTGAAACTATTACTGAGTCTATGGGATGCTCACAAAAAGGGACCTATCAGGACTGCCCTCCAAAAGACCCAACAAGCAGCTGAAAGAGTCAGACACAGATATTTGTACCCAACCAATGGACAGAAGCTGCTGATCCCTGTAGTTGAATTTAGGGAAAGGCTGGAAGAAGCTGAGGAAGAGGGCGACCCTGTAGGAGGACCAGCAGTCTGAATTAACCTAGATCCCGAAGATCTCTCAAACACTGGACTACCAGCCAGGCAGCATACACCAGCTGATATGAGGCCCTCAACACATATACAACAGAAGACTGCAGGGTCTGGGTTCAGTCAGAGAAGATGCACCTAATTCTCAAGAAACTGGAGCCCCAGGGAGTTTAGAGATCTGGTGGGGTGGAGGTGAGGTGGGGACATCCTCATGGAGACAGGTCGGCAGGGAGGAAGTATGGGATGTGGAACAGTCAGAGGGTGGATGGGAGAGGAATAAAATCTGGAGTGTGAAAATAAATAAATAAATAAACAAATAAATGCAAAAGAAACATAGAAAAAAGCAGATGGAATCAGGCACAGAAAGAATCATTAAGCACACAATTATTGCCAGGAGTAGAAAGGTTAAGGAAATACTCATAGAAGTATTAACAAATATTATTAAAATAAATATAATGGGATGCTGACCATGTCATTTCCACCGGGGGTCCCCCCGCAAAAAAAAAAAAAAAAAAAAGAAGAAGAAGAAGCTGAGGCCAGAGGATGGCCATGAGTTCAAGGTTCACTTGAACTACAAGTGAGACTCTGTCAGAAAAGGGGAGAGAGGGAGAGAGAAACAGAGACAAAGACAGACAGATGACGGGGGGGGGGGGAACTGAAGTAGTTTGAATTTGAATGCTTGGCCCATGAAGAGTGGCTCTATTAGGAGATGTGGCTTTATTGTAGTAGGCATGCCCGTATTTTCGAAAGTGTGTCACTGTGGAGGTGAGCTTTGAGGTCTTACATGTGTTCAAGCTATGTCCAGTGTGGTACACATAGTCTCCTTTCTGTCAGCACATCAAGATGTAGAACTCTTGGCTCTTCTTTCACCATGTCTGCTTGGATACTGCCATGGTTTGGCCATGATGATAATGGACTAAGTCTCTGAAACTGGAAGCCAGTCCCATTTAAATGTTTTCCTTTATAAGAGTTGCCATAGTCATGGTATCTCTTCACAGTAATAAAACCCTAACTAAAAAGAAAGAAAGGAAGGAAGGAAGGAAGGAAGGAAGGAAGGAAGGAAGGAAGGAAGGAAGGAAGGAAGGAAGGAAGGAAGGGGACCCAGACCAATAAAACAAATATCAAATATTTTCTCTCATATGTGGATGCCAGATTATCCTAATAAAATATTGTTCACAGAGATAGTAGATAGCTTTCCTTACTGTTGACCTCAATTTTATCATGTGTAAACTGGAAGAATTAGCCTAAAAGGATGTATAATGTTATATTTTTTCTTTAACATTCTAAAAGTATGAGAAAATGTGAAAGTATGTGATCAAAGGGGAAAGAGAAATTTCTTCTGTATTATTCAATGGAATAATCCAAAGTAATTAATGAAAGTTAGAGAAAGATAACTTGCATTATTTTAGAAATTAAAACACTTAGATTGTGGGGCAGTGATCTGTGACAGGCAATCTGGCACCCGGTTGAGCACAGATGTAAAATCTGGGCGATCTAGTGGAACAATCTGCAAGGGACCGAAAACTTTATGCCAATGCTCCAGGAGGCTTTTGGCTCCAGTCAAGGTCACATACCACCCTGTGGCCACACAGCCCTAAGCCATCCCCACGTCAATGAGACACCTAGAGGCTTAGCCACACCCCTTCCTGTTACTATATCTGCCTCGCATCTCCCAGAGGCCACGAGGTACAATTCCATCCATGCCACTCTCCACAATGAAAATAAATGTCTTAGAATTATGGACTGTGTCTTCCTCTGGACCAGCCGTGGGAAGCGAGGGATCTGGTCCTCAATTAAGGAGCAGCATCTAATCTCTCACCGAGTACTTTCCAGTGCTCCTAAACAGTACTCGTTCACCCAAGCCTAAGCAGCTAGCCTAGAGTCCCAAGTCGCCGAAACCCGGTCTTGGCAGAAATTCCAGCTGCGCTCTGGCTAGCCTGTTTGTGGCACCCTGTGGCAACTGCGGTGGGTGCCCTGAGCCAGAGAACCCACAGAGACGGCTGCCCCGCGTCCCTGAGAGTGGCCCCCTCCCCCACCCACGGGCAGGGCCCGCAAAGGCTTCGCACAACCCCCACCTGCCCGTTGGGCTGTGTGGGAAGATGCGCATGTCTCCTGTCCCACCCAGGACAGACACATGGGGTTTCTTTCCACCACACCAGGTTTGTTCCCACATTAGATGGTCAACAGAAAGAGGAAGTTAAATCATTGCCAACTTAAGAATTTGCAAAGGTATCATCAGTAAATTAATTATGTAGCCGTAGGTGCACACTCCCCTTTCCCATCATCCATTTTCCCTTAGCTCATTCCTGGTTTTAAAGAACTGCACATGCTGCTTATAGACCTAAGTAGAAATCAGAACATCTTTGCTTAGGAGTCATGTGCTCTGAGTACAGTTTTAGAGGATAACCATATGAATATACAAAAGAATTTCTATGCATATTTTCTAAGTTTAACTAGTTCTCAAGGAAAGGTGAGTTCTAAAGCACAAGCACCTCTGACTGAAATAATAGTCCTTCTATGACAACACTTACTAGGCATAAAGACAGTTCATGAAGACAAATATTCTTTAAATATTTAAATAAAAGTGATTTTCTGCAGGCACTTTTTACTATTATTAAATCTCTTTTAAAATGGACTTATAGGTTAGATTTGCAAAGCACTTGGGTTCATTTAGTTATAAATTACATAAACATTCTTAACTTAGACTTGATAGTTCAAGAACATACACAAGGAATTATTTTTGTTTATGTTACTATATTCATCTTTCTTATCTTGTTATGCTAGTTATAATGAAAAGATTTTGAAGATTATCCTTGGGACTATTTATTTCCAACACTGAGAACCATGACATATACTCTTTTCCTTATAATAAAGATACTTGAGAAATTCTCATTCTGAATTAACATTTTGCAAAAGGAAACAAAATGTCAATATGGCAATATTCTTTTTTCCATAGCATATGTTTGTATGTGAGCAAAATATCATAAATAGAGATGTCCAATCTATTTTTTTAATTACCCGAGAACATATAATTGTCGGCCTATTCAAACACTACAAATATGCCTGGAGGAATGTTATGGAGGAAGGTCGACCACCTTGATATCCCATTCAATCTGAATAACATCATTGGCAATGTGCTATAAGGACAGTCCTGCCAAAGTCATTACCCGAGATCTCTATGTCTACACAACAGCTTTCATTGTGCTAATAGTGTTTGTGCCATCTGTCTGTTTCCAATTAAAGTCCATTCTTGATTCAATGACCAGATGTTCCATAATGTGAGGGCTGTTCTGTTACCTTCTCTCTACCTAAAAAAAAAAGTGCATTAACTCCTGTGTTAATGTTGTTTTCTTTTTTTCTTCTTTTTCCTTCATTTTGTATATCTGATATAAAATACTGCACTGTACTTTTGGCAAACCATGAAGTAGTTTTTTTCCCTTTATATTTAATTTCTCATGAAGTCACATTTTTGAATGGTTATATATCTAATTTCAGCTCATGGATGTGCATGCATTCTACATATTTGTTAGAATTTTCAAAACTCAGATAATTTCTAAGTGTAAAGAACATGCATACATAGTAAACTTTAAATTAAAACAATATATGTTTTCTCAGAATAAAAGCATATTGTTGTCAACCATCTATTTTTGTAATGTATTTATTTTTTTCAGATGCCTATAAAAAAATCTTAATACACCTCTCATTCTAACTCTGTGCATAATAACCTTTGTTTATATTAGAATGAAAAGATAAACATTAAATCTTGAAATTAGATTAAATTTTTATATCATAAAATTTGTATTTTATTGATTATCTTAGAGAAGAATAGTCAAGCAGATTTTGATATTTCTGATATAGTATACCTATTATAACCGCAGCCTGTGGCTGTTGTCTTAAGAGTCTATGAATAGAAAATGTAATTTTTAGTTCCCTACTTTGCCATTAATATTGGAGAGCAGATCAGAAAATTCTTCAAAGAGGTCTCAATGCTACTCTTTTATCATGTGTAATTTGAATATTCTCTGGATACAAGTTCTAGGTTCCAATATTTTTTTTCATATGTATAGAGATAAGGCTCCAGACAAGGTCTTGTTTTAGAAAGGAAGCCATAATTATTACATTTAGGATCTGAATTTTAAAAAAGTAAATAGCAATGTTTAGTTGCACGGGAAAACATATCTACTTTGGTGGAGGCTATCTGAGTTCAGTCATGTCCTATAAAGTCTTTGGTTTTATCAAAAATATGTGTTTCTGGAATTTGCTTAATAAGAAATAAAGATCTTGTTTTGTGAAAGCATATTTTGTATGATTTAGATAAACATTTTCAATATTTTTGTTTATGTACTTGGTCATAAGCAAACTGATTGCTATGATGTGAAGAGAGCAGAAGTTTTCTGTGATCAGTATTCATACCATTCTGCCCCTACCTTTTGTTCTCGTCAGTAGACATAGTTCTGTCATTTAGACCTAGTGCTCTCAAGTTCTCTGTAATTTTCATATAGTCAAATTCAAGCTACAGTAAGAGTCATGATTGCGTGTTACATTTTGCATGAAACATTGGAGACTCCTTTTTTCCTATGTTAGGAATGTCTGTATCTTGGTATATTTTCTCTTTACCGGTCTTCCAATCTCAGGTATTTTATTTTAACAAAAACAAAACAAAATAATTAGATAAAGACAAGGGTCACCCAGTGGAGTGTATAATCAAAAGTATTCTCTAGGGTGTTCTTAGTTCCTGCCAAAGATTAAAATGTGAATATTGGTGCAATGTGGTACTTGGAGAAGGACTTCCAGCTTATTATACTCCTTTCATGTTTAAGAAATAAAAAAGGCCTCAGCATCTTCTGGGGGACAGAGGAACTTGTAGAATCTATCCCAAATATTTCATCTCAAGATCCTTAACAGCATTACACTTGTAGTTTTCCTTTCTCAGGTTAGATGTCTAATTCAGACACCACTCACCATGTCTACAAGGGAATCTCCTGCTATAGAAAAGAGTCTGCTCATAAGAAGCAAATTATTACATTCCCTCCTGCCACACTGGAATTACTAGGTATTTGACAAAATGGTGTGCAGTCACACAGGTAACATTGAGAACATAACTCCAAGTTTATCATATATAGGTCACTCAGGACACTATCTCCTCTTCTATGGGAATACAACCATCTGGACTGTTAGCATTCTGTCTAAACTCTACCCCACAGTTACCGGGCAAGAGCCAGGTATGCTCATCCCCACCGTTGCCTGGCAACAGCCAGGTGGGCCTGTCCTACTATAAAAGGGGCTGCTTACCCCCTCCTCTCGCTCTTACTCTTGCTCTCTTGCCTTGCCTCTTACCCTATTGCTCACCCTCTCTTCCCATTCCCTTCCCTCCTCTCTCCATGTGGTCATGGCAGGCCTCCACTTCTCTACTCTCTCCCTCTTTCTTCCTTTCTCTGCCTCTACTACCCTCCTAGATCCCCTCCCCATGCCCTGAATAAACTCTATTCTATACTATACCATGGTGTAGCTGGTCCCTCAGGGGGAAGGGATACCTCAGCATGGGCCTGTTGAGGCACACCTCCCACACACACCCATAGAACATATATATCTCTTTATCTTTTTATAAACACATCATGGACTCATCTCTCCTTTCTGATACTCACTAACAGTGAGGCCTGGGAATATCCTTAAGCTCTGTATCCTGGTCGCCTTATATACATGGTTAAATGGAAATTGTACCTCTAACACAGAGGTACAGCGAGACCTTAATGCCTTAATATTTTAAAATCATTCACTTTGTGACATACTTCTCACATTTGTGCAGCACGGTATATTTATAAACTTTAGTTATATATTTAAGTTGTCATATATTTTAAATTGTATCATGAGCTATAAACTACATCTTTTGCTTTCCTGTAACATTTAAGAATCATCTATAATAAACCAATAAGTTAATCAACCTCCAGCTAACCAAGCTCTTTGTGGCCAAACTCTCCACATATAAAATTAAATTCTTTGTGTTTTGTATCCTGTATTGTTGTAGAAGAGAGCTTACTAAATTAATTCGTGATAAACTATTAATACCTGCAATTTTCATTATTTTAAAAATAAATGTTTATTTTAACATAATATAAGTTTCCATTAAGACTGAAAGTAGCCGGGCGGTGGTGGTGCACACCTTTAATCCCAGCACTTCGGAGGCAGAGGCAGGCGAATTTCTGAGTTCAAGGCCAGCCTGGTCTACAGAGTGAGTTCCAGGACAGCCAGAACTACACAGAGAAACCCTGTCTCAGAAAAAAAAAAAAAAAAAAAAGACTGAAAGTAAAATACTTTCACAGGTGCATAAGTGAGCCTTGGATTAAGAAATGGCATCAATGGGAGGTGAGGCCTTTGGTCCTGTGAAGTCTTGATGCTCCAGTGTAGGCGAGTGCCAGGGCAGGGAGGCAGGAGGGAGTGGGTGGGTGAGTGGGGAGCACCCTCATTGAAGCTAGGGGGGGAGGATGGGATAGGGGGATTTCCGGAGGGGAAACTGGGAAAGTGGATAACATTTGAAATTTAGAAAAAGAAAATATCCAATAAAAAAAAAAAAGAAAAAGCATCATAGAGAATAATTTACTGTCCTTCCCTTCAGGCAAAATTTTTCACTTTCATTTTAATTCAAACTATACTTTAAATCACACAGTTATTCCTATGAAAACTGTCAATCTATGTTTTGGATGATGTCATTTAACTTTGCTATAAACAACTATTATTGATTCTCATGCTTTGTTTTGTTTTAATGCCAATTTTTAGCTCACAATTCAGGAGATTTAATTATAGACTATTTACTAAGAACTTTGAATATAGGTAAGGAGGTGAAATATGTATGTATATAATATTCTAATGTTCATAAAATTTAACTATAGTTAGAAGAATGGAGAAGTGAATAAAATATAACCAAATATTTAGAAATGGATCCAGAGATGACATAGCAATAGCATGCTTAGTTAGGGGAAGTCTTTTTTTTTAAATTTATTTGTTTGTTTGCTTGTTTTGTTTGTTTGTTTTTTCTTATTCACTTTACATCCTGTTCACCAACCCTTCCCACTCATCCCCTCCCACAATTCTTCCCACACTCCCCCTCCCCTTCTCCTCTGAGTGCCTGGGGGCCCCCTGGGTATATCCCCACTCTGGCACTTCAAGTCTCTTTGAAGCTAGGTGCTTCTTCCACTGAGACCAGACAAGGCAGCCCAGCAAGAAGAACATATCCCACATACAGGCAACAGCTTTTGAGATTGTCAGCACTCCAATTGTTTTGGGACCCACATGAAGACCAATCTGCACATCTGTTACATATGTGGTGGGAGGCCTATATCCAGCATGCATATGTTCTTTGGTTGGTGGTTCAGTCTCGGAGAGCCCCAAGGGTCCTGGTTAGTTGATTCTGTTGATCTTCTTGTGGAGTTCCTATCCCTTTAGGGGCTGCAATCCTTCCTCTTATTCTTCCATACAAGTTCCCAAGCTCCTTTCACCCTCAAGCTGTGGGTGTATGCCTCCGAGTATTTGGTGGGTGAGGCCTCTCAGAGCACAGCCATGCTAGACTCCTGTCTGCAAGCCTGAGTACTGTTAATAGTGTCAGGGATTGGTGCTTGCACATGGGACGGGTCTCAAGTTGGGCTGGTTATTGCCTGGCTTTTTCCTCAGAGCCTGGCTAATCCCCAATCCCTACATTTCTTGGAGACAGGTTAAGTTTTAGGTCAAAAGTTTTGTGAGTGCTTTGATGCCTCTATCTCTCCACTGGGGTTCCTGCCTAGCCACAGGAGGTAACCTCTCCAGTCTCCATATTCACAACACTGGGAGTCACAGATAAGGTCACCCCATTAATTCTTGGGCTCCTACCCTATTCCAGATCTCTGTCTCTTCCTGGAGGTGCCCCTTACCTTGCCCCACTGTTGGTTACAGGTTTTCACTTATTCTCATAGCCATTTGGCCATTCCCCACTGCCCCTCCCCAAACCCTATCCAGATACCCCCTATTCCCTTCCCTATCCTCTCTCCTACCCAATTCCCTCCATCCTTCTGCATTCCAAGACCATTTCTTTCCTAAGGGAAGGTTTTTAACTGGAAACAATAGTTTCCAAACTGAGTCAAAAGTGATAAAGCAGTTTAATAAATATACTTAAAATATGATGAGTTAGGTGTGCACAGCATACTTAACATATTAGGTATTGAAATGTAAGAGAAGAAATGAAATGGTGGATAAATCACAACCTATGTCTTACCTCATTCACTGACAGTGTGGTTACTTTTCTCTGATTCCATACATTTCTCATTCTTCATCTTGGAGCGAAAGTGTTGGTAAATCAACTTCGATTGAGTTTGCAAGAGGCATGGATTTACCCTGTGATTCTCTCTCTGTCTCTCTCTCTCTCTGTCTCTCTCTCTCTCTCTCTCTCTCTCTCTCTCTCTCTCTCTCTCCGTTGTTTATTTTTTTATTCACATTATATCCTAATCACAGTTCCCCTCCTCTCCTCCCAGTCCCACACTTCTAAATCCCTCCTTCCATTACCCAATCCCCTTCTTGTCAAGTCCCCCTTGTGTACAACCCCACCCTGGGACATGTAATCCTAGCAGAACTAAGAACCTTCTCTCCCACTGAAGCCCAACCAGGAGTCCAGGTAGGAGAAAGGCGGCTAGTTCAATCCCAGATTAGAAATTAGTGCCATGAGAAAAAAATTTATCTAAGTAGCACAAACATCAGGGAAATATAAAAATGTACAAATTTAATGTTTTGTGTGTATAGCTGTCCATGTGTATGCATATATCTGTATTGGGAGAATATGTGCATGCTTTTATAGTGGCTGGAGGTCAATACTGCATATCTTCTTAGTCATATTTTTCACTTCTTTTTAAAAGACACGATGCCTTTGAATCTGGACTTCACCCATTGGATGAATTAGCTGCCCATCCCATCAAGTTCCAGAGATACTCTTGTCCTTAGCTCCCCAGCTCATGTCTTACCTGCTTACCTGGTCCCTCTCTCTCTCTCTCTCTCTCTCTCTCTCTCTCTCTCTCTCTCTCTTTCTCTCTCTCTCTCTCTCTCTGTATGTGTGTGTGTGTGTGTGTATGTGTGTGTGTGTGTGTGTGTGTGTGTGTGTGTGTGTGTATGGGGGTGCTGTCTCTTACTCTTTTGCTTAAACACGGTTGCCTCCTCCTGGACTGCCTCATCCAGCCTTGATATGAGAGTTTTTGGCTAGTCTTATTGTAATCTGTTATGCATTGTCTAGTTGAAATCTCTGGGAGGCCTGATCTTCATTTTATTTTATTTTATTTTTTAAGGAAATGTAGGAGGGAAAGGGAAGTGGGTTGGTGGGGGTGGAGAGGCTGAGAGGAGCAGAGGGAGGGGAAATTGTGGTTTGGGTATAATGTATGAGAGAGGAAAATAAAAGTAAACCAAAAAACAAGAGACTAAACCTGAAAAAAATCACATCGTACTATAGCACACACATGACATGAGAGCAGTAGTCAAGCGGCAGCCAATTCATATTGAACTCTCAGATCAGGATGAAATATGTAAACTTTGCATTGGAGTAATGGGAAGTCATAAAGGATTTTGGTTTAAAGTAAAGAGTGACCTGATGAATTTATATTTGTAGTTGATTCTGATATCTGGTCAGCAAATAATCAGTTTTAAGGTGACAGACTGAAAGATAAGTAAGCTATATGTTAGTGTTACTCATCCTGTTGATGGTTCATGTCAAAAACAGTAAATACTATATTTTTAACAAACTTAATATTCTTTTATTCCTTGAAATAGGTGCAGGGTTTTACTACAGTAAATAATGCCTGAGTTGGAGAGAGAGCAAATAGTGAGGAGAGAGGGCAAAATTGTGGTTTTAGTTCTATTTAAACTGCTAAATATAGTAATTAACAAATTATATATATATATATATATATATATATATATATATATATATATATATATATATATATATATATACAGCAGCTTAGAATTTAAATTTTCAACTTTAATTTTAATTAGTTTAATCTTAAATAAACACATTCAACTGACCTATGGAATGACAGCTCTAATTGGCTAGAGCAAATGGGTGGGTAGTAGCTAGTCAGTTATTTCTTTAGACAATATAAACAAAAAGGAGATGTATAATAAAAACCAAGAGTTCTGCCTCAGCTATAGAGCTTTAGATTTGAGAATTAACGAGTAACCATATATATACACTCCATGGAGGTCAGTGATGTCACCTAGAGTATATAAATATAAGAAAGTTCGTTGTCTGGGAAAGTATTTCAGTTGCTTAGTGTCTGCTGCACAAGCATGTAAACATGCTGTGGGGTTCCTAGCAGCCACATAAAAAAAGCCAGGCATACCTGTGCCTCAGGACTGAAAAGGTGTGGCAGTAGTACAGGCAGGAGAGTTCCCAGAGATCATCAACCAACCATCCCAGCATAATTGCTGAACTCTGACTTCAATGAGAGACTGTGTACCAAAAAGTAAATGAAGAAAGATCAAGGTAGACACTCAATAATGACAACTGACCTACAAGCACATGCATACTTCTGCATATATACCCACATACACACATCTATATACCAACACAACACAAACACATGCACATAAAAAGACTTGAATTATTCCAGGGTCTTCTAATAAAATCAAATGGAGTCCAGGAGAAAAGAATAATAACAATCAGTGGCAAGGTATTCATGGTGAAATGCAAGGAATCACACAAATTTGTGGATCTGGACATTGCTTTTAGAACAGCAAGAGGGACCTGAAAAGGGCTCATGAGAAAAGAAATCTTAGCTGGACATCCTTTATGATAGGTGGAACATATTGTTCATTTTTCATATAGCACTTTGGATTCATTATAGAGATATATGCATGTTTAAATAGATAAGGAACTCTGAAAGAGTCACTAGTTATCCTTCAGAAATACTTGCTACAAATTTGTAATAGTAGTAGTTTTGTTATCTAGCTTTTAATGAAACGTTTATCTCATGTTCTTATCATATAAATATCTCTCACAAGCTGTTTTTTAACTATTAGTTCTCAACTAGTAAAGGTGCAGCACTTTTAAAAACTGAGGCTTGACTATTGGGAGTTAATCACTGGAAACAAGCTATGTCATAGCCATCCTCTTACTCTATCCCCACTACAAACACTTAACCTAAACTTTAAAGCTCTCAACTTTATATCTCTGCTCCCGCGTCTGCTGAAATATAATCAAACTATGCCATGCTGTAAGTTCTTATTTCCATGGATGGTCACTGCCATGCCTTGAGCACCATAATGGAGCATTCCCCCTAAAATAATGAGCCAAAATAAACCCATTCTCCCCTAAGTCGCTTCATGAGGGATTTACCTAGACCAATGAGAAAAAAAACAGTGCCTATATCAAACACAAACACTTTATAGATATGCATGCCCTCTGTGATTGTACCATGCCCCCACCTAAAACCTACTACTATTATTCTACTAAGCAGAAGTAGAATTAGAATGATCCTTAATGACTTATTGATATATCCATAGATAAATTCATTCTCAAATCTTCAATAGTGAAAGTTCTGGAAGTAAATGACAATTAACATTGAGACTCACAACTCAACATGCAGAGAACAAATGACTTCAGTTGTCAGTCCTAATTGTAATGCCTTTATCACATGTCCGCCCTAAAGGTGTGGGGCCATATGCGGAAGACAAATAGGAAAGATTTTAAAAGCTCTGAAGTGAAAAGTGACTTCAAGAACACATTGGTTTTTAGACAAAACAAGAACAATGTACATATAACGTCATAGTGTTTGTGAAAGTATGCACAGGACCCACTCAAACTCAACTCAGACAAAATTCCAGCATGGAGAAGCAGAGATGAGCATGAAGTCACACCACTTGCTAAGAAGCTATGACTTTTACTCTGGGAGAGAAAAATGTCAATTCTCATTAATAGTTTGTTAACTTATGTATCACTTGGACTCCAGGTCAGATCTCATGCCCACAGTAATAGGCCAGCACAAATTAAATCTGATGAACGAGAGGAAAAAAACAAGAGGAGTGAATAGAGAAGGAGGGGATTATCTGGCAGAAGTTGGTGTAGGGTGATGAATAGTATGAAATTATAATACATAAAATTCAGGCCTCAGTGAGAGAAGGCGCCCCTAACTCTCAAAAGGTTTGAGGCCCCAGGGAGTGGGGAAGTCTGGTACAGTGAGGGTGGGGAATGGGGACATCCTCTTGGAGAAGGGGTAGGAGGTATAGAATGAAGGACAGTCAGAGGGTGGACTGGGAGGGGGAAAATAACTGGACTGTAAAAAAAGATTAAAGAATAATAATAAAAAGAAAAGAAAAAGAATTAATAAAAACAATATTAAAATTATAAAAATCAAAAACAAAGAAATACAGGTTAATGAGCTACTTAAATGTTGGTTTATTACAGTAAACTATCATTTACATGTACACAGAACTTTTTCTAGACTATCATAGTATTCATAGTATATTCAGAAGCTGTAGTTCATTTCAGTACCTCTCCAGAATAACTAACAAATTCTGTCATATTTATACAAAAAAATGAATATTGTCATCCTTTACTTGTCAAGCCACTGATTTTGTATTCTGTGGGCTCTCTTCAATTAGTCATATTCCTTCTGTGCTTCATACACTTAGGAGATGCTTGGATAATGATTCTTACACAACACAGCATTTAAATGTTGGTACTCTGAACAGAGAGGGAAGAGAGAGGAGAGGGGTAAAATCAGGCTAAGAGTCATCCCTTTATCTTTCCCCCTTTCCCACTAAAGGTTCAGAAAAAGTCTTTTTGCAGAGTTCTCTTATATAACTAATTTTTTAACATAAAAAAGTGGGTGGGTAAAAAATGCTGGTTCCCTTTCTAAAACAAAGAAGCACTTTCCACAACAAGAAAGACTGGATTCCATCTACACAGCTGGAAAGTTTCTGTAACATATCATTGTTTTCTAATTTAGTGTCAGAGTGAATTATTTACAGTACTTATAGCATCTGGACCTAGTGAAGTGTGCATATCCCTGGGTGTGCACACATACAAGTGACAAATTAAATAGCTTTGATAGACAGGATAGATAGATAGATAGATAGATAGATAGATAGATAGATAGATAGATAGACAGATGGTAGGAAAAGAATGTAAATTTTAAAAGGTCTAAACTTTCCAGTGAAACTAGAAAAGGGAGTGTTCTTATGATCTTCACAACAGTGAGCATGAAAAGATTAAACAGTAAAACTCTGTGACCATTGCATGAAGTCTTGTTCAATTTTGTAGAACAGGAAAACATTTCTACAGACCTGTCTAACAGAATCAATTTATACCTCTGATTCAAATTAGAAGTATTTTCCTACATACAAACTCAATGTAATAAAAAACTCATTATTCTAGAACAACAGAACTAATTAATAGGAAATGAACAAATCATAAGAAATAGGTGTAAGATAAAAACTGCAAAAAGGTTTTACTAAGATACAGAAAGGCAGAACAGAGAACAACCAAGAGATAGAGAAAAGTCATAGGTACAAGGCAAGTGCAGAAAAGCCCAGAATTCAAAATCAGATCCCTAAAATTTAGGAGATCCCTGAAAATAAGGAGAAATGACAAACCTTTTGTTCACTCACATCTTAGGAATATTTCCATCTCTTCCACATTTTATTTGGAAGTAGTTATTTTTGAACAGTCTTAAAATTGTGCAATAACCTGATTATGCTCTATTATATGGTATGATGTGAAAACTGTTAATATTCTGATAATGACCTTGATCACTTACTTTCAATTACATGGGGAAGAAACAGAGGAATTGATGAGTGCTTTAAGTCTTCTAACATCACAGTCAAAATTGTAGGGTGTTGCCTAAACACATAATAGTGAATTGTAACGAGAAATTCATCACCAAGACACATGACATGTGCACAAAAGTGGTTGAGATGTTAAGAATACATATTTTGATTTAAAGTATAGACACTCCTTTAATAATTTGAAACTTGTCCAAAGATAAACTAGAATATTGATTGAACAGTTCAATATTGTATAAACCAACATGTCAACTCCAATTTGTAGTTTAAATTACTTTAATATAATAGCAGCATGGAGACATTTATAAACCAACCACAATATCAAACTTCTTATGCCTTTTCTCTTTCCCAGAACTTTCAAATGACCACACAATTCTTTAACAATTTACATTTATCCTCTTTCTAATGAAATTGATTTAGTTCCCATCACTTTATTCTTTCATTACATACAATAATAAAATTCATTCTACATACCATATTTTATCCTGTTGTGCTATATTTATTTAATTTTTTATGTTTGCATAAGTAGGTAGGACTGCAACAAACCTGTAAAAACAACACTTCAGTTCATCAGGTAGTGACAAATATTCTTTGACAATGTAGATTGTAAACTATGAACAATAAGCTTATAGAAAATTAACTTTACAAATAACATCACAGGTTTTACATTATATAGTATTCTTATAAGAAATATGAAATATGTCTGTTAGATTGATTAAGAAAAGTTATATTAGAAAAATATTACAGATAATCAAAAGATGTTTGGGTAGATAAATGTATTCATTTATATTAAAAGTGTGATTTAATGAATAAATTAAAAAGAGAAAAATAGTATACAAGTTAAAAATTGTCTAAGTGTTCTAACTTACGAAACAATAATTTCCAGAATTAGAATTAATAATTTTTCAGTATTTATTTGATTAAGGGATCAGAAAATATATTAAGCAAGCAATTGTTCATAAGCCTTAAAATTATTTGAAAGAAAAATTTTGAAAAGGAGAAGCTAGTTCTATTTTAATAACCATATCCAAATTTATCTCATTTTAAAGTATTGCTTTGATTCAGTAAAATAACTATAAAATAGTAAGTTTTAAAGACAGAGACTGGAAAATCCAATAACTTAACAGCCAAATCTCTTTAGTAGCTCATCTTCAATTTTTGTTTTCTAAAATTAAATATGCAAATATGGAACTCATAGCCTCATCTAAAGAATGTTTTCCAAAGTCTTTCCTAAAAATGAAATTAAAATCTTTTTCTTGTTTTTTATGTGTGTATTTGCTGGAACTTACTTGAAACTGCATCTTGAATCTGTAGTCTATAGATGGGTTTGCAACTTTAACAAAACTTATAATGGTCCTTAGATTTTTTTTTTCACATACCAAAAATTTACAGGTCTACAGAGCTATGCCATGGTCAATGTTGATGAAATACTTGAAAATATGCTATTGAATACAACATTATATTTTATGATATATTAGAAATTTACACATATGTCCCCATTTTATATTTGTCTTTCTAAATCTTCATCCATAAACCCCACACCAATGCATATTTCTCCCATAGCCTAGCTGGATGTTGTTTGTGGTTTGTAGGATTTGCTATCACTATTCATTGGCATCTGTTTTTTAAGCTTCCCAGTGACTTTGTGTCAGTTTGTGTCAGATTCATACAAATCATGATCAAGTTGGTCCAAAAAATACCTTTATTTCAAGAATTTTGAAAAGTGGCCTAATTCAGTATAAATTATTATATTAAAATTCTATATAATACCACTTTCTTTACAAAAAAAGCAAAAAAATACTAAAAATCTGCATGCCTGTGATAATTTGCATATATAATTAAGGTGAGAGAATAAATTACGTTTATGTGAAAATATTGAAGATATTCAACTATCTTTTTAAAAAATAAGAAAAATATTAGCACTGCCAAATTAGCACTAGAGAAAAGCAAACTCCCAATGCCCCTCAGAAATATCCTGGGTATTGCTAATTCAAATGACCACAGATAAAGCTCAAGTTACAGCATTCTGCTTTTAAGAGTCTCATTGAGATGTCTGTTATTCCAACTTACACTTAAACAGATGTCTACTCTGGCAGCAATAATCTCCTGTTAATTACACAACATATGACTTAAAGCCCCATGTTGGACCGTAGTACTACTGATGTCTACCCATTTTTTATAAATAAGACCTCTATCAGTTTCCTTAATAAAGAAAAATTCTGTGGAAGAGAGATTTTTGTCGACCACTTGGTGTTCAGACTACTCTACTAATAATGCACACATCCTTCATATCACTGGCATGGTTCCCTTTGAATGGAGGAAGGTTTTGGTTCATAAAATAATTCCAAGGCACATAATTATGTAAACATGGTATAAGAGTGTATATCATATCAGCTGTATGGTGTATAATATACATACATCACACTGATCAAAAGCAAAGGAGAAATTGATAATTGGCATGAAAACTATAAAGTGAGCCAAATGATTCTTCTAAATATCGAGGGATGGGGAGTGAAACATAATGCTACACTTACAATAATGAAAATGTCCAGTATATTTCTTTCCTAGAGCAAAACAACATGTTCATATCTGTGTTAAATGTGATTTTTTGTTAATGTAATATCAAAGGAAACACCCCCTTGTGGAGCCATAAACTGTGTTCAAGGATAAAGATCAAAACTGATTTTCCCCTGCTCTGCTCTTTCAAGTGGCCATCACTGAAGCCCTGTGTCAGAATCGCCACCATTACTGAAAGTGACAGCTATACCATCACAACTGTACATACTCTCCTCATTTTGATTCTTAAGAACTAGCCACATGCACATACTTGCTGGAAAGTTCTGTATAGCATTCCAAGACTTAAATGAAAAATTGATTAATAGGGGTTCTTCAAATCATAACTAAAACCCTTTTTGTTTATTGCAAAACCAAGGCTCTTGGAACCATACTAGAAATGAGACATGCTAAGCATAAGTGAAATATAGAGAATATTAAGGTGGATTTGAAGGAACAGAGATTGGAGTAGAGAAGTAAAATTTATCATTCTAACATCTCCAGTCTCGAAACTATAAGCACTCAGACTAAATATGTTTTGTTTTTAAAGATGGTAACATCTTGGGTTAAAACACAGAAGAGGATGGCTCTGTACCATGGCCATGTACAGCAATACTATCTATGAATATTTTGCCATACTCAGAGTTTAAGTAATTCTTGAAAAGCCCATGGTAGCTCACCAGGAACCTCCCCAAACCAACGAGACAAAGGGACTGAGGTAGGCAGGCATAGGAACACCCTGGTGCCCACCTGCGGCAGGAGACCTTTGCCCGGGCCACCAGGGCTCCATAGCCAAGCAGCGCTGGGAGAAAGTTACTCTCCCAGGAGCTTGGAAAAGCCCCGAGTAGGGACAAAATGAGCCCCAGTGCTCACCGACTTTGCCTAGAAACCGTGGGCCACAGAGACTGAGGGACAGGAAACTTCTGGCCTCCATCTGTGGCTGCGGACCCCAGTTTGGGCCACAGGGCTCCACAGCCAATTAGTGCTGGGAGAAAGCTACCCTCCCAGGAGCTTGGAAAAGCCGGGAGTGGGGCCAAGACAAGCTCCACTTCTCACCAGGAGCTGCCCCGAACCTGCGAGACACAGGGACTGAGGTAGGCGGGCATAGGAATACCCTGGTTCCCAGCTATGGCAGAAGACCTCTGCCCGGGCCACCAGGGCTCCACAGCCAATTAGCGCCGGGAGAAAGCTACCCTCCCAGGAACTTGTGCCTGGGCAACCAGGGTTACATAGACAAGCAGTGCTAGGAGAAAGTCACCCTCCCAGGAGGGTGGAAAAGCCATGAGTGGGGATAAGACAAGCACCACTGCTCACCGGGACCTGGAGACCTCAGCCTGGGCCACAGGGCTCAAGGAGAGAGCTGGTATCCCAGGAGTGCTGACACACCTTCGAGCATAGGCAAAACCACCACTTCCGTTCAAACTCAGTGGATCAAGAGGGACACTTGCAGAGCCATCAGGACATAGCAACCAAGAGACAGCTGGGGACAAGATCCTTCTGGTTTCTGTCTGCACTCCAGATCTGACCAGTTACCACAACTATCCAAACCCAAACACCTCTCAGAGAGAGCTGGTCTTCAAGGAGTATTGATACAGAGGCCTGCAGGAGGGACAAGCCATAGCCAGGCAGAGTAAGATCAGCTAACATCAGAGTTAACAAAATGGCAAAAGGCAAGGGCAAGAACCTAAGGAACAGAAACCAAGGCTACTTAGCATCATCAGAACCCAGCTCTCCCACCACAGCAAGCCCTGGATTCCCCAATATGCCAGCAAAGTAAGACTCAGATTTAAAATCATTTCTCATGATGATGATAGAAGACTTTAAGAAAGAAATTAACAGCCTTAAAGAAACACAAGACAACAGAGGTAAAGAACTAGAAACTCTTAAAGAGGAAACACAGAAATCCATTAAAGAATTACAGGAAAACACAATCAAACAGACAAAAGAAATGAACAAAACCATCAAGGAGCTAAAAATAGAAATAGAAACAATAAAAAAATCACAAAAAGAGACAATCTTGGAGTTAGAAAACCTAGGAAAGATCAGTAGTCATAGATGCAAGAATAACCAACAGAATACAAGAGATAGAAGAGAGGATCTCAGGAGCAGAAGATACCATTGACAACATCGACACAACAGTAAAAGAACATACAAAATGCAAAAAGCCCCTAACCAAAAACATCCAGGAAATCCAGGACACAATGAGAAGACAGAACCTAAGGATAATAGGTATAGAAGAGAGTGAAGATTCCCAACTTTAAGAACCAATAAATATCTTCAACAAATGCATAGAAGAAAACTTCCCTAACTTAAAGAAAGAGATGAACATAAATATACAAGAAGCTTACAGAACCCCAGATAGATTGGACCAGAAAAGAAATTCTTCCCGTCATATTATAGTGAAAACACCAAATACACAAAACACGGAAAGAATATTAAAAGCAGTAAGAGGAAAAGGTCAGGTAAGATATTAAGGCAGACCTTTCAGAATTACACCAGACTTCTCACCAGAGACTATGAAAGCTAGGAGATCCTGGGCAGAACCCATACAGACCCTAAGAGAACACAATAGCCAGCCCAGGCTGCTATACCCAGCAAAACTCTCAATTAACATAGAAAGTGAAACCAAAATATTCTATGACAAAACCAAATTTATGCAATATGTTTCACAAACCCTGCCGTACAAAGGATAATAAATGGTAAATGTCAACTCAATGAGGAAAACCACACTCAAGAAAACACAAGAAAGTAATCTTCAACAAACTGAAAAAAAGATAGCCACACAAACCTAAAAGTTGCATTGAAAATAACAGGAAACAAAAGTCACTATTTCTTAATATCTCTTAACATCAATGGACTCAATTCCCCAACAAAAAGACATAGACTGACAAACTGGATCGATAAAGAGTACCCAGCATTTTGCTGCATTCAGGAAACACACCTCCCAGACAAAGACAAACACTACAAAGGGATGGAAAACAAGTTTCCAGGCAAATGGTCCCAAGAAACAGGCGGGAGTAGCCATTCTAATATCGGATAAAACTGACTTTCACCCAAAAGTCATCAAAAAAGATAAGGAAGGACACTTCACACTCATCAAAGGAAAAATCTACCAAGAAGAACTCTCAATTCTGAACATCTATGATCCAAATGCAAGAGCACCCACATTCATAAAAGAAACCTTACTAAAGCTCAAATCACACATTGCACCTCACACAATAATAGTAGGAGACTTCAACACCCCACTATCGTCAATGGACAGATCTTGGAATCACAAACTAAACAGAGACACAGTGAAACTAACAGAGGTTATGAACCAAATGGATTTAACAGATATCTATAGAACATTTCATACTAAATCAAAAGAATATACCTTCTTCTCAGCACCTCATGGTACCTTCTCCAAAATTGACCAT
>CM052716.1:61498997-61538163 GCA_028551405.1 Uromys caudimaculatus
CTGATAGAGGGCTAATATTCAATATATACAAAGAACTCAAGAAGTTAGACTCCAAAAAACCAAATAAACCCATCAAAAAATGGGGAACAGAACTAAACCGAGAATTCTCAACTGAGGACATTCGCAGGGTTGAGAAGCACCTAAAGAAATGCTCAACATCCTTAGTCATCAGGGAAATGAAAATCAAAACAAGTCTGAGATTTCACCTCACACCAGTCACAATGGCTAAGATCAAAAACTCAGGTGACAGCAGATGCTGGCGAGGATGTGGAGAAAGAGGTTCACTCCTCCACTGTTGGTGGGATTGCAAGCTGGTACAACCATTCTGGAAATTAGTTTGGCGGACCCACAGAAAAATGGACATAATACTACCTGAGGACCCAGCTATACCTCTCCTGGGCATATACCCAGAAGATGCTCCAACATGTAATAAAGACACATACTCCACTATGTTCATAGCAGCCATATTTATAATAACCAGAAGCTGGAAACAACCCAGATGTCCCTCATCAGAGGAATGGATACAGAAAATGTGGTACATCTACACAATGGAGTACTACTCAGCATTTAAAACCAATGACTTAACGAAATTTACAGCCAAATGGATGGAACTTGAAAATATCATCCTGAGCGAGGTAACTCAGTCACAAAAGAACGAACAGGGTATGTACTCGCTGATAAGCGGATATTAGCCCAAAAGTTCAGAATGTCCAAGTTTCACTTTACAGTAACTGCTGGACTGAGAGTGAGGTCCCAGATGGAGGAGTGGGAGAAAGGTCTGAAGGAGCTGAGGGAGTTTGCAGCCCCATGGAGGTAGCAACAGTGTCAATGGGCCTGACACCCCCTCCCCGGTCATCTTGGAGTTTGGACCACCAACCAAAGAATACACATCTATGGACCCATGGTTCAGACCACATATGTGGCAGAGGATGGCCTCGTTGGCCATCAGGGAGAAAGGAGAGGTCATTAGTCCTGAGGGCGTTAGAGGCCCCAGTAAAGGGGAATGTCAAGGTGGGAATATGGGAATGGGTGGGCAGGTGGGTGGGAGGTGGAATTCCCCCATCGAGGCAGGGAGGGGGAGGGGATAGGGGGTTTCCAAAGAGGAGACCTAGAAAGGGGAAACATTGGAAATGTAAATAAAGTATCAAAAATAATAATAAAAAAATTAATAAAGTCTCTATGACATCAATCAAAAAAAAAAACAAAAAAAGAAAAAAAAAAAGAAAAGCCCATGGTAGATCCCTTAGAGTTCTAAGTAATATCTGCTGTACTCTCTTATGACCTATATTCTATATATTATCTCTATGGAAGTCAAGCCTTCAGTCAAAAAGTACACATTTCATTTCTCTAAGAACTTTACATTTGATTGTACTGATTAAATTTTACTAAAACCACTCAGAAGTAAGATTTTTGTCCTTATAATATTAAAAGGACTAAAATTTGACACAGTTAATTGGAATGTCTAGGCCAGAAACAAAATATCTCAGTCTCACAAAGAAAAAATGCTATAATAAAATCTGTTCTACCAATATGAAGAAGCCCATGCAGTCCACTTGTCCAACAGCACATATTTCTTAGATGTGGGATAGCTTTGCCCACTAGGAATAAGTGTGTTATTTTTTCTTGGAAGCAAAACAGGTCCATGGCATGTGTTTGCAAATATGTGTGTGTTTAAAATTGAAGATTTACCACTGCAATTTAAAAGGGAAGGGGAACTGGTGTTAGAATATAATGAAAATTTCAACCTCACTGAAATATTTTCTACCCTATTTTTGTAGTAAATTTTCTCTTGCATAAGCATCTTATTTTGAATTTAAGCAATTTATGTTAAGTGTATTATAGCAAATGTATAATTTTCTAAAAAGTATAAATTTAGTTGCTAAACAGCAAACTTGGTAAAAGACATAGGCTTGCCTCCTTAAATCCATCCCCTCAGAAAACAGGAGCCCTCATGGAATAGGGCTCAGATAGAATGTAAGAGACAGTGGGAGTGAAGGATTCCAAGAAAACAAGACCCTCTAAGTCAACATAGTCACAGCTCATATGAACTCAAAGAGACTGGGACAGCATGCACAGTACCAATGTGACATGTACCAGGTCATCTGCATACATATTATAGCTTCCAGTTTAGTGTTATGATGATGTTTCTAAGTGTTTCTAAGTAGGTCTCTGAATCTTATGTCTTCTCTCAGGTTCTTTTCCTTCTGTTTGTGTTAGGCCCCATTTTGGCCCTGGTTTGGTCCTTGAGAACAAACTGGGAGAGCCTAAGCCTGGCTCAAATTCTGAGACCTGTCTCAGTCACTTCCATATAGGGGTGACTAAACAAGACCTGTTTGGCCCTCCCTCTGCCCTGCCATTGCTGATGTGGAGCTTTGCTATTGGCCCTGTCAGTTACCCCTTACCCTTTCGTGCCTCCGACTTCATCTCTTTCCACACCTAAGTGCCCACCCCCTTTGCCTTCTCTATATAAGCGAGGGGCAGATACAATAAAGTTGAGTTCCTGAGACTCCTGGCTTGGTAAGTTTCTTTTGACACTCACCATCCTGCTCAGCCCTGGACAGACCCAGCTGGACCGGGTCTCTCCTCTTGCCTGGACCTGCCAGCAAGGAGCTGACATGTTGTTTTGTCTAATGTATTAGTTTTTGTTTTATATTATATTATAGCCACTTAGAAGCTTGGTTTTTTTCCTAACAAGAGACAAGAGGTGAGTGGATCTGGATGGAAATGGAGGAGAAGATTTATTTATTGATATGAGTATACTGTACTTGTCTTCAGACACATCAGAAGAGCGCATCAGATCCCATTATAGATGGTGGCTGAGAATTGAACTCAGGACTCCTGAAGGAGCAGTCAGTGCTCTGAACCACTGTGCCATCTCTCTAGCCCCCATCTCTTTTTAATTAAAGGAAAAACCTACTAAATACTTTAGTCCTCATAAAAGAGATACAACCATTAAGACAAATTTTCAGTGTCATCAAAATCAGTCACAAAATATAGAAAGTGACAGACCATGAATCTTTCATTAAGAATATGAAGCAAACTTGATAAACAGAATAAAAGCCTATTTAAGGCATATAATTGTTCTATTCACTATAGTTCTACCAATCATTCCACATAAGTGTTTCTTCTCAGAAACTCTTAGTGAATAGATTCTCTCCCTACATTGTTGTCTTTAATTATGTACATACTTGGCCTTGGTAGAAATATGGAAGATATTCTCCTATTGATCAGTATTGTCATTGAAGACAGAAGATTAATCCAAATCCTATATTCTTCAGTTATAATGATAGATGTTGGTGATTCAAAATTTCAAGAACCCATAGACAGATGATGAAAGGCTACTTACCAGCTAAAATGCAAAGACTGTAAGATCAAACTGATTAATTATGAAACCCTGTGAAACGTGTCCTCCAATAAACTTCAGGGAGAAAAAAGAATCACATTGAGAGATTTTGTAATTTTCCATAGTAAAATTATCTCATGAGGGACTCTATGCAAAATATATATTATTAAGGTCAATGTGAGTTAAGGAATTAAGGGAATATTTGTCTCACCTTGGCTGTTAATCCACATAAAGTAAAAACAAAACAAAACAAACAAACAAACAAGCAAACAAACAAAAAAACAAGGATGTGTAACTGAGTAGACTTTGTTTTCTTTCAGTCAACTCCAAGGGCCACAATTACAAAGAAACAGGAGCTAATCTTAGTAGAATTACTTTCTATAATAGCTAGCTTTATCTCATACAATAGGAAGGCAGACATAGAATTGCTGTGACAAGAAGATAAGCCAATGTGATATGCATAGCTTAGTGAAAACCCCAGAAAAAACACTCAATAAATTTTAAGCTGTTATCATTTTAGGAATTTTGTGGTATAACTTTATGCATGTATAGAAAGTAAAAGCCTTTCATTTCCCTGATGTTTATACATTCATAAGTGTGATAAACTTTATGAAGAGCTCTAGCAATGGGTAAAATTTCATCATGGTTCCTGACTTTCCAGAACTGGTATTTTATATGATCTGGTAAAATTCATTTAATCATTACTGAATTCAAGTTTCTTGTCAGTGATGTATGGAGTTGCGTTCAACAGCTCTATCTTCCTGACCTCTAAGATCATTTCAGTCCTACAATAAAATATGATGAAGCCATAACCCAAACTGAGCAAATGTATCCATCATTCTGGCTTTACAGATAAGAGCATTTTAAATAAGTATTTCTTCTGTCAACATGTAAGTTTTTCAAAAATGTGTCCAACTATATTCTCCTTCCCTCATAGATCAGTGCTTTGTTCAATTGTCATCAGAAAGGCTTCCTCCTATTGCAGTTGGGAAAGATGTGAGCAGATGCAGAGATCCACGGCCAGAAATTATGGAGAGAGAGAGAGAGAGAGAGAGAGAGAGAGAGAGAGAGAGAGAGAGACAGAGAGACAGAGAGACAGAGAGACAGAGAGAGACAGAGAGAGACAGAGAGACAGAGAGAGACAGAGACACACAGAGACACACGCACAGAGAGACATGCACAGAGACAGAGTTAGAGAGGATGAAGAGAGAGATTAATTTGGATGTCTCTACTCAGTCCCTGCCCCTTGGAGAACAGTCACTCCACAGAAGAGGGTGAGGAAAGACTCTGAGAGTCAGAGGGGATGAAGCACATCAGGCTCACTCACCTGGGCTCACAGAGGCTGAACCTGCAAGCACAGAACCTATATGGTTTTTCACCAGGCCTCTGCATGTATGGATGGACGTTACCTTGGTGTTCTTGTGAAGCTCCTATCAGTGGGAGCAGGTGATTCTCTGACTGTTTTGCCTGCTCTAGTAACTCTTCCTCCTGTACAGTTGACTTGTTCAGCTGGATATGACGAGTTTTGACTTGTCTTATTGTATCTTGTTTTGTCCTGTCTGGCTGTTGTTCCTGAAAACCTGTTCTTTTCTGAAAATGAAATGAAGAGGAAGTGTATCAGGGGGAGAGGGAGGTGGAGCAGGAGTTATAAGGAGTGGAGGGAGAGAATCTATGTTTCAGATATATCATATGAGCAAGTAATCTATCATCAATTTTTTTTTAAAAATAAGGTCATGGTATCACCACACATATGTTCAAACAAGCTAGCAAAGACATCCACATCAACCATAACCTCATACAGGACTAAATAAAGATAATCAATAATGTGTATATTGAATATCTCTTCATAGTCTATACATAAACAGCCTAGGTTGCCAATCCTGTATTTTAATCCAGGAACTTCTCTTCAACTGGTACATTATTAAATAATATACATGAGGAAAATGAATACAATTTTCCTTTGGTTTTGATGCTAATAAACTATAAATGATCTGTATATATAGGGCTGATCACTTGACCTCCTTCTTTCCTACATTTTCTTAACCCTCCCACTATTTTTATCAAGAACTGGGGTATACTTGAAGCCCCACTCCAAGGACTGTGAACATTTAACGTCTGCTGAGGTAATAGAAGTCAATTTTATTCAGTGATAGTTGTCCATCCTTTAGTAAATAGACTCACCATTCTTTTACAATAAATTGAAATTAAAGTTAAAAAATATAAGTAAATAAATATAAATAAATAATAATGTAAAAAGACATGAAAAAGTCATAGAGTTTCCTTAAAGAAAGGAGGAGATGAAATTATAATGGGGTGATCTTGACTAAATAATTACATATCTGAATTAAATTATTTACAAAATTAAAAATATTGTTTAAAACTCTAAAAAAAATAAGTTTGTAAAGCAGACTGTTATATCATAGGTCCAATTAATATGAGAAAATTTATTTGGTAATTTTGCAAACAAAAAGTCACAATGTGTATCCCATAGAAAAAGTTTAATAAGTGCTACAGAATCCTCTTGAAAATGTCTTGAATCTTGTATTCCCCCCTATAATTTCAATGTATGGTAGAATAAAATGGAAAAGCCACTTCCATCAGCATGTCTTGATGCAACCCACAATCCTATTTCAGTTTCCTTGGGAACTGCTAAGCACGTGGGAGTAATCAAAGTCACAGTGTTGGGAGTTGGTTCTCATGCTTTGTCTTATTTCGGCTACCAAAAGCCATGCTTCCAGCCCTGAGGGTCCCTGCCCCCATCTGGCTTTGACTGATAATAAAGAATAGCCATAGACCCAATGGCTGGGCAGGGAGATGGGGCAGGACTTTTAGATTGCACAGGAGAGGGACCTATAGAGAGGGAGAGAGGAGAGGAATCACCATGAATCAGAGGCAGAGGGATCAGATTTAAGAATTGCAGGAGAGAAACCCTCCAGCAATGTAGGTGGAAAGGGAATGTTGCACTGGGGGTGGGGGGGAGATTAGGGGGAGGGGCGTGCCCAGATGGTAACAATGCAACAAAGATAAAACATAGATTTAAGAGGTGTTGAGCCAGGAATCCTGGAAGGATGTGTGTGCTAGCTGCAGGGGGAGGTTTAAAAGTGTGCAGTCATTAAGCAAGTCAAGACATATTAAAATTATCTGGCATGTGTCTTTGATTCGTGAAACCAGAGAGCTCTCTGGTGAGTGTAGCATGCACAACCTTCCAGGAACCAAAATAGTTTGACTAATTTACTGCTACATCACAGTGCTTTTATAGTAGTAGTTTGTTGTGATCTTACACTTTGCGTTGACAAAATACTAGGAGTCAGGCTCTGATTCATATGTTGGTCATCAGTCACGTACAATACCAGCCTAGCATGACACTACACATGATCCACCGAAGTGGGTCAAGTGAGAGCTGCCTCGGTGCTAGACCACACCCCCTATAATATCATTTGTAATCTGTTCCTCTGTTTTGTATTTGCAAGTATTAATATTATGAAAAATTGTTGAATATATTGTTAAAGTTTCTCTTAGAAATCTCTATCTTTCTCTCTCTCTCTCTCTCTCTCTCTCTCTCTCTCTCTCTCTCTCTGTGTGTGTGTGTGTGTGTGTGTTCATTTAGATATTCTCAGTGGCCTCATTTTGCATCGTATACTTTGAAAATAAACTTTGTAATGCATCAGAGCAGACCGGAGATCAGTCATAAGCATGATGCAGGTCTCAGTAGTCAATATATACTACTAATACTTATGGGAGAAACAAAAACTGAATAAGACAACAGTGAGCCAGTAAGGGAAAATTTCTCTTGTCTGGTGTGTGCGAGAGGGAGAGAAGCAAGAGCAGTCCTGTTACCAGTAGTTACGCTTCAGCACTCCAATGTCACCCATCTTGCTTCTGTTTCTGATATGCAGAGGCTGTTTAATGAATCCCCTTCTGGAGACAGGCAAGTCTTGAGAGAATACACATTAAAAAAAAGTTATGAAGAATGCATAATTTATTATACCTAACTCGTTATTGGAAGCGTTTAGCATACAATTCATTTAATAGGAGTCATTGGTGGGGGAAATGACTATTGTTTTGATCTGATCACATAAGCTGCAGCATCATTTTCCTTGTCTGTAGCAATTTACCTCATCTTGAACAACACAAATACTCACACTTGGCTTGCTGCTGAAAAACAATGCCTGTGTTTTTTCATTTACTAATGGCAGTCACTTTACATTTTCATTAAGTTCTGTAACAACAAAAAAAAGTATAAGATTTCCATGGAATGATTGAAAAATTGAACAGAAAAGACATAGTGTAAGTTCATATGGTCAGAACAGATTTACAGAGAGGTTTCTACCTATTAACCAAGTTGACTCAAGATTAAAAATCAGCAGCCAGTCCTACATGAGATCCTGTCTAGAAAGAAAAGAGGAATGAAAATAATCAGAAATATTGTCTAGTCTGAATGTTCTTCACAAAGAATAAAACAAAATTGTGAAGAAGAGGCTAAGAGGAGAAGTTAAATGCATGAACCCAGCTCACTACAGATAGAAGCCAGTCTATCATGAAATAACAAAGCATATAAATACTAGCAGAGGTGAAATTTCAGAGGTATGAGGTGCTCCAGGGATTCTTTTTAATGTAGAAAAAGCCACTTCTCTGACCCTAGGCAGGCCTTGTTTTATATAATATCCTAACTTTTTCAAACCAAATGTTACTGAACTCTTTTAATAACTAAATGCATTCAAATGGTATTTTGAGATTTCTTAACCATTATCCAGTTTAGCCTATTGGAAAAAAAAAATTATGTCTGGTTTTTCCTTACTGCAAGCATGCTGCAGTCTTAAAGCAATTTTCTTTTTATCTCTAAAAGACAGAGCCCCAGACAAAGAGGAGCTGCTCCAAAGAGTCTGTGTCATTATGTTTTGAATACATTGTCATATAACTTTACAAAGAGGACTCAAGATTAGCTCTGTCAACAAGGTCGGATTATACTTTTCCTCACATCTCTACCTGTCACTCATTTCAGATTTTCACATTTCAAATAGGAAATGAATATTTTGATTTTTGTTTTCATTAAAATATAAGGATTTGCCATTCTGTATTCCAATTGCAGGTTTCTATGCTAAGTCACATTATCCATAGGCATATAAAGAAAAAATGTGAATCCAGTACTGTTGTTGAGTAAATGCTATACATAATAAACCATGCACAAAAATCATATTTACATCTTATAAAAGGTATATATAAAGTATACACAGACGTAATAATTAGTAAATGCTACAAAATAAAGATGGTAAAGAAAATTTTCAAAAGAAGATGACATGACACTGACTTCAATTAGTGGTATGATTTTGATGAGTGTCACATCAGACAAATAATAAAACATGTAGAGATAATTAACCAAGGGGGGTTGATTGAGGAACTAGGAACTTACAGATTTCCAATAAAATTCCTTGTTGTAATGTGTGATATTTCCTTCTAAATTTTATTTATAAGACTAAAATATAATGAATTATGTCTTTTTAAAATTTCTATAATTACTAAGAAATGAAAAGTATTATTTTTCTCTAGAATTTAAAGCTTTAACAATTACTTAGTATTGAAGCATGCTATTGTTATTATTGAACTCAATTACTGAAAAAAATCTAGAAATTAAATTAGTGCTTCACTTCCTTAAGAACTCGGAATTACTCCTTCTCCTCTGAGTGGATAGGGACCCTCCTAGCTATCCCCTCACTCTGACACTTCAAGTGTTTGTGAGTCTAGGTGCTTCCTCTCCCACTGAGGCCAGACAAAGCAGTCCAACTATAAGAACATATTCCACATACAGGAAACAACTTTTTGGATAGCCTGTGCACCAATTTTTCAAGACCCATGTGAAGACCAAGCTGCAAATCTACTACATATGTGTGGGGAGGCCTAGGTCCAGGCCATATATGTTCTTTAGTTGGTGGTTCAGACTGTAAGAGGTCCAAGGGTCCAGGTTAGTTGACTCTATTGGTCTTCCTGTGGAGTTCCTATCCCTCCCTCCCCCACCCCCCTCCCTGAGCCTGCAATCCTTCCTCCTATTCTTCAATAAGAATCCCCAACCTCCATCCTCTGTTTGGCTGTGGGTCTCTGCATCTATGTGAGTAAACTTCTGGTTAAAGCCTCTGAGAGGACAGACATGCTAGACTCCTGTCAGCAAGCATATCAAAGTGTCATTAATCGTATCAGGGATTGATGCTAGCCCCTGGGATGGGTCACAAGTTGGGCTGGTGTTGGTTGGCCATTTGCATCAGTCTCTACTTCATCACTCATGCCTGGATTTCTTGTAGACAGGATAAATTTTCATTGAAAGTTTTATAGGTGTGTTGTTGTCTCTATCACTCCACTAGGGTTCCTGCCTGGCTACAGGAGGTGGCCTCTTCAGGTTCTATATCCTAGTGTTGTGAGTCACAGCTAAGGTCATTCCCATTGATTCTTGGGTACCTCTTAGTCCAGGTCTCTGTGTCTTCCTGGAGATGCCCCCAACCTCTTTACCCCTGTCAGTACTTTAAAATTAATGTTATGTTTTAGACTAAACTTGTGATTTCAGAATCCTTGAAAGCTTACTGCTCCTATAGTAATGGATTTTTTATTTTATTTTATCTCTTGCATACAAAATTTGTAAAGATGCACCCATATAAGAAATTTTGTAGATCAAACATATTAGGCATTTTCACATTGAGTCAGGAAAAAGAACCAGTTGGTTTAACACACACACACACACACACACACACACACACACACACACACACACATGCACACGCACACATACAGACACATACACACAGTCCTAAACAGAAAAAGTGGGGACCTATTTATTTCTGGTCCTCAGGAGGGTTGGAAACATTAAAGAGGTCAGAGTACTACAGAATTCTGTCTTAGTCAGGGTTTCTATTGCTGTGATAAAACACCATAACCAAAAAGCAAGATTGGGAGGAAGGGGTATATTTAGCTTAAGTTTCCACATCACTGTTCATCATTGAAGGAAGTCAGGACAGAATCTCACGTAGAGGAACCTGACCACAGGAACTGATGCAGATGCCATTGAGGGATGTTGTTCGCTGGCTTATTCCTTATGGCTTGCTCAGCCTGCTTTCTGTGGAAGCCAAGACCACAAGCCCGGGGATGGCCCTGCCCACAATGAGCTGGGCCTCACCCACTGATCACTAATTAAGAAAATGCCTTACAAATTTGCCTAAAACCCAGTATTATGAAGGGTTTGTTTATTTATTTATTTATTTATTTATTTATTTATTTATTTATTTAAACTTTGATACTTTATTTACATTTCAAATGTTTTCCCCTTTCCAGGTCTCCCCTTTGGAAACCTCATATCCCAACCCTCCTCCCCATGTCTCTATGAGGGCATTCCTCCACCCACACAACCACTCCTGTCTTCCCACCCTGGCATTCCCCTATACTGGGGCATCTAACACTCTTGGACCCAAAAAGGCCCTCCTCTGCCACCTATGTGGTCAGCACCATGGGTCTCTCCATATGCATGGTTTGGTTGGTGGCTCAGTCTCTGGGAGCACTTGGGGGCCTGGCCAGTTGACAGGGTTGCTCCTTCCCGATGGGGCAGCAAACTCCCTTAGCTCCTTCAGTCTCTTCTACAACTCCTCCATCTTGGACCCCATGCTCAGTCCAACAGTTGCTGTGAATTGAATCATGGATGTTCCGAACTTTTGGGCTAATCTCCGCTTATCAGTGAGTACATACTGTGTTTGTTCTTTTGTGACTGAGTTACTTCGCTCAGGATGATATTTTCAAGTTCTATCCATTTGCCTGCAAATTTCATGAAGTCATTGTTTTTAATAGCTGAGTAGTATCCCATTGTGTAAATGTACCACATTTTCTGTATCCATTCCTCTGTTGAAGGACATCTAAGTTGTTTCCAGCTTCTGGCTATTATAAATATGGCTGCTATGAACATAGCAGAAAATGTGTCCTTATTATATGTTGGGCATCTTCTGGGTATATGCCTAAGAGTGGTATAGCTGGGTTCTCAGGCAGTATTATGTACAATTTTCTGAGGGTCCACCAATTTGATTTCCAGAGTGGTTGTATCAGCTTGCAATCCCACCAGCAATGGAGGAGTGTTCCTCTTTATCAACATCCTTGCGAGCATCTGCTTTCACCTGAGTTTTTGATCTTAGACATTCTGAATGGTGTGAGGTGGAATCTCAAGGTTGCTTTGATTTGCATTTCCCTGATGACTGAGGATGTTGAACATTTATTTAGGCGCTTCTCAGCCCTTCGAGTTTCCTCAGTTGAGAATTCTCCGTTTAGCTCTGTTCCCCATTTTTTAAAATAGAGTTATTTGGTTCTCTAGAGTCAAACTTCTTGAGTTCTTTATATATATTGGATATTAGCCCTCTATCGGACATAGGATTGGTAAAGATCTTTTTCCAACTGTTGGTTGCTGTTTTGTCCTACTGACAGTGTCCTTTGCCTTACAGAAGCTTTGCAATTTTATGAGGTCCCATTTGTTGATTCTTGATCTTAGAGAATAAGCTATTGGTGTTCTGTTCAGAAACTTTTCCCCTGTGCCCATGTGTTCAAGACTTTTTCCCATTTCTCTTCTATTAGATTGAGTGTATCTGGTTTTATGTGGAGATCCTTGATCCACTTGGACTTGAGTTTTGTACAGGGAGATAGGAATGGATCAATTTGTATTCTTCTACATGTTGACTGCCAATTCAGCCTGCACCACTTATTGAAAATGCTGTCTTTTTTCCACTGGATGGTTTTAACACCTTTGTCAAAGATCAAGTGACTTTAGGTATGTGGGTTCATTTCTGGGTCTTCAATTCTATTCCATTGATCTACCTGCCTGTCACTGTACCAATACCATACAGTTTTTATCACTACAGATCTATCGTACAGCTTGAGGTCAGGGATACTGATTCCCCCAGAAGTTCTTTTATTGCTGAGAATAGTTTTTGCTATACTGTGTTTTTTGTTATTCCAAATGAATTTGAGAGTTGCTCTTTCTAAGTCTATGAAGAATTGAGTTGGAATTTTGATGGGGATTGTATAGAATCTGTAGATTGCTTTCTACAAGATGGCCATTTTTACTACATTACTCCTGCCAATCCATGAGCATGGGCAATCTCTCCATCTTCTGAGGTCTTCTTCGGATCTCTTTCTGCAGAGACTTGAAGTTCTTGTCATATAGATCTTTGACTTGTTTGGTTAGAGTCACACCAAGATACTTTATATTGTTTGTGACAATTGTGAAGGGTGTCATTTCCCTAATTTCTTTCTCAGCTTGTAGATTTTTTGAGTATAGGAAGGCTACTGATTTGTTTGAGTTAATGTAGTATCCAGCCACTTTGCTGAAGTTGTTTATCAGCTGTAGCAGTTCTCTGGTGGAGTTTTATGGTCACTTAAGTATATGATCATATCATCTGCAAATACTGATATTTTGAATTCTTCATTTTCAATTTGTATCCCTTTGACCTCCTTTTGTTGTCTAATTGCTTTAGCTAAAACTTCAACTACTATAATGAATAGATAGAGAGAGAGTAAACAGCCTTGTCTAGCCCCTGATTTTAGTGGGAATGCTTCAAAATTCTCTCCATTTAGTTTGATGTTGGCTACTGGTTTGCGGTATATTGCTTTTACTATGTTTAGGTATGGTCCTTGAATTCCTGATCTTTTCAAGACATTTCTCATGAAGGATTGTTGAATTTTGTCAAATGATTTTTCAGCATCTAATGAAATGATCGTGTGGTTTTTTTTTTTCTTTTCTTTGAGCTTGTTTATGTAGTGAATTACATTGATGGATTTCTGGGTGTTGAACTATCCCTACATCCCTGGGATGCAGCCTACTTGATCATGATGAATGATCGTTTTGATATGTTCTTGGATTCAGTTTGCAAGAATTTTATTGAGTATTTTTGCATTGATATTCATAAGAGAAATTGGTCTGAAGTTTTCTTTCTTTGTAGGGTCTTTGTGAGGTTTTAGTATCAATGTAACTGTAGCCTCATAGAAAAAATTGGGTAGTGTTCCTTCTGTTTCTATTTTGTGGAATAGATTGAGGAGTATTGGTATTATGTCTTCTTTGAAGGTCTGATAAAATTCTGCAGTGAACCCATCTGGTGCTGGCTTTTTTTGGGTTGGGAGACTTTTAATGACTGCCTCTATTTCTTTAGGGTTTGTGGGACTATTAAATGGATTATCTGATTCTGACTTAACTTTGGTATTTGGTTTCTGTCTAGAAAATTTTCCATGTCCTCCAGATTTTGCAATTTTTTTAAGTATAGTCTTTTGTAGTAGGATCTTAATATTTTTTAATTTCCTCAGATTCTGTTGTTATATCTCCCTTTTCATTTCTGATTTTGTTAATTTGGATTCTATCTCTGTGCCCTCTGGTTAGTCTGGTTAAGGGTTTATCTATCTTGTTGATTTTCTCAAAGAATCTGCTCCTGGTTTTGTTGATTCTTTGTATAGATCTTTTTGTTTCTACCTGATTGATTTCAGCCCTGAGTTTGATTATTTCTTGCCTTCTACTCCTCTTGGGTGTATTACTTTTTTTGTTATAGAGCTTTCAGGTGTGTTGTTAAGCTGCTAGTGTATGCTTTGTCTAGTTTCTTTTTGGAGGCACTCAGAGCTATGATTTTTCCTCCTAACACTGCTTTCATTGTGTCCCATAAGTTTGGGTATGTTGTACTTTCATTTTCAATAAATTCTAGGAAGTCTTTAATTTCTTTCTTTATGTCTTCCTTGACCAAGTTATCATTGAGTAGAGCATTGTTCAGCTTCCATGTGTATGGGGGCTTTCTGCTGTAGTTATTGCCATTGAAGACCAGCCTTAATCAATAGTGATCTGATAGGAGGTATGGATTATTTCAATCTTCTTATATCTGCTGAGATTTGTTTTTTGACCAATTACATGGTCAATTTTGATGAAAGTATCATGAGGAGCTGAGAAGAAGGTATATTCTTTTGATTTAGGATGAAATGTTCTATAGATATCTGTTAAATCCATTTGGTCCATAACTTCTGTTAGTTTCACTGTGTCTTTGTTTAGTTTGTGTTTCCAAGATCTGTCCATTGATGAGAGTGACGTTTTGAAGTCTCCCACTATTATTGTGTGAGGTGCTTTGAACTTTAGTAAAGTTTCTTTTATGAATGTGGGTGCCCTTGCATTTGGAGCATAGATGCTCAGAATTGAGAGTTCTTCTTGGTAGCCTTTGCCTTTTATGAGGCAGAAGTGTCCTTCCTTAACTTTTTTGATGACTTTTGGTTGAAAGTCGATTTTATCTGATATTAGAAATGCTACTCCTGCCTGTTTCTTGGGACAATTGCCTGGAAAATTGTTTTCCAGCCCTTTACTCTGAGGTAGTGTTTGTGTTTAACCCTGAGTTGTATTTTCTGTATGCAGCAAAATGCTGGGTCCTCATTATGTATCCAGTCTGTTTCCTATGTCTTTTTATTGGGGAATTTAGTCCATTGATGTTAAGAGATATTAAGGAATACTGGTTGTTGCTTTCTGTTATTTTCGATGCTATTTTTATGTTTGGGTAGCTATCTTCTTTTGGGTTTGTTGAAAGATTACTTCTTGCTTTTTCTAGGGTGTAGTTTCCCTCCTTGTGTTGTGTTTCCATCTATTATCATTTGTAGGACTGGGTTTCTGGAAAGATATTGTGGAAATTTGGTTTTGTCATGGAATATCTTGCTTTCACCCCCTATGGTAATTGAGAGTTTTGCCAGGTATAGCAGCCTAGGCTGGCACTTGTTTTCTTTAGGGCCTATATGAGATCTGTCCAGGAACTTCTAGCTTTCATAGTCTCTGGTGAGCAGTCTAGTGTAATTCTGATAGATCTGCCTTTATATGTTACTTGATCTTTTTCTCTTACTGCTTTTAATATTCTTTCCTTGTTTTGTGCATTTGGTGTTTTCACTATTATGTGATGGGAGGAATTTCTTTTCTGGTCCAATCTATTTGGAGTTCTGTAGGCTTCCTGAATGTTTATGTTCATCTCTTTCTTTAGGTTAGGGATGTTTTTTTCTATAATTTTGTTGAAGATATTTACTGATCCTTTAAGTTGGGAATCTTCACTCTCTTCTATACCTATTATCCCTAGGTTTGGTCTTCTCATTGTGTCCTAGATTTCCTGGATATTTTGGATTAGGAACATTTTTTATTTGGCATTTTCTTTGACTGTTGTGTCAATGTTTTCTATGGTATCTTCTGCACCTTGTATTCTTGCAATCTTGTATTCTGTTGGTGATGCTTGCATCTATGACTCTTGATCTCTTTCCTAGGGTTTCTATCTCCAGGGTTGTCTCCCTTTGTGATTTCTTTATTGTTTCTATTTCCGTTTTTAGAACTTGGATGGCTTTGTTCATTTCCTTTGCCTGTTTGATTGTGTTTTCCTGTATTTCCTCTTTAAGGGCTTCTAGCTGTTTACCTGTATGCTCTTGTATTTCTTTAAGGGAATTATTTATTCCGTTCTTAAAATCTTCTATCATCATCATGAGAAGTGATTTTAAATCTGAGCTTTCCTTTTCTGATGCGTTGGGGTATCCAGGGCTCACTGTGGTGGGAGAACTGGATTCTGATGATGCATAGTGACCTTGGTTTCTGTTCCTTATGTTCTTGCCCTTGTCTTTTGCCATCTGGTTATCTCTGGTGTTAGCTGGTCTTGCTCTCTCTGACTGTGGCTTGTCCCTCCTGCAAGCCTTTGCAACAATACTCCTCAGAGACCAGCTCTCTCTGAGAGGAATTTGGGTTTGGAGAACTGTGGTATAGGGTCAGCTCTGGGGTGCAGACAGAAACCGGAAGGATCCTGTCCCCAGATGTTCCTTGGTTCCTGTGTCTGGATGGCTCTGCAAGGGTCCCTCTTGATCGAGGAATTTAAACAGAAGTGGTGGTCTTCTTGTGCTCAAAGGTGTGTTGGCACTCCTGGGAGACCAGCTCTCTCCTAGCACTGAGTATGGAGACCTGTGTCTCAGGATCAGCTCCCAGGCCACAGAAGGAAACTGGAAGGCCACTACTCCTCAGTCCCTGTTTCCTGAGGGTTCTGGGCAAGTCTCTCTAAGCAGGCTTTCCACACTTCTGGAATGCTAGCTCTTTCCCCGTGCTATTTGCCTATGAATCTCTGTGGCACAGACTGAGGTCCCTGGGCTCCTGAAGGGTTTTTCTTAATTAAGGTTCCCTCTCTCAGATGACTTCAGTTTGTTTCTAACTGACATTAAACTATCCTGCACAAATTTCATATCCAAGTTCTTGAAGCCTATAATAACACAATTGTCAATGTAATCTAATTCTGAAAACTTTCACAAGTGGTTTCCAAAAAAAAAAAAAAATCAGATCCAAACACACACATGGCCAGAAATATCCAAAATCATGTAATATATAACCATGTAATATACAATCACCTTGTTAAGACATTGCTCCCATATTCATCCTGCTTATTCATCCTCCATATTTACAGACTTCAAAACCTAGAATAGAGAGCTAGGTGGAGCAATGGAGTGCTCAGAACATGCATGGTATTCTAACCAGAGTAGAGGTACCATCATGTACTTCAAGCCTGAATTTGACCAGAGCTGGAAAAAAGGCCAAACTATATCTATAGCATTTGTCAAACATTCAACTTCTCAAAATAAAATTCTTTGGCTAAATTGCTGGAGAATTGTTTGAAACATTCAAAAGCAATCACACACACAACTAGCTAAAAGCACCAGTGAAAGAGAAGAAATTAAAATGAGAATTTTCCTTGTAGAAACCAGTATATCTTGTTTGTTCATCTCAATGAAATGACTGCTGAATTCACTCTACATGCTAGACATTTTTCATAGCTGCAATGATGAATAAAATTGTGTTTCTTATTGTAATCCTTGGTACAACTCTTGGAGATAAACACTGTTATTATCCACTTCATTTTGGAGATAAGGACACTTAAGTACAGAAAGATGAATTTTCTTGACAAAGATCACTAAAAGGAAGTTACTCAAATTTACCCAAAGGAGTAAATTTTTCCAAAATAAAAATAAATAAATAAAAAAATAAAATAGTAATAACAGAAGAACTGCAGGCCAAATAGACATTCTGATCTCAGGGAATATTATTTTCAATTTGGTAAAAATTGTCAGTTGTTCCTTTTTGAAAGAGAATGAAGTAAATAGAGAAATACGCTTTAAGCTTTACCTTTATTTTCATACATTCACTACACATATAGATATAAATCAATTATCAATAAAGTTGCAAATTAAAATAAAGAATTAATAAATATATCTATTTTCTAAACTATGGACTCTGAGCTTTACCTCTAACAAAGTGGAAAGCATATTGGATACTATAAAAAATCAAATTAGCAATTCAGAAAAATATGTGAGACATGTAAAATGTAAAGAGAAGCAATAAAATAATTTGAAACGAGAAAAAGAAAATAAATCACATGAAGAGTAAATTCCTGAAGCTTAATTTAAATATATAGAAATAATGAGTCAGAGCTAGTAATCTAACAATTGAAAATTTTTCTCCATAATAAAATATCATTCTGAAATCTGAGAGTACTGTATTCAAACATATCAATAAAATTAAACCTATATATATTATAATTCACCATAATAATAATTGAATGTTAATTTATACTCAGAGAGAAAATTCAAGAGAACAGAGAAACAGCATTTTGAGAAATCATTAGGTCAGCATTTTTATCAATTACAAGCAAGTATTTAACGTGATTAAGTATGCATTATTTTTGTTTATAACAAATAACCAAAGAATAGACTACTCATATGACTTTCAGAGAAAATTCTAATTATTTACTCATCTCTCATTCTTATCTTTATTCATCTTGTTCCCTTAGAATTACTCTGACATGACTTCTAGGGGAAAAATTTACTGAAGTACATATTATTAATGTTACATCAGCTGACTTGAGAACTATCGATGTGAGTCATAAATATAACCACATAAAATACAAATGGTCTTAATGTCCTGGGTGTGGGGACAAACATAATAAATAATAGCTTTAAAGTTATGGGAAATGGAAATAAAGTATCATTCTAATAAATTCACAAATGGGGCCCATTAGACTTATAAAAATGCAAAACACTACACATTTTGAATGAAGTTAATAAAACCAGATGGGAAATAATTTATTAAGAAGCCATTTAAAAAGGAAAAAAAAATCTTCAGAAAACTGTGGGTTGAAAACACAATCTGAAAACGAAACAATAGCAATTAGGGTGATTAGGGTAGCTAATAAAGAAGGAGACACTAGTTATCACAGTTCAAACTGTAACTAGGAAAATATTGTTTTCTGAATAATGCATACATGCACCCAATGCTCTTATTTTAAATAAGTTCAAATTACATTAAGTAAGGAATAAAAGTAGGTTCTCCATAATATATTCTTGTTTATCTTATTGCAATTACCACTGTGTCTGTCTGATGAGACTACAAGCTTTCCAAACAAGGAACTATACTGACAGTCTCTTTTGTGTATCTCTAATTGTACAATGACATTTGTGGGGAAGGAAGGTGGGAATCACACAAAATTGATTAAAGTAGTACAGGGTATCTGGTCATAAGCTGAGGTCCTTGGTCCATTTGGAGTTGATGTTTTGGAGGTGATACATATGGATCTATGTTCATTTTTATACATATAGCTATCCAGTTGGACCAGTACAATTTGTTACTGATGCTGTCCTTTCTCCACTATGCAGTTATGTTTCTTTATTTTAGAAAATACAGTGTCCATACATGCTATACAAACAATTGGGTGTCTGTAGTTTGGTAGGTATGTAGAGTTACATCAGGGTCTTTAATTCCATTCCATTCATTGATCAACATGTCTGTTTTTATGCCAAATATCATGCTGTTATTATTAGTATAGGTATGTAATCGAATTGGAAACCTGGGTTGGTGATATCTCCCAGCAGTTCTTTTATTATTCTGTTTTAACTATCCTGGGTGTTTCATGTCTACATTACAAGCTTACACTTATTTTTTCCAATTTCTATGAGGAATTATGGTGGACTGTTGCTGGGGATGGCAACAACTCTCTAAATTGCTGTTAGTAGGATGATCATTTTCCACAATGTTAATCCTCTGGGTTCATGAACATAGATGTGGGAGGGTCTTCCCATGTTACTATGACTTTTCAGTTATTTTCTTCAATGTCTTTAATAATTTATTACACAACTGTTTCACTTGTTTGACTAAAATCATTCTAAGGCAATTTTTGAGGTGATTGTGAAAGGTTCACTGATTTCTCTCTCATTATGCTTGTCATTTATATATGAAGGCCAGTGATTTGTATGTTAATTTGATTCTGCTACTTCGCTGAATCTACAAAAGTTTTCTGATGAAATCATCAAAGTCTTTTATGCATATAATCATATTGTCTGAAGATAAAGATAATGTGACTTCTTTCCTATTTGTATCACCTTGCTCTAATTTATTTGTCTTTTTGTCCTAAAACGTCAAGCACAACATTGAGTAAGTACGGAGGAAATGAACATCCTTGTCTGATTTCTGAGTTTAGTGGAAATGCTTTGCGTTTCTTAACATTTGGAATTATGTTGGGTTTGGATTGCTATAAACTTCCTTTTTAGGTTGTTATATGCCCCTCTTATCCCTAGTCTGTCCAGTACTTTTATCTTGAAGGGATGTTGAATTTTGCCAAAGGCCTGCATCTAATGATGTAATAATAAATAAATAAAAGAAACCATCTTCCATTTATTAGTGATTACATTTATTTCTTTATATACGTTAAACCATCTTATTCCTGCATCTTTGGAATAAAGCCAACTTGACCCTTGTACATACCTTTTGGAAGTATTGTTGAAATTAATTTACAAATATTTTGTTGAAAATGTTTGCATTTCTGTTCATAAAGAATATTGGTCTATAATTTTCTTCTTTGTTGAATCTTTCTGTGGTGTTGATATTATGGTAACCATTTATTGGCATAGCTAAGAACATTCTAAACAAAAACCTGATAATACATGCTTTAAAACTAACTAGTAATAAATAGAACTTGTGAAGATAAAAAATATTCTGTATAGCAAAGGGTACCATAATCTCAGCAAAATAGTAGCTTATGGAATGGAAAAATATAGATAAGTTATACATCTGACAGAATATTAGTATTTAGAATATACAAAGAACTAAAGTCATAGTACACCAAGAAAAGAAATAACCCAATTTTAAAATGTGATACAGAATTAAAAGTAGAAATTTATCAGAAGATGAAATATAAATGTCTGAAACAAACTTTTAATGTTCAACATCCTTAGCCAATGGGAAAATACAAATTAAAAGTACTTTAAATTTTCATCCTGTACTAGTTATAATGACTCAAAACAACAAAACAATGACAGAAAATGTTAGTGAAATATGGGAAGCTGGAACACTTATTCACTGATAGTGAGTGTACAAACCAGTGCCATCACTATAGAAATGAATGTAGAGGTTTCTCCAAAGGCAAAAATAAATCTACAACAAGATCTGAATATACCACTCTTAGGCATATGCTTGAATAACTCTATAACCTACTACAGAGATACATATTCATTTATGTTCCTGCTGCTCTATTCATTATAGCTAGAAATTGGAAATAGCCAAAATGTCAATCAACCAATGAGCTAATAATGGAAATATGGTTGATTTACACAATGGGATGTTAGTCAAGTTGTTAGGATAGATGAAAGTTTCAGGTAAATGGTAGACAAGACTAGATACAGTCAACCTGAGAGACATAACCAAGACCCGGAATAATATTGTATGTTTTCTCTTAAATATGAATGTTAGATATTAAGCTTTAGAAGTGTGTCTTTCATCTAAAATATCCACATAGGTTAGAAACCTCATAAAGGACCAGGGGAGTATGAGTAGATCTTCTAATACAAGGTAAAGAGATCACAATGTAAATAAAGATAAAGAGGGAACTAGAACAGTAAAACTAAATGATGAATGGGAGAGTAAGGTAAAATAGGGAATATAGGGAGGGATAGATAACACTTTAAAGGCCTTTGAAAAGCCATATAGATATCTAATACTTTACAATATTCCTAAATATAGAAAAGGAATTTAAATCTAGTTATCATATGTTAGGGCAGACAATGCTCCAGTTAGACATCATATGCTACCAATTATAACGTCCTGTACCATGAGTAGGCTACATTTTGTTGACTAAAAGGGTCTTTTAGTACCCCTCCCAAACTTGAAGGTTATTGCCAGTAGGACTGGTTATACCCCACAACCTGTTGGCAAGGAGCTATCTCTAAAAACAACACTTTCTATTATTTAACATGAAAAAAAAATCTACTGGTATTGAACTAGAAGCTTCACTCCTATTGACTAGCATTCACAGCGATAGACAGTATTACAGAAGTGACAAGAGAAGAAAAGTAATTATTATTGTCACTCATCTATGAATTCTGTGACCTACCACAGTGACATGCCTGCAATATATACTAGTGCAATAGTGGCACAAATATCACCAACCACTTTTTTTATTGGATTTAAAGCCACTCCATGAGGTGGAATCCACCTTTGACACTATTAATGAGGCCAAATACCTGAGATTGATAGGTCATGCTACTTAGAAAAAAAAATTCCTGCTATTATTCTGCTAAATCACTTAGTGGTATAACAACTCCTAATGATATATTTCTTTATCTAGTGTATTTTTCAACCCTCACCAGAGAAAGTTTTTCTTGTAGTAATAGTATTTAACAAAGACTCACAAGTAGACAAGTTGCAAAGAGTAAGAAACTTTGGAGAATTAAATCCTAAATTATCTACCTCACTCTACCTTCATGGCTCAGAGATTTATGTAGATAAAAAAGCTAAAAGATTACAATGGTCACATGTTACAGATCTAAGGAAACAGCATCCTTCAGGCATAACAAAGCTGGTGCAAATATGAACTCACAGAGACTGTGTCAGCATTCACAAAAACTTCACAAACACAAGCCAGACAAAACCCCTGGCAAGGAGAAGAGGAAGTGAGCACAAAGTTCAAACCCTGACCAAGAACCTTTTTGTATTTCGCACCTGCCTGGAACCAACAAATGACTGCATATATCAACCACACTCAGGGGTAAGGGTCATGCTCAGTTTTGCTCAACACAAAACATTTTTGTGTGGTTTTGTTGTTGTTGTTGTGGTGGTGGTGGTGGTTTTGAGGTTTTTGTCTTTGATTTTTTTTTATGAGAGAAAGAGAGAGAGAGAGAGAGAGAGAGAGAAAGAGAGAGAGAGAGAGAGAGAGAGAGAGAGAGAGAGAGAGAGAGAGAGAGAGAGAACACGAGAAAATGAAGTTGGCTGGGTAGGAATGTGGGGAGGTCTGAGAAAAAAAGGACAGAATATCATGAAATATGTTGAATTCTTAAAATAAATTTTAAAATAACAATAATACCTAAATAAAATGTCCATGAAGAAACTACATTAGATTCTTACCAGTCTATAGGTATAAAATCAGGTCTTGGCAAACATTAGTGGAGCCCTAACCTGGATTCCTATTCTGCCTTGTATATAAATCCAAGCTTATCCATATAAGTCTATATCTTTCTCCCTTTCAAAACCTTCTCATTCTGAACTAGAGTTTGTCAAAGCCAAATTTGCTTATATTTTTTTCTTACCCAAATAGAGAAGCTTCCTTAAGTTGGAACTGGAGGATTGTGATATACTTTCCTTTTTAAAAGGGGGCAAGCAATGACTCCAGTGTTCTTATTCCAAATGAGTCAGAACCAGTAAATCTAAATTAGCAGTTCACTTAGTTAGGGTTTCAGTTGGTGTGAAGAGACACAATGAACACAGTAATTCTTCTAAAGGAAAACATTTCATTGGGGCTGGCTTAGAGATTTAAAGGTTTAGTACATTATTATGACAGGAATAAGCCATGGTACTGGAGAAGCTGAGAGTTCTAAGTCTGGATCCATAAACTGCAGGAAGAAAGAGTGACACTGGTCTTAGCTTGAGCTTCTGAAACCTCTAAGCCTATCCCCAGTGACACATTCCCTCCATCAAAACCACACCTACTCCAACAAGACCACATCTCCAATAATGCTACTCCCTATGAATCTATAGGGGCCATTTTCATTCAAATCGCCACAGTACTCTATTTCCAATCTGACACTATCAATGCCTCTTTCAATGATCTTTTTGTGATTTAGAAAATAAACCAGAGTTGCATTTCTTCGTATCACCTTTCCTACTTTACTTTAGTTCCAATGGGAGGCACTGCTATAAGACTTAGAAAGCAAGATAGGAGATTCCTTTAGACAGCTGGAGCATCTACTAAGGTCAGAAAAATGGACAGAGATCAGATTCATATCACATTCCTCGTAAGATTTTTTCAAACTAACCTTTCAGTATTGAAGACATAGAGAATTTCTGTGAATTCTCTGGAGAATCTAGAATAATAAAGTGGGAATCTGGAAAATGATTGCAAGCTATCTGATATTTAAATCTTTGATATGTCAGACTGGGATTATTAGGAAAAATACTTTTGATATTTGCCCCTTGCTTCTTTTAACAGTTGTTCCTTTGGTAAACTTTGTCTACAAATCTCAAAGCAGATGAATAATTAAGTGAATGGTTTCAGATATTGCCACTGTGTCTGCCACCTGTTGAGAACAAATGGAAAGCAAGAATAGAGATTTCATGTGGTTGTTTTTGTTTCTAAAATAACAGCTAATTCAAAGCTAGTTGTGTGAGCATATTTGCTTCATGGGTTTCCAAGTTTTTCTAACCACTAAATCTAATATCAGTCAGAAGACATGGGTTCACATAAGGTAAAGTCACTTTGTACTCCTTACCCCTTTTTGAGATGAAGGAGTCTGTAACTGACTTCGTATACAACATTTCCATAATTTCAAGTGCATATAATTTTTGTTGCATTTGAGTATTTCTTGAATTATAACTATTGTTTCCTGGACTCAATGATGACTGCCTTGATCAATATTATTATTATACATTTCACTCTGAATCCAAGCAACTGATTAACAGTTTATAAATTTTATCTTTGCTTTCATTATTATCCTTTGATGTTTATCTATACATAAGTAAATTATAAATACTTATATACCAACTAATGCAAAGAATGACTATGGTATAGTTTTTAAATTATAATGTTTCTAGATTACAAATTCAATTACTTGAAAATATTATTAACAGAAATGTATGCTGAGAAATTCTTGAAATTAAAGTATTCTCTTACAGAGTCTCCTCACCTCCAGTTTTTGTCCCATTCCAGTTTTTTTTTTTTTTCAGATTATAAATTCTGTATTTTCCAATGAATTAAGATATCCTGAGATTTAATGAGAACATTAGGTAAGTTCTGAGACAATGTTGGCAAAAGATAATGCTCTTTCATTTCCAACCCCTCACAGACTCTCAAGGTTCCATGTTAAATGCCAAGAACTCAATGAGATTCTGAGGTTCCAGGAGTTTGTAGAATGACTGATGTGAAGCCTCCAACTGACCCACATTGGACTATTAAAAAAACAGAGAAAAACTGATCTTTTGTTACAGCACTGAGATTTTAGATGTTAATGATTAAGAGAATATTGGACTAATATGATTGAATATGCCAAATAAATCTATCTCATATCCAGTGTTTCTCTATACAGTAGATTATTCTAGAATGAATACTTTAAAATTATTTTCAATGATGTGTGTGTCGGATGTGTAGTGTGTGTGTGTGTGTGTGTGTATCAAGTTTATTACTCAGAATGAGTGTACACTGTTTTTGAAGTGTCTATATTAATGCACAAAGAAACTATATGATTTTTTGAAAATGGTATTGGGACTGGCAATATGCCAATGGGCAAAAGTTTTGCTCCCATGCCTGGGCATATGAGTTCAATTGTCCAGAATCCATGTTGTAGACAGAAAGAACTGACATCTGGAAACTTATCCTCCAATTTCCATACTTGCAGCACAGTACAATACCTCCTCTCCTCTGATCTCAAAAACTTATAAAATGAATAAATGCAAATACATTAATTGTCATGACAAAATTCCAGTAAAAGTAAATATTACCATTATTGAGAAATAAAAGTGTCATCTCTAATCCTGGCTTTTATTGATATGTAGAAAAGTTTTCTATAACAGTAAATGAAAAGCCAAGATTTATATTTTATTCCATTTTCAGTACCATGGTACAAACTGCAAAATATTACTCAAAAAAAAATCTGAGTACCAATCCAAATTTTTGAACTGCCTCCTCCTCTGGTTTTCCATACTGATGTGGAAAAAGACATTATGTCAATGGTACTATTCTACACTGTGATTTGACAAAACAAAAATGGGAACTCTAACCAAACTGAAAGACACACCAACGAAATGATGGGATACTGTTGTTGCTATTTGCATATAGAAAACCTACATAAACATTCTTACAATTCTTAATTTAGACTCATCCATAATCATCCTAAGATGTTTGAAAACTTGTGTATTTACTGTTCAGCAGGCATTTTTAGACTTTCACACTCTGTGGTATGTCAGATTTGGCTTCATGCTTAGGAAAATACGGACCCTTAAGGCTCTATTGACATTTGGAAAAAAAACAATCTGTCTTCATGTAGCACCATCTGTTTACCACATTGTCTATCAAGAAGATACAGGAGCCATTATGTTGTGAACAATTGCACAAGAAGTCATTGCATTTTGTTTTTGAGTAGCTGAGTAGCATAAACTATCACTTTGCTAGAAAGTAGGCTCAATTTCCAATTTGAAAACAATTATAGAAACTTGATTTTCAGCTTTCAGAATCTAAATCACCTCCTACTTTCTTACATGTTTATATTCACAAACATTTTCATGGTCAAGATTTACCTTGTATATGATAACCAAAAACCAGAATAAGTTTGTATCTTGTTTTTCTGAGCATCTGAAAGTATGACAGATGTCAAAAATTGTTTGACTGTAATGTTGCATGCTAAAAACCAAGAAATGGCTGAAAAGATGGCTTAGCACTTAACAGCACGTGCTCCTTGGCTCCAAACACATACCTGGTGGTTTAAAACTGTTTAGAACTCTAGTACCAGGGAGTCTGAAACCTTTTGCTGACCTCTACAAATGTCAGGCATGCATGTGATGCACATACATTTAGGCAGAATACTCATACCCATAAGAAAAAATAAGAAATAAATTTAAAAATATTCCAGTCAATGTCCTTCAATGCGTTTTATATAAAATAGTCAAATAGTCACTAAATGTAATTGGAAAAAACTGATGATGCATCTAAATACAAATTGAGCTTTTGAAGAAAACATAAAGATATTGAGACTAAGTGGGTTGTTGGCTTCCTATCCTGTTTTGGCATAAACAAAGCTCAATAAAAAACTGAAAACCTTGTCTGCTGCTTTAGAGAAGGACAAAAGCAATATAAGCCCTGCTGTGTGTGAACATAAAAGAAAATTGCTTATCTGACTCAGTAAAAGAGTTGCATTAACTCTGGAAATGCCATTCTTTTAAAAGTTTTTCTTTTGACCCGGATCTGAGATCACCTATGTACAAGCTTGGCAATATGGGAACTAAGGCCCAATGAAACTGCACACACAGTATTGAAGGCCAGGACATATAATTTTCTAGAGTCCCAGTTAGGAATAGTCTCTAACTTTTTATTTCTAACAATTACAAAACAAATTTATAAATATACAAAACAATATATTTTATGAACTGTGCATTTGGAAAATGTAAAGTGTAATTTAGAAACTAGTCATATGTACACAGAAAGCAATCTAATCCATTAAACTAAATATTTGTTATCAAAATTAACCTTGGAAAAACTTGTTTCTATTTATGAGATATTTGGCTTAGATTCCATTTTGCTTAGGTTTACAAATTATTATTTAAATATATCTATAAAAATACATTTAAATGCTATAGTAAACAGTGGCAATTGAATATTACCATGACCTTTCATTGTGAAGAAACGAGAATTATAACAAATCCAGGAAGAAACAGGATTATATCAAGATAAATATAAAAATACATTTTAAAAACCTCATTAAATTTAGCTAATGATATTTTGCAATTAGATATTCTAGTATTCTGTAGCTTATAATAAAAAATTAAAGCTTTTGCTAAAAAGTAACAAATAGAAAAAGAAATATCCAGTTGCTTAAAAGTAATTTCCTGCAAGATGATTGTTCTGTATAGATTAGAAATAAAAACTGAACAAAATACAACTTAGTTTATGTTTGCAACTGAACATCCAAGAGTAAGTATTAAGGGGCTTAAGCTGTTTTATTGAGTGAGAATTGCTAGCACTCTTCTAGAGGACCACAGTTCGGTTCACAGTACACAGCACGCAGTTCAGGGCATCTGATACCTTCTCCTGGCATCTTAAGGTAATGTGCATTCATAGCAAAGATTCAGACACATATTCATATATATAAATAAATCAAAATATAGTAACAATTAACTGATATTTAACTAATATTTGTACCATTAAAAATGAAAGGTGTGATAAATACAAAGAAGTGGAAACAAAATCAAAAGCATAGAAGGGAAAAATCACTGAGTGGCCTGGAGCGATGGGTGATTCATGACTCTTCCGGTGACAGGTTCCTTTGAAGCAGGACAGGAAACCAGAAAATAAGGAAGACAGCAGTGTTTAAATTAGGATGTCTAGCACAAGCCATACCTTATGCCAAGCAAGACTATTAAGAAGTACAGAATCTTTTATACAGTTTTCAGGGAGAAATGAGACAGAGTAAGCAGAAATCTATCATACAGTGAGACAACGTCTGCGGGAAGCTGATCAAGTAATGTTGCACAAAGGGATTACAGGGCATTTTGTGTGCATCAGAGACCTAGCACACAGGTGCTAAGACTGATAACTCCAGTCTCAATGGGGAAAACAACGGTTTCTAGGAACCAAAATCTTAACTCTGTTGAGACTCTGAGCCTTTACCCCAGACAGCTTTCCCAAGTCTGCCTGCCCCTCAGCAAGGACACAGGATGAACAGTCTCTTTGTTTTTCACCAGAGTCTTTGGGAAAGCCTTGGATCAGTTTGGCTCCAACACATAAGGATCAGAAATTGAACTAGAGTGGTAGGGATATATCCAATTAGAACAGAAATTACAAAAAGAAACTGTTTTGTGAAAACATAAATATTTTAACAATGATAATATTTAACTGAAAGTAGCCTAGAATAGGTTCACATTAGATGATTGTAATTAACACACAAAGAGAAATTAATGAATCACTAACAAGTAGTGATGTGCTAATAGATTGAATATTCAATAAGAGAAATATGTCACTTTTGTATAATACTTATTAAAACAAAAATCTAGATCCCTGAGGAAATGTGGACAAATGCAATGATGGAATAAATTGCCCTTACGTGTCAAGATATATTTTCTGATTATATAATGTTGAAATTTATACATGAGAAAAAGACATACAAACAGACTAATTCAATCTAAAGTGGCACTCTGAAGGAAAGAAACTATAAAATAGATATAGCATTCTATATTTAGATGGATCACCCAGAAAAATTAAACTTAGATAACTGATTATCTACATTAAAAACAATAAAAACAACAACTTGAAGTGTCTTTTACTACAATGAATAAATCAAATTCTCATTAATTACATACCTAAAATTAAAATTTTTAAGTTTAAAAGATTTAAAAGACAATTATTCCCTGTACTTTTAGTAGAATTTCTTAAAAAATATAATTGACATAAAACATAAATGAAACTCTTAATATACTTGAAGAGATGGTTCGGTATTTTGTTTGTCTCCAAGCACAGATGTTTATACAAGGATGCAAATTCCCAGAACTCAGTTTTAGAAATGTCAAGTGTCTCTGGTGTCATGACTGTAAATCCAGCCTGGGAAAGCAGAGGTGGAGACAGGGAATCCCCTGAGCAAGCTGCCTGGTAAGACTAGACATTTTTGGAGGGCTTTGGGCATCTCCTCTTTCTGTCTTCTCACCACCAAGACAAAGATGAGTACATTAATTATTATTCTTCCCAGACTTACAGACTGCTGCAAGAATACAGACTAAAACATATAAATAAAATCCTGAACTAAAAAAGAGCAGGAAGAGGCACAGTTTTAAAAAGATTTTACATTATAGTTACTATAAGAAAAGTGAAAGATTCTATAAGCAAATGTCATTCTCCAGGCCATCCCACACTACTAAAAAGAAAATCCAGATTTCTAGCTTTGCTCTGCTGTGCTAAGTTTCCACAAGCCCAATCTTCTATAGTTTAATTAAAAAATTTTAATGAGAGAACTTTTATCCATTCAGAGCAATAATGTGTCCCTTCCCTTGCTCCTTGTGGTATAGTATAAAGGAAGTCTAGGGTGGATTAGATTTCCACACTAAATCTACATCTCCAGTGCAGTGTCTAAAGAAACCACTCCAAGTAGACAGAATCTTCCGCCAACCTGCAGGATACCAGCAGAGATCTACTGCAGTTTGATTTTCTACCCTGGTATAACAATAAGTATCAACTCCATTTCATTAGGTATTCTTCAGACAAGGCGAGGAATTCCATCTCTAGTAGAAATGAGGAAATCTGTGTGTGGTGTTGTTTTTGTGATGATAGAAGAAACCTGCCTCTCAGAAACAGAATCAAGTAATAGCCTGGGACACAAAAATATGCAAAATTTGCAATCCACACCGAAGTAGCACTTATAACAAGAAGCAGGAAGTTCTCTACCTGCAGGGGGGAGGACCACTAACAGATGGTAACACTGAGACTGTACAGACTTCTCACTCTCTGACCAGGATTTTATCATATAAACAGAGCATTTAGAGTTGACCCCAATGTATATTTTAGAGCTAACATTGATAAAATACTTGTATTAAAATTATTTCAATGGGTGTATTAAAAGCTGATCAGTGGAAAGTTGTGTTGAACAGAGAAATAAGATATTATTCAATCTGTGTAACAGAATATAACTAGTAAAAATGAAGGCATCTTAGGAATCTGAGAAGCTACAAAAAATGACTTAGCATTCACATGAATAAGTGACAAGGGGTGAGTTTTAAAAATATTCCATATAACTTTTTTTCTGAATGTAATAAAAGATCTGTCACAGAATTAAAATACTGAGGAGGCTACTGTGATAGATGATATTGCTAAATTGAGAGGATCTGGAATCACCACTGAGAAAAGCCTCTGGGCATGCCTCTGTGAAAATTTTTAGATTAGATTAACCAAAAGGAAAGAATATAGGTAGTAACATCAGAAGGGCCTGAGTCTCAGATGGAATAAGGCAAGAAAGATCTTTACACTTTGCTTCCTTACTACAGACACAATATGACTAGATACTTCATGCTTCTACTCGCTGTGATGAACTGGACCTTCCATGAGTCAAAATAAACCTCCGTCCTTAAATTGTTCCCGCAGCATGTTTAGTTTCAGAAACAAAGGAAGTAATTAATACAACTCCAAACAATATAAACAAACAAGTACCTTCATAGACATACCTCTAATTAACTCCACACAAAATAATTCCATACAGACAACATTCCATGCAAATTAAACATGTCAAAAACAAAGATCCGGGGGTAGGGGGGAGGATTTTGAGAGCTTCCAACAAGAAACAAATCTCCTGTAGAAACAAATTTAGTGTTGCTGTATTTCTCATCTGAAACCATGGAAAAGAAACATGTAGGATAAGATTTTTTTTCAAATTCTGTGAAAACTATTGCTACAAAATTTAAAAGGAAATAAATTTAATATTCCTCAGGACTTCTCTATCAAAACTTCTCAAATGAAATAAAACCACACCTGTGAGAATATGGAGAAAGCTAATTGGACTCAGTGGGTTTAAAGAAAAAAAACTGAAGTTGGGAGGAAGCTATGTTGGGAGTAGCGAGCTAACAGAGGTATTCAGTGGTGGAATTAATGAATGTATAATTGTTGTAAAAAGATCTAGCCTAGCATGACAATTCTGAACTGTTACCTGATAGTGTTACCATCTAAGAAACCTGCAATCTATGCAGCAGCTAAAGTAGTCATCAGAACTTCTTCACAGGTACCATGAAGACAAATAGCTTGTGAGGGTTCGTCAATTCAGCTTCTCTGTATTTTTTTTATCTTCTAATCCCAAATCTTTGTTCCCTTCACAGTCTCTGTGGAAAGGCAACTCTACAGATGGTTTGGGCAGGGAGTACAGATTGTGATTTAAGTACAAGTTTACAAACACTGCTTCATGGAGTGCGAAGCGTGATATACATGACAGAAATGCCAAAATGCAGACTACACACCTAAAAGTGGAAGATGGAGGCCATCGGGATAAGTGCAGATAAAGACTCTTGCTTCTGCAGGCAAGGGACCTGAATTTGATTCCCCAAAGCACACAGAAAGGTTAAGGAGAACTCTAACCCCAAAACATAATCCTCTGACCTCTACCTATGTGCTGTGGCAGACAGGCCCACACACATCATATATACAAATGTAAACAAACTAGCTAAATTAAATAAAGGATATCCACATCAGAAAATTTACAGATTTTAATATAGGATCATAAGAAATATAAAAAAGCAGAACAATGTATCTCTTCCAAAAGATCATAACTCACTTATAACTGAGTATAAAAATATTAAACAGGTGAAATGCTGGACAGATAATTTAAGAGTATATTTTTTAAAAAAATGGATGACATCAAAGAGAAGACAATTTAGCTGAATGAAGTAAGGAAGACAATAGAAAATTTGACTTAGAAATTCAACAAAGGGAAAGACTACTGTCAGAAGAGGAAAACTTGGAAATGAAAAATCTTAATAGATACAATTTATAAAAATTCAGTATAAATTATAATCAACAGATTACATCAAGCAAAAGAATCCTATGGATTCAAAAAAGATAATTGTTATATTCATATATTATTCAAAAAATATATGACCATACAGACTAAACACAAGTCAAATATATTCAGCTAAAAAATGTCAGATAATTTCTCAAATACAGGAAAAGATAAACAACGCATACAAGAAGGACTTGGAAATACTAATGACCATGAACAAAATGAACTCCTCCTTGAGATATTGAAGCTAAAATGCTGGGAGAAGAGAACAAAAGAAGCACTTGGAAAGGTGCAAACAAGAAGGACTAAGTTACAGAGAAAAACAATTCCTCTGACTTACCTACAGAGACCCTCAAATCAAGATCAGGTAATGGTGAACATAAATATACAAGAAGCTTACAGAACTCCAAATAGATTGGAAAAGAAAAGAAATTCGTCCCATCACATTATAGTGAAAACACCAAATACACCAAACAAGGAAAGAATATTAAAAGCAGTAAGGGAAAAAGGTCAAGTAACATACAAAGGCAGACCTATCAGAATTATACCAGACTTCTCACCAGAGACTATGAAAGCTAGGAGATCCTGGGCAGAACTCATACAGACTCTAAGAGAACACAACTGCCAGCCCAGGCTGCTATACCCAGCAAAACTCTCAATTAACATAGATGGTGAAACCAAAATATTCTATGACAAAACCAAATTTATACAATATGTTTCCAGAAACCCTGCCCTACAAAGGATAATAAATGGTAAACGTCAACTCAAGGAGGGAAACCACACTCTAGAAAACACAAGAAAGTAATCTTTTAACAAACTGAAAAGAAGATAGCCACAGAAAACTAAAAGGTACATCAAATATAACAGGAACCAACAACCACTATTCCTTAATATCCCTTAACATCAATGGACTCAGTTCCCCAATAAAAAGACATAGACTGACAGACTGGATACATAAAGAGGACCCAGCATTTTGCTGCATTCAGGAAACACACCTCTGGGATAAAGACAAACACTACCTCAGAGTAAAGGGCTGGAAAACAAGTTTCCAGGCAAATGGTCGCAAGAAACAGGCTGGAGTAGCCATTCTAATATCTAATATATCTAATATTAATATCTAATTAGATATTAATAAAATATCTAATATTTTACCCAAAAGTCATCAAAAAAGATAAGGAAGGACACTTCATACGCATCAAAGGAAAAATCTACCAAGAAGAACTCTCAATTCTAAACATCTATGCTCCAAATGCAAGGGCACCCACATCCATAAAAGAAACCTTACTAAAGTTCAAAGCACACATTGCACATCACACAATAATAGGAGGAGACTTCAACACCCCACTGTCATGAATGGACAGATCTTGGAACCACAAACTAAACAGAGACACAGTGAAACTAACAGATGTTATGAACCAAATGGATTTAACAGATATCTATAGAACATTTCATCCTAAATCAAAAGAATATACCTTCTTCTCAGAACCTCATGGTACCTTCTCCAAAACTGACCATATAATCAGTCACAAAACAAACCTCCACAGATACAAGAAGATTGAAATAATCCCATGCATCCTATCAGATCAGTACAGTTTAAGGCTGGTCTTCATGGCAACAATAACAATAGAAAGCCCACATACACATGGAAGCTGAACAATGCTCTAATCAATGACAACTTGGTCAAGGAAGAAATAAAGAAAGAAATTAAAGACTTCCAGGAATTTAATGAAAATGAAAATACAACATACCCAAATTTATGAGACACATTGAAAGCAGTGTTAAGAGGAAAACTGATAGCTTTGAGTGCCTCCAAAAAGAAACTGGAGAGAGCATACACTAGCAGCTTAACAGCACACCTGAAAGCTCCAGAACAAAAAGAAACTAATGCACCCAAGAGGAGTAGAAGGCAGGAAATAATCAAACTCAGGGCTGAAATCAACCAAATAGAAACAAAAGGAACTATACAAAGAATCAACAAAACCAGGAGTTGGTTCTTTGAGAAAATCAACAAGATAGATAAAGCCTTAGCCAGACTAACCAGAGGGCACAGAGACAGAATCCAAATTAACAAAATTAGAAATGAAAAGGGAGACATAACAACAGATTCTGAGGAAATTCAAAAAAATCATCAGATCCTACTACAAAAGCTTATACTCAACAAAACTGCAAAATTTGGATGAAATGGACAACTTTCTAGACAGGTATCAAATACCAAAGTTAAGGCAAGATCAGATAAACCATCTAAACAGTCCCATAATGCCTAAAGAAATAGAAGCAGTCATTAAAAGTCTCCCATCCCAAAAAAGCCCAGGACCAGATGGGTTCACTGCAGAATTCTATCAGACCGTAAAGAAGACCTAATACCAATACTCCTCAATCTATTCCACAAAATAGAAACAGAAGGGACACTACCCAATTCCATCTATGAGGCCACAATTACACTGATACCAAAACCTCACAAAGACCCAACAAAGAAAGAAAACTTCAGACCAACTTCCCTTATGAATATCGATGCAAAAATACTCAATAAAATTCACACAAACCGAATCCAAGAACACATCAAAATGGTCATTCATCATGATCAAGTAGGCTTCATCCCAGGGATTCAGGGATGGTTCAATACCCGGAAATCCATCAATGTAATTCACTACATAAACAAACTCAAAGAAAAAAAACACATGGTCATTTCCTTAGATGCTGCAAACGTATTTGACAAAATTCAACATCCCTTCATGATAAAAGCCTTGGAAAGATCAGGAATTCAAGGCCCATACCTAAACATAGTAAAAGCAATATACAGCAAAACAGTAGCCAACATCAAACTAAATGGAGAGAAACTCGAAGCAATCCCACTAAAATCAGGGACTAGACAAGCCTGCCCTCTCTCTCCCTATCTATTCAATACAGTAATTGAAGTTCTAGCTAGAGTAATTAGACAACCAAAGGAGGTCAACGGGATACCAATTGGTAAGGAAGCATCCAAAATATCCTTCTTTGCAGATGATAAGATTGTATACTTAAGTGACCTGAAAAACTCCACCAGAGAACTGCTACAGCTGATAAACAACTTCAGCAAAGTGGCTGGATATAAAATTAACTCAAACAAATCAGTACCCTTCCTATACTCAAAGGATAAACAGGCTGAGAAAGAAATTAGGGAAATGACACCCTTCACAATAGTCACAAACAATATACAGTATCTTGGTGTGACCTTAACCAAGCAAGTGAAAGATCTGTATTACAAGAACTTCCAAGTCTCTGTAGAAAAAAATCAAAGAAGACCTCAGAAGGTGGAAAGATCTGCCATGCTCATGGATTGGAAGGATTAATATAGTAAAAATGGCCATCCTGCCAAAAGCAGTCTACAAATTCAATGCAATCCCCATCAAAATTCCAATTCAATTCTTCATAGACTCTGAAAGAGCAATTCTCAAATTCATTTGGAACAACAAAAAACCCGGGATAGCAAAAGCTATTCTTAACAACAAAAGAACTTCTGGGGGAATCAGCATCCCTGACCTCAAGCTATACTACAGAGCAGTAGTGATAAAATCTGCATGGTATTGGTACAGTGACAGGCAGGTAGATCAATGGAATAGAATTGAGGACCCAGAAATGAACCCATATACATATGGTCACTTGATTTTCGACAAAGGAGCTAAAACCACTCAGTGGAAAAAAGACAGCATTTTCAACAAATGGTGCTGGTTCAACTGGCAGTCTACACATAGAAGAATGCAAATTGATCCATTCCTATCTCCCTGTATACAAAGCTCAAGTCCAAGTGGATCAAGGACCTCCACATAAAACCAGATACACTGAATCTAATAGAAGAGAAATTGGGGAAAACTCTCGAACACCTGGGTACGGGGGAAAAGTTCCTGAACAGAACACCAATGGCTTATGCTCTAAGATCAAGAATAGACAAATGGGACCTCATGAAACTGCAAAGCTTCTGTAAGGCAAAGGACACTGTCAATAGGACTAAACAGCAACCAACAGATTGGGAAAAGATCTTAACCAATCCTATGTCTGATAGAGGGATAATAAGCAATATATACAAAGAATTCAAGAATTTAGACTCCAGAAAACCAAATAACGCCATTAAAAAAAGGGGAACAGAGCTAAACAGAGAATTCTAGACTGAGGAAATTCACAGAGCTGAGTAGCACCTAAAGAAATGCTTAACATCCTTAGTCATCAGGGAAATGAAAATCAAAACAAGTGTGAGATTCCACCTCACACCAGTCAGAATGGCTAAGATCAAAAACTCAGGTGACAGCAGATGCTGGCGAGGATGTGGAGAAAGAGGAACACTCCTCCATTGTTGGTGGGATTACAAGCTGGTACAACCACTCTGGAAATCAGTTTGGTGGACCCTCAGAAAAATGACCATAATACTTCCTGAGGACTCAGCTATACCACTCCTGGGCATATACCCAGAAGATGCTCCTATATGTAATAAAGACACATGCTCCACTATGTCCATAGCAGCCATATTTTTAATAGCCAGAAGCTGGAAACAACCCAGATGTCCCTCATCAGAGGAATGGTTACAGAAAATGTGGTACATTTACACAAGGGAATATTACTTAGTTATTAAAAACAATGACTTCATGAAATTTGCAGGCAAATAGATAGAACTTGAAAATATCATCCTGAGCAAGGTAACTCAGTAATAAAAGAACGAACATGATATGTACTCACTGATAAGTGGATATTAGCCTAAAAGTTCAGAATGCCAAAGTTTCACTTTACAGTAACCGCTGGACTGAGAGTGAGGTCCCAGATGGAGGAGTTGGAGAAAGGACTGAAGGAGCTGAGGGAGTTTGCAGCCCCATGGAGGGAGCAACAGCGTCAATGGGCCTGACCCCCTCCCAGGTCATCCTGGAGGCTAGACCACCAACCAAAGAATACACATTGAGGGACCCATGATTCAGACCACTTATGTGGCAGAGGATGGCCTCAATGGCCATCAGGGAGAGAAGAGGCCCTTGGGCCTGAGGGTGTTAGAGGCCCCAGTAAAGGGGAATGTCAAGGTGGGAATATGGGAATGGGTAGGCGGGTGGGTGGGAGGTGGAATTCCCTCATAGAGGCGGGGAGGGGGAGGGAATAGGGGGTTTTCAAAGAGGAGTCCTAGAAAAGGGGAAACATTGGAAATGTAAAGAAAGTATCAATGTAAATAAATAAATAAATAAATAAATAAATAAATAAATAAATATTTTAAAAAAATCAGATAATGGCTTATTTCAAACCCCAAATAATGGTAACTGACAACTAAAACTACTATACTCAGCAGAGTCAAATTAAACCTTAGAGAGAAATAATAAATCTCCTGAGATGAACATTAAGTAAAGCAACTCAGGACAAACAAGACAACATGACTGGGGATATTTGAGGTAATGCTGCACAGAAAAAAGAAAGATACAAATAAGAGTTTGAAAAGTAGTTAAACGGACAGAAATTAGCAGACAGAATTAAATATTAATTAGGCAAACCGGCAAAATGTCAATGTAAATAAAGGACTAAAATATGGGATATTTAAAATAATACCTAAGAAATAAACAGGGATGAGTATGTACTTTCCAAAATAACCCTAAATAATTTTACTGTTCATCTGTAAAGAAAGGACTAGTTTATTTACATTGTTAAAGATATATAAACATTTGTTTTCTGGAGAGAAAAAATAAAGAAAACCTTAATCAATGCTGTGTTGAATAGTTTTATGTCAATTTAACAAAAACTAAAGTCATCTGAGAGCAAAGAACGTCAGTTATGAACTTGCCTCCGTAAGATCAGGATGCAGGCAAGTCTGTAGTTAACAAGTGTTGGGGAAGGGCTCAGCACATTGTAGGTGGTTCCATCCTTGGGCTGTTGGTCCTCAGTTTTATACCAAAGAAGTTTGAAAAGTCTATGAGGAACAAGCCAGTAAAAACCACTTCTCCAATATTTCTTTGTCGTGTCCCCCTCGGCCAACGAGGAGAAAAAACGCTACTACTGAGATCTTCTTCAAGCAGTTTATTTCAGGTTCCTTGTACAAGCTTCTTTCTTATTACTTACCTCCCTCTTACTTATCTCTTTCCCCTACCACAGCTTTTATCTACTTATGCCAAGCAATCAAACTGAGCCACGTAGACTCTGCAGATTAGCTACTCTAAAGCAGAAGCTATGTAATTCACCACCCACAGCCATAAAGAAAATGTTTACCACCTGCAGCCAAAATGTTTACCACCTGCAGCCATAATGTTTACCACCTGCAGGGTGGCGTCAGGCAGGAAACCGGCGCCATCTTTAAGGCGCGGCAGCAGCTCCCTTCAGTTCCCCCTTTTCGTTTTATTAAATCAGCAATAGCACAGGCACCAGCAACTTATCCCGACATTTTTTCGAGTACCATCTGTCTTAGGTCATTCCAACGTTATCACTGCCTTACCCGTCATTGAGTAACCTTGTCATTTTCAAGGTCCTCTGTCTTAGGTTGGTCAGTGTAAGCAGAAAGTTGCCCGTCTCTGATAAGCACTCATCAAGTCAGGTAAGGAATTCCACTAGTTGTGGGGTTTATAGAGCCCTCACACACTGGCCTGGGAATGAATCTAATTGCTGCAAAATTATAGGTCCTGAATGACCGTGAACCAGGCTTGGGGAAACTGTCCTGCTTCAATGGCTGTGAATGCCTGAACGACCATAGCAGCATGCCGCCGTTGAGCAAACCTTATCTTACAGAGACACCATAGACCCAGAAAAGAAACTAGGCATAAGAGCACAGCCAACGCTCCCATTCCCGCCCACTCTTTGAGATGATTCATGGCTTTTCCAATCCATGATGATAATCCGTCTGCCAGCCCTGCATCCACGCGTGTCAAATTCACCATGGCAATGGAGACCCGCAGCTCCTCCATGACAGTATCAAAGCCCTGAAACCAATTACCTAGGAGATAATTAGACAATTGCTTCGACAGGTTAGCAGCACATGTAAAATTATCATACTGGACACTTAATAAACCTCGGGGATTAACACCAACTCCCGGAGGATGTAAGTGAATAACACACTGTGGACAACTTAGTACC
>CM052716.1:61538663-61549220 GCA_028551405.1 Uromys caudimaculatus
CAGTATCAAAGCCCTGAAACCAATTACCTAGGAGATAATTAGACAATTGCTTCGACAGGTTAGCAGCACATGTAAAATTATCATACTGGACACTTAATAAACCTCGGGGATTAACACCAACTCCCGGAGGATGTAAGTGAATAACACACTGTGGACAACTTAGTACCACCTGCCTGGCATCAGCTCTAGACAAATGGAAATTTTGTTGAAGAGTCTTAGCAGGAACATGAAATTGCTGATGAAATTGCCTGGCACGATCCAGAGAGGAGCACAAAAATACAAGAGGACCCCATCCTAACAAAAATACTCTGAAGAGCCACAAAAATTGGATGAGAATGAGAAGACCCCATCCTAACAAAAATTCAATGCAAAATACACTCTAAAGAGCAACAAAAATTGGATGAGAATGAGAGGACCCCATCCTAACAAAAATTCAACGCAAAATACACTGTGCTCTCACTTTCGGTTCGCTGCATCCGCGAACTTTCTGTGCTCACCCTTGGAGCCCATTTTGCCGCTTATTTTCCACGGTCTTTATAAAGTCTAGCCTTCTCTTTCTTCCCGGTAACTGTGAACCAAGGTGCAATGGAATCGCATTCTCTCAGAAAAACTCTACAAAAATTGGACGAGAAGGGGAAGATCCCATCCTGACAAAAATTCAATGTGCTATGCACTTTAACTTTCGGTTCACTGCTTCCGTGAACTTTCCATGCTTCTCAGAAAAACTCTACAAAAGCAGCTCCTGAAGAGCCATGTGCTATGCACTTTAACTTTCAGTTCGCTGCTTCCGCGAACTTTCCGTGCTCACTCCGTGAACACACTTTGCCGCTTATCCGTGGTCCTTATTGTCCCACCTTACCTTGGGAACTTTCGAAAAACTCTACAAAAGCAGCTCCTGAAGAGCCATAAAAATTTGACGAGAAGGGGAAGACCCCATCCTGACAAAAGTTCAATGTGCTATACACTTTAACTCTCGGTTCACTACTTCCGCGAACTTTCCATGCTCACTCCGCGAACACACATTGCCGCTTATTACCCGCGGTCCTTATAGTCCCATCTTACCCTGGGAACTTTATTGCCACTTATTACCCGCGGTCCTTATAGTCCCATCTTACCCTGGGAACTTTATTGCCGCTTAACCGCGGTCCTTATAGTCCCACCTTACCTTAGGAACTTTCCAGCGCTGCCCACTGACTGCAGGAAGTTCTGATCTCTCAAAAATGGGTCCCCATACGGGCCACCAGTTGTCGTGTCCCCCTCGGCCAACGAGGAGAAAAAACGCTACTACTGAGATCTTCTTCAAGCAGTTTATTTCGGGTTCCTTGTACAAGCTTCTTTCTTATTACCTACCTCCCTCTTACTTATCTCTTTCCCCTAACACGGCTTTATCTACTTATGCCAAGCAATCAAACTGAGCCACGTAGACTCTGCAGATTGGCTACTCTAAAGCGGAAGCTATGTAATTCACCACCTACAGTCATAAAGAAAATGTTTACCACCTGCAGCCAAAATGTTTACCACCTGCAGCCATAATGTTTACCACCTGCAGGGTGGCATCAGGCAGGAAACCGGCACCATCTTTAAGGCGCGGCAGCAGCTCCCTTCACTTCTTCATCAGCTCCTATCTCCAGGTTCCTGCCCTGCTTGAGTTCCTGTCCTGAAATTCTTTAATCATGAACTGTAATGTGGAAGCATAAGCCAAGTAAGCCCTTTCTTCCCCAAGCTACTTTGGTCATAGTATTTCATCACAGTAATGGTAACCCTAATTAAGACAAATGGGAAAGGTATACACTGATTATAAAGGGCAGACATAAAAAGTACTATGAAAACAGAAATTAATAGAAAATAGAAATAGCTATGCCCATGTCTGTGTATTTTCCAAACAAAATATTTCGAAACAAAATTTTACATAGTTGTGAGACTGTAAAAGACTATGGAGACTTTGAAGCTGGACTGAACACATACTGAACACAATTATGATATGGCTACAAGCCTACAAGAAACAGGGATTAGAATTTGATGATTTGGATGAGAATGGTCCCCAACGTAGAATATATTTGAATGTTTAGTCACTAGATAGTAGAAGTATTTGGAAAGTATTCAGAGGCATGGTCTTACACATCTCTCCCTCTCTCCCTCTCTCCCCTTCCCCTTCTTCCCCTCTTCCCCGCTCCCCCTCCTTCCCTCTTCCCCTTTCCCCCTCTCTCCTGTCATTCCTTTGCTGCAGATCAGGATGTAAGCTGTTAGCTTCTTCTCCAGTGTGTCTGCTTGCTTCTATGCCTCCCACCATTATGAAAATGGAATAACCCTCTAAAACTGTAAGCAAACTTACAGTTAATGTTTTCTTGTACAATAGAACAGTATCTACGACAATTATAATGGGAACTATGCTAATCAAGATTCTCTAGAGTGACAGAACTTCGTAAAGCCAAAATTTCAGTAGCTGCTCAGTCCACAATGTTTGATGCCTGAGCTTGTTTTTAATATAAGCTGGAATTGCAAAGAAGTATTCTCTAAGGCAAATGAAGGAATGGACTTGCTAGCAAGGTTCAGACAAAGAGCAAATACTTCTTTTTTCCACATACTTATGTAAGCTTCCAACAAAAGCTATGGCCCATAATAAAGGCATGTGTCTTCCTACCTCAGATTCAGGTTAGAAACTATCTCCCTACTGCAAATTAAATAAAAACTCTCTCACAAGTGTGCCCTGCATTTTTATATTTTAGTTAATTCTAGATGTAGTCAAACTGTCATTCATGAATATCTATCCCAGGTATTAATACAATTCAGAAGATTGTTATGGAACAGTTTGAAAAACTGTCATTGTAAAATATCAGGGCAATAGACGAATGCTGTGTACAAATAATCTACCAAATTTGAAGTGAAAAGACAGAAAGAAAAAATCCTATACACATAAACAATAAGCAATTGCTTAAAAATGATTTTAAACAGTAATAAAGTCTCATAACATTGAAATGTCCAGGAACAGAAGGAGTCACTGATGAACTCTATCAGAACAAATCCTAAATGGATCTAGCAATCCAGAGGGAAAAAATAGTTTCTCTGGAGATACCACAATAACAAAATTCACATTGTATTACAGAGCCATGGTAATAAAAACAGCAGGGTACTGGCACAAAAAACAACATAGAAGACCAATTCAATAGAGTAAAAGACCAAAGATAAATGTAAACAGCCATAGATCTGAGTTTTAACAAAATAATCAGAAGTGTGATTTGAGAATAGGTCCACAGTTTTAATAAAAGGTCCTGATATCTACAACAGTTAGTTTCAAGGGAATTGAGTACTTTTATTATAAGTCCTACAACATTGAAACTCCTAAATGATAACATAGGGCATACCTCAAGAAACGGAAATAGCAAAAAATGCCCTGAAAAATAATAGCAAGATTTGCTAAATTAGCATCAAATTACAAGGTTGTGGCAGAACAAGAAATAAATGGGAGAGAAGAAGAGAGAGAAAGAAAGAAAAAGAGGAAAGGGTGGGAAAGCTTACAGATTGGAAGACACCCCACCAGCTCATTACCTAACAAGATAGCCGTCGTATTTCGAAAAGAACTCATAAAATTGGATATCAAGGGCAAATGTCTCAGTCAATAAGCTGTCAAATGAACTACACAATTTAAAAAAAAAAAAAAAGAGAGAGAGATGAATGACCAATAAATACATGAAGAAGAAATTGGTCAACTTATTTACCCTCAGCAAAAATACTAGTTAAAACTTGCCTGATCTTCAATTTCGCCATGCCAAGAATATCTATCCTTAAGAAAACAAACACAGCAAATTTAGTGGGGACGCTGGGGGATAAAGAATACTTACACAGTCTTGGGAGGAATGTAAATTAGAATACTCACTTGAGAAATCAGTTTGGAAGTTTCTCAAGAAAGTTAGAATATAGAATTAGCATATGTTATGCCCATACCACTTCAAGCCAATAGGCAACAGAGATACCCTTATACCGATGTTTATCACAATACTATCCACAAAAGTCAGTTATGGTATCAGCCTTGGTGCTCACCAACAGATGAATGTATAAGAAGTATGATACACTGAATATTGTTCAGGGGCAAAACCAAAACAACACATCCATGATACCCATAGGAAAATGAGTGGAACCAGTAGGTCATCATGCTAAGTGAAATAAAACAGACTCAGAAAAATAAGCATGGTTTGGTTTATCACATATGAGAAGTACAAAAGGCAACTTATGTGCAGGTAGAAGATAAACTGTAGGGAGGAAGTAGATGATAATGATCAGGGGAAAGGTTGTGGATATGTAAGGGAGGGTGTGCATATACAATAAAAGTACAGTATGTGCATGTGGGATAACGATCTCAATGGAAGCTCAGGCTCCAAATGGTAATCACAGTAATTTTGAAAAATTACTGAGGAATAGCCAAAACTATTCTCAACAATAAAAGAACTTTTGGGGAAATCACCATACCTAACCTCAAGCTGTACTACAGAGCAATAGTGATTAAAAACGGCATGTTATTGGTACAGAGACCAGCATGTAACTCCAATGGAATAGAACTGAAGACCCAGAAATGAACCCACATGCTTACAGTCACTTGATCTTTGACAAAGGAGCTAAAACCATCCAGTGCAAAAAAGACAGCATTTCCAACAAATGCTGCTGATACAACTGGTAGTCAGCATGCAAATCGGTCCATTCTTATCTCCTTATACAAAGCTCAAGTCCAAGTGGATCAAGGACCTCCACATAAAACCAGATACACTGAATCTAATAGAAGAGGAAGTGGGGAAGAGCCTTGAACACATGGGCACAGGGGAAATTTCCTGAACAGAACACCAATGGCTTATGCTCTAAGATCAAGAATCTACAAATGGGACCTCATAAAATTGCAAAGTTTCTGTATGGCAAAGGACATGGTCAATAGGAAAACATTGCAATCCACAGATTGGGAAAAGATCTTTATCAATCCTACATCTGATAGAGGCCTAATATCCAAAATACACAAAGAACTCAAGAAGTTAGACTCCAGAGAACCAAATAACCCTATTAAAAATGGGGTACAGAACTGAACAAAGAATTCTCAACTAAGGAATCTCACATGGCTGAGAAGCACTTAAAGAAATGGTCTACATCCTTAGTCATCAGGGAAATGCAAATCAAAACAACCCTAAGTCATAACAGTCCCAATGGATAAGATAAAAAACTCAGGGTACATCAGATGCTGGTGAGGATGTGTATAAAGAGGCACACTCCTTTATTGTTGGTGGGATTGCAAGCTGATACAACCACTCTGGAAATCATTCTGGTGATTCCTAAGAAAATTAGACATAGTATTATTACCTGAGGACCCAGCTATACCACTCCTGGGCATATACCCACAAGATGCTCCAACATATAAAAGGACACATGCTCCTCTATGTTCATAGCAGCCATATTTATAATAGCCAGAAGCTGGAAACAACCCAGATGTCCCTCAGCAGAAGAATGAATATAGAAAATGTGGTTCATTTACACAATGGAGTACTTACTACTCAGCTATTAAAAACAATGACTTCATGAAATTTGCAGGCAAATGGATGGAATCAGAAAATATCATCCTGAGTGAGATAACCCAGACACAAAAGAACATAAATGGTACATACTCACTGAAAAGTGAATATTAGTCCCAAAACTTACAACGCCCATGATACAACCCATAGACCTTATGGAGCTTAGGAGGAAGGAAGACCACAGTGTGGCTGTTTCAGTCAGGCATTGAGGAGGGAACAGGATGATCATGGGATATGAAGGGAGGGAGAATCTGGGAGGGAGAGAGGAGGGGGAGGAAATAAAGAAGGTAGTATCAGGTACTGGAGAGTACAGGGGACAGGTAAAGAGAGTCAGAAAATTGAATAAAAATAAGTAGCAGGGGCTGAGGCTGCTGAAGAACTGGGGATAACCACTGGAGGGTCACAGATGCCAGGGAAATGAGAGTCCCCAAGGACCCAATGGGGATGATGTTCACAGAGAAGGGTAGATAGAACCTGTAGAGACCACCTCAAGTAGATAGACATGGCCTGGTGGTGGGATGGCGCCACACACCCATCTCAAAGTTTTTATCCAAGAATTGTTCCTGTCCAAAGGAAGAACAGGGACAAAAAATGGAACAGAGACTGAAGGAATGGTCATCTGGGGATTACCCTACCTGGGGATCTATCCTGTCTGCAGACACCAACCTTGCTGACAGGAACCTGGTAAGACTGCTCCTTGGGAGGTTCAGTCAGCAACTGACTAATGCAGATGTGGATGCCTGGAGCCAGCCATTAGACTGAGCTCAGGGACTCTGGTGGAGAAGCTGGTGGAAGGACTGGAACTCAGGGGGATTGCAACCTCATAGGAAGAACAACATCAGCTGGCTGAAACACCCAATGCTCCAGTGACTAGACTACCAACCAAGGAGTGTACAAGGAGGTATCCATGGCTCCAGATACATAGTTAGCAGAGAATGGCCTTTCTGACATCAATGGGATGAGAGGTCCTTGGTCCTATGGGGGTTTGATATCCCAATTTAGGGGGATGCTGGAGGGGTGGGTCAGGAGTGGGGGAGGAGCTCCCTAATAGAGGCAAAGGGTAGGGAGGAGACGGAGGTTGTGGGATAGGAGGCTTGTGGAGGGTTAACCAGGAAGTAAGGTATCATTTGAGATGTAAACAAATTGAATGATTAATAATAATAATAATAATAATAATAATAATAATAATAATAATGAAAGGAGTGGCTATATGAGGTACACGTCAAAGCAAAAAAAAATTACAAAAGGTATAAAGAAATTAAATAATTATTAAATGATCACTTCCCCAAGAAGTCACAACTGTCCTAAACATGAATTTGAAATGACAAAAAGGCAAAAATACATGAAACATAACTGGACAAGGACTGAAAGGAGAAGTAGATAAATTCTCAATAAAGTGATTTCAATACTGCTTTATAAATATGCTTATATAGCAACTAAACAGAATGTTAGTCAGGATATCTCAGCATTTAAACATCAAGAAGGAGGCTTTGACTGATACATTCAGAACACTCCATGTACCTGCAGAATTCTACTTTTTTATAGAGCATATAGAATATAGACTGACATCAATGTCTTAGGGTGTGATTGCCATTAAGAGACACCCTGATCTGAGCAACTCTTATGAAGAAAAACATTTAACTGAGGCTGGCTTACACTTTCAGAGGTTTAGTCTATTATCGTGATAGGAAGCACAGAAACATGCAGGAAGAAAGTGCTGGAGAAGAAGCTAAGAGTTTTCCATTTTGAACTGCAGGCAGCAAGAAGAGACAGTGAGCCACTTGGCCTAATTTAAACTTCTGAAATCCAAAACCCATCCCCAGTGACACATTTCCTCCAACATCTACTCCAACAAGGCCACACCTCTTAACAGTGTCAATCCCTATGAGCCTATGGAAGCCATTTTCACGAAACCAAAACAATTACTTTATAGTTTATAAAATTCCAAGAATATTAAAGCATTTTAAATTATATGGAGTTTTATATTAGATAATATTGTGAATCATAATGATCCTAAACTAGAATCCAATAAAAAGGAAAATCCTGACATATATGAAATTAAACAAATCATTTCTAAATTATTCATAGTTTGAATGGGAAAATATCAAAGGAAATGAAAAATTCACTGAGCCATACGAAACTGAAAACAAAACATATCAAAACTTGTGACTTATAGTCAAATAATAATACCAACATGTTCATTCCCACATGTAAATAACAAGGGTTCAATTAGTACTATCATTCTTGTTCACAAATTTGATCAATATTCTCTATTAAATGATGATGTTGGCTGGGTATATTGGTTGCTCAGCACATGGGCACTTGAGCTGGGAGATAGCCATTTTAAGGGCAGCCTGGTCTACAGAGTGAGAATTTTTCTCAAAAGCCAGAATACAACAATTTAAAAGACTCTTAAGAAAAACAATAATTTGAATAATTCATCATCTCTTGCTCCTAAAATGACTAAAACACTTATTTGTTTGCTTTCAAACACATGTCTTTTCTCCACCCAAGATAAGTATGTTTTATAGCACATAGCCTCCATTAAAACAGGAAGGTTAAGGAAGTGAGGAATAATAAAGAGAGAGAGCAAAATAAACATAAAATGTCATAATGAAATCTCCTAGTCTATATACTAAGTTAAAACATTATTCATAAAATGCTTATGTCTGAGAACACTTTGTGCTTAGTAATCTATGTGGTTATAAGAATTAGAATATGGAAAAGAAACAAGTGCATGTAACAATTTTTATGTTAAAATTATTTTCATTTTCTAATTCTCTTATAAATTCATGGTAACACACCTAGTCCTACATGTATATAATCCTTTTGACCAGAAGAACATGGGTTATTTTATCATTGTTACTTATTTGTCTATCTTAAATTTATGTTTAGTAAGTTATAAAAAATATTTTACAAAAGTCATTTTGTTTATTGCCATCTATGAATGCTGAAATATTTCAAAGGCAGCCAAGCAAAAGTGACAATAATATTTCCAGAAAACAGTATGCATGAAATTATTTGTATAACTGTAACGAAACTTTGCATTTGGAATTAAAAATATAACAAACTAAACCAATGCTTAGGAAGCTGTTTCATGAGTTCTAAACCAGCCTGGAATATAGAGCAAGACCCTAGCGTAAAGCAAAATCACAAAGAAAAAAAAACAACAACAACAACAACAAAAATTCAGGATACTTATATACTTATATCAGACTTCTTCAAAATACCAAATATTGATTTTATAAATCATGCAGAACTTTGTTAATAATTGAAGTACATTATTGAAAGCAAAAGGACAAGTGTAGTAAAACTCAGATATGTGTCTTAGACTACATCTGTCTTATAAACTGGGAGAGATACTGAAAGAGATCACATGAGATTAAGAATGAAAAGAACAATTCTGGCCTTGTTATCTTGTCACAAACTATCGATCCAGATTTACTCTGTAGCCATTGTTTTAAGTGACCAGAGAGCTAGAAAACATCACTGACATCTTGTTAAGACTGATCTTCTGAGTTACTTTTCTGTCCTTGACTGGTTGTATTCAAACCATGGTCTCATGTCAAGTCATTTATTGATGATGCTGTAAATTAGTTATATGTCAGAATTCATCTTTGTGATTTATAATGGCTGTGAACAAAATCTATTCACTGTCTCTATTTGGACATCTCATCTTCTCAATTTGAACACGTCCAGAATTAAACCAAAGTTTCATTCTTCAAGAACTTTAATGCCTTACATACAGACATTTTTCTCTGTTCATTTATCTCTACTTCCACTATAAGTAGTAGTTCAATCTATCAGCTTCTGTCAACTTCACTTTCCCCAACTGCCTTCCAAATGATCTCCCTGAATTCATTCTTTCTATCTTAGCCATCCTTTACTCAGCTGTTAGAAACACAACATTCTATACTAAAAGACATTGTCTGGACTCAAGGAGTGGTCAACTATATATTTAACTTCTTTCAGATGCAAAGGTAAAGGACCAGAAATACTCCATCTGAGGTTTTTATAAAATCGTCATCGCTGATTCTCTCAGTGTTTGCTTATGTGATTAAGTTCAGTGTTGTGTAAAGGATTTGATAATGAAATGGAAGAAATAAGTGGGGCTAAAGAACTGGAGACAAAATAAAAGCAAACACGATAAGAGTATTTTTAAAAAGAGAAATAAAACTATAATGCCACCTAATGATTCATTTCTTATAATAAAAGGTAAGAGAAAATATTTTATTAATCACTACTTGCAGATGATATGTTAGTATATTTAAGTGACCCCAAAAGTTCCATCAGACAACTCCTACACCTGAAAAACAACTTCAGCAAAGTGACTGGATATAAAATTACCTCAAACAAATCAGTAGCTCTCCTCTACTCAAAGGATAGACAGGCTAAGAAAGACATTAGGGAAACAACACCCTTTACAATATTCACAAATAATATAGAAATATCTTGGTGTGAAACCAACCAAACAAGTTAAAGATTTGTATAACAAGAACTTCAAGTCTCTGAAGAAAGAAATCAAAGAAGATTTCAGAAGATGGAAAGATCTCCCATGCTCTGGATTGACAGGTTTAATATAGTAAAAATGGTTATTTTGCCAAAAGCAATCTACAGATACAATGAAATCCCCATCAAAATTCCAAATCAATTCTTCCTAGACTTAGAAAAGGCAACTTGCAAATTCATTTGGAATAACAAGAAACCCAGAGTATTGAAAACTATTCTCAAACAGTAAAAGAACTTCTAGGGAAAATCAACATCCCTGACCAACAGATTGGGAAAAGATCTTAACCAATCCTATGTCCAATAGAGGGTTAATATCCAATATATACAAAGATCTCAAGAAGTTAGACTCCAAAAAACCAAATAACCCCATCAAAAAATGGGGAACAGAGCTAAACAGAGAATTCTCAACTGAGGAAATTCACAGGGCTGAGAAGCACCTAAAGAAATGCTCAACATCCTTAGTCATCAGGGAAATGCAAATCAAAACAAGTCTGAGATTCCA
>CM052716.1:61549320-61564293 GCA_028551405.1 Uromys caudimaculatus
GCTATACCACTCCTGTGCATATACCCAGAAGATGTTCGAACATGTAACAAAGACACATGTTCCACTATGTTCATAGCAGCCATATTTATAATAGCCAGAAGCTGGAAACAACCCATATGTCCCTCATCAGAGGAATGGGTACAGAAAATGTGGTACATTTACACAATGGAGTACTACTCAACTATTAAAAACAATGACTTCATGAAATTTGCAGGCAAATGGATGGAACTTGAAAATATGATCCTGAGTGAGGTAACTCAGTCACAAAAGAATGAACACGGTATGTACTCACTGATAAGTGGATATTAGCCTAAAAGTTCGGAATACCCAAGTTTCACTTTACAGTAACCGCTGGACTGAGAGTGAGGTCCCAGATGGAGGAGTTGGAGAAGGGACTGAAGGAGCTGAGGGAGTCTGTAGCCCCATGGAGGGAGCAACAGTGTCAACTGGCCTAACCCCCCCCCGGTCCTCCTGCAGGCTGGACCACCAACCAAAGATTACACATTGAGGGACCCATGGTTCGGACCACATATGTGGCAGAGGAGGGCCTTGTTGGCCATCAGGGGGAGGAGAGGCCCCAGTGAAGGGGAATGTCAAGGTGGGAATATGGGAATGGGTGGGCAGGTTGATGGGAGGTGGAATTCCCTCATAGTGGTGGGGGAGGGGGAGGGGATAGCTGGTTTCCAAAGAGGAGACCTAGAAAGGGGGAAACATTGGAAATGTAAATAAAGTATCAAAAAATAAAAATAAAAAATAAATAAAAGGGAAAAAATATCAACCAGCCAGACCCCCCCAGAGGTCCCAGATACTAAACTGCCAACAAAAGTGTACACATGGAGAAAACTAAGGCCACAGCAGCATATGTAGCAGAGGATGGCCTTGTTGAGCATCAGTTGGAGAAGAGGCCCTTGGTCCTGTGAAGGCTTGATGCCCCAGTGTAGGGAAATTCCAAGGTGGTGAGGCAGGAGTGGATGGGTGGGTGGGATAGTATCCTCATAGAAGCAGGTGGAGGGGGGAGGACATTGTGGGTTTCTGGAGGGAAACTGAGAAAGAGGATAACATTTGAAATGTAAACATATAAAATACCCAATAAATAATGAATTGTTCAGCATCTTTAGTTACTAGGGAAATGGAAATACAAATAACTCCAAGCTTCCTTCTTATAACTATCAGAATTCGAAAACACACACACACACACACACACACACACACACACACACATGCACACACGCATGTGACATCTCATGCTGGCAAGTGTGTGGAGCAAGGGGAATGCTCGTCCATTGCTGATGTGAGTGCAAACTTCTACTGCCACTTTGAAAATCAATATAGTGGGTTTTTTTTTTTTTTCATAAAAACAGGAATCAATCTACCTCAAGACTCATCTATATCCTGGGTATATACCCAATCATCGGACAAGGACAGTTGCTCAACTATGTTCATAGCAGCTTTATTTTTAATAGCCAGAAACTGGAAACAACTTATATGCCCCTCAACTGAAGAATGGATAAAGAAAATGGGGTACATTTACACAATGGAATATTACTTAGCCATTAAACACAATGACACCAGGAAATTTGGAAGCAAATGAATGGAACTAGAAAAAAGATCACCGTGATTTCTAAGTTAACTCAGACACAGAAAGACAAGCATGATATGTACTCACTTATAAGTGGATATTAGCTGTACAGTTAAGGATAACCATGGGACAATCCCCAGACCCAGATGAGCTAAGTAATGAGGTGAGCTCAAGAGGGGAGGGGGCATAAATCTCCCTGAGAAGAGGAAATAGAATGGACATGGTGGGAGGAGGGAAGAGGGAGTGACTGGAACAGAGCAATCAGGTGGAGGAAGAATAGATGTAAAGTGTACTGGGAGAGACAACTGGAACTGAGAGTCAATGAGCAATGGAAACTCCCAGGAATCCAGAAGGGTGGTCCTAGCTAAGTCTTCTAACACCATAGAATAGTGACCCTGAACTGGCCATCTCCTATAACCAGGCAAGACTTCCAACTGAAGGATTAGGATACCAACACAGGCACAAAACCCTTGACCTACAATTTGTCCTGCCTAATAAAGGAGTGGTCAACCACTGACTGGTCCAGCTTGAGACACATGTCACAAGAAGTACCCCATCAATGAAGTGCTTGAGAGCCAGGACACAGAGGCTGGATAGCCCAGAGACCCAGGATAACACCAAAGGTGACTGTTCCACCACCCTAAAAGGTCAATGAAATAATTCCTAATGGTATCTACTATACTCAGTGATTGGTGCCTAGCAAAACTGTCATCAGAGAGGCTTCATCCAGCAACTGATAGAATCAACTAACCTGGGTTCATACTCCCTCACAGAGACTGAATCACCAAGCAGGAAGCCACCATGGGATTGACCTAGGCCCTCTGCATAAATGTTATAGTTGTGTAGCTTGATCTTCTTGTGGGACTCCTACCAGTAGGAGCAGGGGCTGACTCTTTTGCCTGCTTTTTGGACCCTATTTCTCATACTGGTTTGCTTTGATATGACTCCAGGTGCCTAGTCTTACTGTAAATTGATATGCCATGTTTTGTTGATATCCATTTTCAATTACAGTCATTAATCGATATTTACAAGGATCGTTTTTGTATGAATTACCTATGGCTGCTTTCCTCCTATAGTAGTACTTTAATAAATGGTTACACCAAGGGGTGTATAAAATTAAAATATTCATTATTATCTGATTTTTCTCAAAAACACTTGCTAAAACCTATTCTCAAATAATTTGGAAAGAAACAGTTTACATTAATATTAGTAATCAAGTTCTCTGATTTTCCTCTTTGATCATTAGCATTCTACAATGTTTGGTCAAAATAAAGAGAAATCAGCTAAATGACTACCTTATCATTTTACTATTTTTAGATATAAGAAACAATGATCTGGTACAATAACACCCATTCATATCAATAATATGAAGAATGTACACTTTTCCTAACAAGGGTCAAATATTTTGCCACTTCAAAATCACTATTTCAAGGTTGATAGTAAAATCAACCTCAAAGTTTGTTGTGAACTTTTAAGTTTGGAAGCTTCAGTCAGTCTTCTAAGTTAATGTTTTCCTTCACACTTGTCTACACTATTATTAGCAAGTATTCTATCACCTTCTGAAGCAAAGGAAGTATTCTAAACAGGATTATTAGGTGACATACTTTTTTAAATATAATGATCTGCTTATTACCATTAAGACAAGGAAATTACTGTTGCAGACAATCATTGCTTGCAACTCTAATTGCAGACATCCTGAATTATCTGTTTAGGAAAATTACCTTCAGAATATTTAAAGACTACTTTGAGATACACAAATTATAGATAGACAACTTTTTTTTCCTAGAGAACTAATCAATTTTGGATAATTACAGCTTGATCAACAGTTCAAATAAGAGGTTGCTACATTAACTTTAAAGACAAGCATATTTCATTCTTAATGTTTGTTTCATAACAGTTCAGGCATATGTCTGACAGAACTTTACTCAGCATGTAACTGTAGAAGTACTTGTCAACTTTCAGTAGTAAATGATTCTCTGAGTGAATTAAGAAATATGGAAGTAACTAGGGATAAAATCGAATTTTGGGTGTTTTATAAAAGACCTATTTTGAAACCTTTTTATTTTATATATTAACCCTTAGTACATCAACATCTTGATGAGTAGTGACATGCTTCTCATCTCTGCCATGACCTACATGGTGTTCTTCCCTCAGTGATATACCATGTAGGCAGCATCAACACTGTAAAAGCCCGCTTTGCGCCTCCTGTACAGCTTGACCAAACAGAGCATCCCTTTTACTTAGCAGGTGCTATTTATATGACTTAGAAGAGTTGCTATGTAAAGCCCCTAAAGTTCTGGAGCTTCCTATACCTTGTAAGTTTCTTGTAATTAAGTAAATATTAAGTTTTAACAACCTCCTTCCCATCTCCAGGGGGAAAGGTTTTGATTTGGAGGAAACAGCTACACAACAATAACCATCTTAAGACCAGGTCTGCATTAAGAAACAACCTACAGCGATATCCAATATCTAATTTTGTATCATAAAATCCATTATTTTTTCTTTGTTTCTTTCTTTGTTTCTTTGTTTCTTTGTTTCTTTCTTTCTTTCTTTCTTTCTTTCTTTCTTTCTTTCTTTCTTTCTTTTTTTTTCTTTATTATATGTAAGTAAATGTCTTCAGACACTTTTTCTTCTCTCTCTGGCCCCACCCACTCTGGCCCTGCTCACTCCAGCCGCACTAGCTATAGCTGTCTTCAGACACCCCAGAAGAGGGCATCAGATCTCAATATGGATGGTTGTGAGCCATCATGTGGTTGCTGGGATTTGTACTCAGGACCTTCAGTGCTCTTAACCACTGAACTATCTCTCCAGTCCCCATTATTTTTTAATAAATTAAATAATCTCATCTGGAATGGGGTGGCTTGATATAGAGAGATTGACGTGGCCAGGAAAGGTTACCTCCAGGTCATCGTGCACCTTGGTAAGGAGGAGACGTTCACTAAGTCCAAGACAAGGAAATATTTTCCAAAAAACAAAAGTGAAGTACACAAACACAATATTGCAACTGGAGAAATTGTTTGCTGCACCATTTTAAAGTCCAAACTCTTGAGGAAATAGAGAAAATTGACAGATGCTTTCACTTAATGTTGAAAATCTGGAATGAAGTATTTGCAAGTACAATCAAATTAAATATGGATGTAAGGGCAGACTTTAATCTGCTTTGATTGATATCCTCTTTAAAAGAAAGAAATGTACACACAAGATATGCAAAAAGAGTAGCATGTGACAAGGGAAAGGAACACAGGAAGACAGCAATAAGTCAGGAAGGAAATGCATTTAAATGTCCCTTCTGGCAGTCAAGGAACATCAATAATCACTAGCAAATAGCCAAACATAAGTCCAGCCAAGAAAGCCTATGTTTTGTGTAGTTTAGCATGGCCCATGACCCTGCTGACACTTTCACTGGAACTTTTAGACTCCAGAAGAGCGAGGAAATCAATTTCTGATAGCTTCTGCAACCAAGCTCATGTTACTTTGGTATGGAAACAATAAACTTGTATAGATTTATTATTCACTGGCTGTGAGCAGCCATTGCACTATCATTTTCCGAAATGATCACTTATTCCATATGAATGCCTGACATTTAGGGTAGTTCTCTGGCTTCACTTTCACCTTTAACGCACTTCCTTACCTCTTTCCTTTCCTTTCTTTTCCTTTCCTTATTTCTTTTTTTTTTTTCTTTTTTACTTTTGGCTGCCATCATTAAAACCCTAGATATGAATTCCCACCTTAGACTCCTCTCAGAATCTACCCTAGGACAGTGCCTATGATGCTGAACCTTCTGCATACTTAAAAAAAAAAAAAAACTGCTTGAAAGGAAATCTTACATGAATAGATCCTTCAACCTATTTAACTCTACTTTTATAGTCAACAAGCAGGTGTTGATAATACCTACAAAAAGAATATGTCTGTTTTCTATTTTTGGAAGGTAAATGAGTAGTATAAATTGTTTTCTCTGCAATTTTCTTAGTGAGCCAAGCTAATTATATGCTTTGTTTTCACCTTTTTTCTAACTCACAGTGTGACCAAACTTAATGTAACTACCAGGTGCATCTTATTCTCCAGTCTCTTCCTCAGCCTTTAAGTACCTTCTGAAGCATACTGTGCTGGGTCACTGTCTGATCTACAGTTGTGAGTGTCATCCTATCTTCAGGTATTGAAGTCTCTGCCCATTAGCTATTGATGTAAAAAAGACCATTACAAATTTAGCAGTTTTAGCAACTCTTTCATTATGTGCCTGGAAATTTGTCCAGAATGATTCAATTAGGGAAATAGATGGAAACTCTGGTCTTTCAGACTGTATTCATGTGGTTGTACAAAATGACCAAATATTGTCAGAAAGAGACTACCTGGTGCATGGACCAGTGGTTTTATGGGTTTGAAAACTCTTGGTATAGCTTGAATCTTTCCTCTTGTATTATTATTCTTAAATATAGTACTTAAGGAAAAAGAAAAGAAATTCAAACATGAATTGCCAGGTAGAACACGCTTCTTTTACAAAAGTTATGCGACCTTATTCTGCTTAACTTTGTTTCATCAGTTCAAATAATTTTATAGTTTGAAGTTATGAAGAATTGTAATTAAAATCCAATAAAAACACCCATAATTCTTTATGATTTCTGGTACCATTTATGCATAAGTATGCAAGAATATTTCCCAATATAACTGATGAGGCATTTTTAATATGGTAGTAAAAAAAAGATGCAATACTAAAAAATATTAGACATTTTCTTCCTCCCATTTACATTCTTTATTAGTTCTGATGTATTCTGTGTTGTGTATAAAATAAAATGTTTAATGTGATTGGTTAAAAAGTATTGGCATTCATTTGAAAATGTTTATAATTAAGGTAATTAAATGTTGAACATCTTCCAAAGCGTTCTTTTCTCCCCTTTGGCTGCAAAAGCTCATACTGGAAAGAAGCACTGCAGTTAGCACTGAGATCACACCGTCCTGCTCCATCCTCGCACCTTAGTGAGCACAAGGAGGTGGCCTCTTAAAGCTGTACAGCTTTGGGGAAAAGTTCTTGGGTCACTTCATGCTTTAATTACATAGTTCATTCATCCTTCTTATTAAAAAGATAATGTTACAAGAAAATTATAATACACAATAGACAGTTATAACACATCCTTTTTGTTTCTGTGGTGAAATTTATCTTATTTGTAAGTATATAAAATATATTGCAAATTTTACTAATGAGTTTGAAAAGGATATACATATCTTTTTGGATTGTCAACTGAAAATTAATTTAGAATCTGTTACTTTAATATTTGTGCCATTTGTTAATCATAAAATATCTCTGATTTGCTAAAAGTTTTTAAATATACCGAAGACTATTTTCTCCTTTTCAAAAATTACTGGTTACTAATGAATACAAAAATTACACGTATTTCAAGAAATAATAACTTTTTGACTGATTGGACTTTAAAATATTCAGATTTCATTTACTTACATTTTAAGTAGTGAGATTTAAAACAATATTGTGTGAATATATCTGTAGTCAAATGAACATAAAGTGCCAAATATATTTTGTTGATTCAGTTATCTACATATTATAGAAAGAAATAAAGTTTATCTGCCTTATATTTTCACTTGTGTCATGTTTTGCTCTTTGAAGATTATTGTAATCATTGCTTAAAGTCTTCTTGTATAATATAAATAATACTTAGTACTTTATATAGATACTTGAAATTTCTCTTTGAATTATATTTTTACTGGGATTTGTTTGAACAGAATGGGAGTAATTCAATATAACCAGCAAATGAAAGTGTATTAAAAATTTAAATGTTATGTTTACTTTTATTTTCAAGTTTAATATACCTTTCTATCCAATATGGAGAGATTAAACAAGTCTTCGGTATTACTATAGAAGGTGTAATTCACATTTTTAATAAACTTATAAATCTAAAATGTGGAATGTAAGTTATATAGTTGTACTGATGCCAAGGAAAGAAACTTATTGCATAAATTTCTCCAAAACTTCCCGTCTCGTTAGGTATTTTATTGCTGTGATGAAACACCATAATGGAAAAATCAAGCTGGGCACAAAGGGGTTTACTTGCCTTACACTTCCACAGCACTGTTCATTGATGGACGTCAGGACGGGAATTCAAACAGGGCAAGATGCTGGAGGCAGAAACTGATGCAGAAGACATAGAGTGATGGTGCTTACTGATTTGATTACACTGACTTACTCAGCCTTCCTTCTTAAAGAACACAGGACCACAAGCCCAGCATGGATAGCACCACCACAATGGGCTGGGCCCTCCCCCTCTGATCAGTAATTGAGTAAATGCCTTTGAGTTGAATCCCATGGAGGCATTTCCTCACCTGAGGCTCCTTCGTCTCTGATGACTCTAGCTTGTGTCAAATTGACACAAACCCAGCACAGATACTTTCCAACCCGAGTGTAGTACAGATCAACTGTTTTAAACTTTGTCCTGAACAATGAATGTCTCCTGACTAAGAAAACAGGAACACAAAGAAACTCTCTTCTCTTACTATTTTCTGAAATTATATGCAAACACTTCAGTTCTTTTGTTTAAACATTAATTACCACCAACCTGTCAGTTGTTTAGAGAACATTAGAATTCCAATATAATGGCAATTATTTATGTAACTAAATGCATGCATTTGAGATCTCATTCAAGTCCACTCTACTTTTTCATGAGCAAAATAGTGTGTGTTTTGAAACCCTGAAGAATGATATGCAGAGAAGAGTCATGCTAATAAGAACCAGCACAGAGCTCAAAGCTGAAAGACTTGATGCATCATTCTTCTGGCTAACAGTTTTGTTTAAATAGATATAGTTTTCAAACACTTAGAGCATGACCCTGAACTCAGACTCAGATCTGATTTTTTTAAATCAACCTTCTAAAATCCCGAGTTTCTTACAGTGACACAGGAAGTAAATTTTATTTTAATCTATTAGAAGAAAAAAGTAATCAGCAAATATTCCTGTCCTCAGATGTACATGTAAACTGTTGCCACTTTTGGATAGGACTTGGGATTTAGGTCATTGGATAAGAGTGGCTACCTAGCATTCAGGAATCCTGATGCATAGGTCTGAATAAGCCATGCTTATAGCAACCACTCATAATATAGCACTCCAAAAATAGAGAGAAAAATTCAGAAATTCAAGGTCATCCTTGTTTACACAGTGAATCCAAGGACAATTTGTCCTCTGAAGTCTTATCTCAAAAATCAAAAGAGGAAACTATTTCCCACTTTCTTTTCTATTGGGTTCAGTGTACCTGGTTTCACAGACAGTGCAACCCTATTGCCGAGAACAAGCCCTATACAACTCACTGAACATAGAGAAGTCAAGCAGGTGTCTAAATGGAGCCTTCACCACTACTTTCTAGTGTCTTTGTTATGGGAAGGTACTCTGCAGGCTACTAAAGCAGAAACATAAACACCAACCCAACTACAAAACCTTTGACATACAATACAATCTGTCCTTCCTGAAAAGATATACTAGAGCAGCAGAGAACTTATGGGAGTAGCCAACCCATATCTGATTTGACTTCAAGCCTATACCAGGAGATGGAACTCATACCTGACACTGCTTGGGTAACAACAAACCAGAGACTAGATGGCCCAGAGACCTAGGGTAAAACCAAACACTAGTAGTCTAAGAAAAAAAAAATCAATAAAATGACTCCTAATGATATTCTTCTATACTCAACAATAAGTTATATATATTTGTTGGGTGGAGCAAGAGGCCCCATGAGCAGGTTTCATTGAGAAAGTGCCAGCACAAAAAGAACTCAGTCATTATGGATGAAAAATAAGCTTCAACATTTATTGCTCAAAGAAAGAAAGGACTTCTACCTTTTTTATTTCTGTTAGTGATAAGACTCTAAATAAAAAAACTCTGAAGTAAAAAGTAGTCTTATGGTAAGAAAACTGCCTGCTCTGTCTACTCTATCTACTCCTCTCTGTGTTCTTCTCATCTCTTTATTATCATGGTTTCTAGTTCTTGTGTTTTTTCAGGATACATGATGACATGGTATTCTAAGCATCTTTTTTCAAAAGTTCACAACAAGTTCAAACATAAATTCAAATAATAAACTCAATAAGGAGTTACAACAGAGATGTATACATGAGTTTCCAATAAGACTAGTTATTTAACTAAACATTCATTATCTGCCACTAGCTCTACAGGTTCATTAAACATTTAAAACTAATTCTTATGCCTAATTTAGCATAGTTTTTAAAAAGGTAAATCATCTTCCTATTGTCTCATTAGTATTGAAGTTTTGTATAGATAAACCCAGTCAATATTTTTACCTCTGTAAATGCACTTACAATAAATCAAAGGCCCTTTTATGGCCTTTAGTTATCAGATAATGGTTTTACAGCCTAAAAGGAATGTTTTCCTTGATTATAAATCTGCTTCATGCCTGCATTCTATTCTAGTGTAAATAGCCCATGACACATGACAGATAACAGAATCTTAATTCTAGTTTTCAAATTACAGAGGCTGAACATTACTTGTATAAATCTAGGAATGATATAGAGTCACTTTTAGTAATTAAGAAATCATCTATTTGCCTACATAGCATTGCTACAAAAGAGTACATCTTCGTTGTTCTGCAGAAAATCTTCACAATAGGGTGGGCTAACGCCCAGAGAGTATTATACTAATTTATTAATGACAGGAAAGGTATATCAGCTGCAAGAATCCATCCTGAGATGAACTCTCTTTTGGGCCTTGCCTCTTAGAGCTCATCCACTAGCAGTCTATGCAAAAATAGTGGGCCACCCACCCTCAGTTGCCTGCTAGCCTTTAGCATATCCTAGATGGCTCCTGATAGTAATGTACACAGAGAGAGGTTGTTAGGAAAGTGAGTAAATGTGTGGTGAGGACAGAGTTTCATAGAGGTATGGCTTTTTTTATTTTTAAACTAGGCTGAGATTGTGACATCAAGAAGAAAGAACACTGTTAAATGTCAAAGAAGTGGGGTACAGAAAGAATGGTTGCCTTTGTAAAAAGATGGCCAATTTGGCACAAAAGAGGGAACTATGTAAAATAATGTTTTCTGTAGCATAGTTATTATGATTATTCACTCATCTTGTACTAGTTTGAACTTTTATATTTTCAGATATTAAAAGTGTTCATATTATTTTCCAGGTGGATCTAGCTTTGTCATATTTAGCCTTAGCACTTTGTTTGTGTTATTTTCCCCTTTGTTTTTCAGGTTCTTTAAAGGATTAAAGTGTATTTTACTTTAGATATTTACAGTTTCTACCAAATTCCCTGTAGCCCTCAAGAAGAACAGGAAGGAGAAGGAAGAAGAAAGGGGAGAATAAAGGGGTGTAGGAGAAACCGGGAATGGATATAAAGAGTAGGGAAAACTGATGGAAAGAAGGAGCTTAACAGAACAATGCAGGTAAGGAAATGTTATGTATGCATTACATCTGGAATTGGCTCCAACTCCTACCTCTATAACTTCTAGGTTTCAAGCTTCAGTCATATCTACTTTCCCCAAGTAATTATGCTTCCTAGAAATTCATAAAGTAAAAATTAAAGGCAAATTCATGTTCTATTTTAAAATGTTTCTAAATTTTTGCCCTTAATTTAAAAATAGGAGATTTTGCTTTCCTCTTGAAAATTATAGAAAAAATAGTTGAATTTTTTGTTCTCCTCAGGTCCCATCAGTCTATTCCCTAGATATTTAGTCAGTGATGCTTAAATGTGAGTACAATGCTAATCAATTATTTTATTTCTGACAGTAAAAATTTATGTCTAGGGAAAACAATGTTTCATGTATCATCTATTGTTTCATTAACAAAAGTGACCTTTACTACATGGTCTCCTACCATTCTTTCATCAGACTACACTACAGAAAAAGTGAAAAGAGGGAAAAATAAATGATATTTGCTTTTGAGTTTCTGAAACTGAAATACCTGGTGCAAGATAGGTTGAAGGGGGGAGGATCTGTAATTGGAAACAATATTGAATTGCAAAAGACAGGTTTCTGATGATAGCTGTGCTACATAAATAAATAAGGTTTTCTCAACAATGATTCAATACACTCTTCCATGTTCATAATCTGTACATTTTTAAATAGTATTATAGAATATTATTAAATAGTATAATAGAATTACATAAAGTGAATCATAAAGAATATTGAACATAATAACAAATAATATAGACAATTATCAGGCCCATAATATTGACAGTTCAGTGTGAACAAACCTAACTGTATGACCTCATTTATATGGAACTAAGTGAACTCCTTCTCCCCTGAGAAAAGCCAGGTACCAGAGCTCTGGCACTCAGAGGCAATTGATACATAATTCAAAACTGTGCTAGTAAAAATAATAGATGAACTGGATATTTCACATTGCATATGCATAGAAAGTCACTATATGAAATCTATAAACACATAAAATTAAAATTATTACTAAAGTATAGATAATTCAGTGGTTTGTCTTCAATTATGCTTCTGCCCAATAGGAATGTACAGTGGTAAGACTCTTTAAAAGATACTCAGAATGATGTCTTTTATTTCATGTAAATTATGCCTTATTGAAACTGATTTTATAAACAAATTCATAAGCTCACGCACACAGGATAAGGTATTTGATTAAATTCAAATGCACATCTTATTAAATCACTATTTCCAGTTAATATTCATTGAATGTGTTTGTGCAGGATAGTTAGGATTTCAGTAATCAAAACTTTAAAACTTTCTTTCCAAGACTTCCAATTCTAGTTGTACATAAGCCTTTTTATATTTATGTATGTGTGCATTAATTAATAGATTCTCATCCATCCCATTCTGCCCTTGAACGTGCTATACAGCACAGAATGACCTTGAATTTCTGTCTCCATCCAACTGGAGCTGGGGTCTCAAGAGTGGACCATCATGCCAATGGATGCATAGCTGATGGTCAAACTCATGGTTTCTAATAAGCACACTACCAACTGAACTGCAACCCTACCTGTCACTTTTTCTATTTTATATCTATCCAATGCATTTGAATGTTGCAGTAAATCTCCAACCCCAATAAGCCCATGCGAAAACACACAACTCAGTTATATTTATAAGCTGCATGCCTAGATTGGACAGATTTACCACTACACTACTCTGTTCCCCAGCTGAGATTCCTTGCTACTTGCTGCTTCTCTGGGCCATCTGGTTCTGTACCATCTTCCTTCTACCTTCTCTTCCACCACCCTCTTCCTGTCTCCTTCCCTCTATTTCCCCACTCTCTAAAACCTCCAGCTCACCTTTCCTTTTCACTGCCCAATCACAGGTTCTAGCCTTTATTTGACCAGTTAAAATGAGAAGAAAGTTCATATAAAATCACCCAAATATGTAATCCACTCCTTGTTGGGGCAGCTCATCTTAAGAAAGCAGAATTAACTTCAGAATACAAACAGCACAGGGCAATCCGCAACATTTCCCCCTTTTGTCCAATTAAAAGGCTTCTTTTTTAAGATATAAATTGAGCACAAATCTTATAATTATGTAAATTATAAGGTATAAGATAAACTTAACACCCAGTCCATCAAATTTGTCAATTAGAGAAAGTACTCTACCATCCTTCCTAACTTACAGAATTATGATTTTATCCCTAGATTATGTTTAGATTTTAGCCTGTAATGCCATCTGAAAGCCATATCTTCCACTCAATAACCTCTCTCTCTCTCTCAATGTTAAACAACTTGAATTTGAATATTGTCTTAGTTAGGATTTTACTGCTGTGAACAGACACTATAACCAAGGCAAGTCTTATAAAAGACAACATTTAATTGGGACTGGCTTACAGGTTCAGAGATTCAGTCCAGTATCATCAAGGCAGGAGCATAGCAACATCCAGGCAGGCATGGTGCAGGAGGAGCTGAGAGTTCTACATCTTCATCTGAAGGTTGCTAACAGAATACTGACTTCCAGGCAGCTAGCATGAGAGTCTTAAAGCCCACACTCACAGTGACACACCTTACTCCAACAAGGCCATATCTACTCCAACAGGGTCACACCTTCTAATAGTACCACTTCCTGGGCTGAGCATATATGAACCATAACAATTATAAAACTAAAACTAGTCTTTAATCCTGTCAGAAATCTGAGAACGACTTAAGCATTATCTGGGTATATAGAAAGCACAAAACATAGCTTCTCAAACAATTTTAGAGACAGCCGACTACCTGGACAGTCCTCCAGTTCCTCTTTAAAACATCAGCCTTCAGCCTTCTGGGTCAGGATCATCTGATAGACCTTTGCAAAGCAGAATTATTAAAGACTGCTTATCCTGTGTTGGCAGACCCAACAATCAACTATTCTATGTAATGTGTTCTTTTCCTGGAAAGTATTTGTCAATAGATAAAATAGGCAATTTCTGTCCAGTGGCTATCTTATTGCAATATGCCACCATGCCTGGAGGTGAAAATGCTAAATTTCTTCTTTGAACCAAGAATGAAGTGCTATCAGGAGCAGACATGTCTCATGGTCAAATGATTAAATAACATTAAATATCATTATATATCTGTATGAACTGTTAAACCTTGACTATTTTTAATGATCTCTAATTGAAATATATCAAAAACATTCTTTTATAATTAAGTCAGAATCTACCATTACCATGAGTTTGTTATTTGGACCTTAATTTATATTGTTTAATCATCTAAAAACAGTTTGAACAGCAACCTTGTTAAATGAAGAAAGCATTAATAAAAGTGATATATGTGTTCGGCGGCCAGGACCTCAGCTTGGGCCACAGGGCTCCATAGCCAATTAGCGCCGGGAGAAAGATACCCTCCCAGGAGCTTGGAAAAGCCGGGAGTGGGCACAAGACAAGTTCCATAGCTCACCAGGAACTGCCCCGAACCTGCGAGACACAGGGACTGAGGTAGGCAGGCATAGAAACCCCCTGGATCCCAACAGCTGCGGCTTTGGCAGGAGACTTCTGCCTGGGCCACCAGGGTTCCATAGTCAAGCAGCTCCAGGAGAAAGTTACTCACCCAGGAGCGTGGAAAAAACACCTCTCAGAGAGAGCTGGTCTTCAAGGAGTATTGATACAGAGGCCTACAGGTGAGAAAAGCCATAGTCAGAAAGTAAGATCAGCTAACATCAGAGTTAACAAAATGACAAAAGACAAGGGCAAGAACCTAAGGAACAGAAACCAAGGCCACTTAACATCATCAGAACCCAGCTCTCCCACCACAGCAAGCCCTGGAGTCCCCAATACACCAGAAAAGCAAGACTCAGATTTAAAATCATTTCTCATGATGATGATAGAAGACTTTAAGAAAGAAATTAACACCCTTAAAGAAACACTAGAGAACAGAGGTAAAGAACTAGAAGCCCTTAAAGAGGAAACACAGAAATCCATTAAAGAATTACAGGAAAACACAATCAAAAAGACAAAGGAAATAAAAA
>CM052716.1:61572173-61596705 GCA_028551405.1 Uromys caudimaculatus
TTTGATTTTTTGACTTGAACTTGATTTGAAACTGAAACAAATTTCTTTTGAAATTCACATCTAGACTTTTTTAAGATGTCTAAATTTATTACTTTGGGGGTCATTTTTGTCAAAATCTTGAATAAAGTTACCTACATCTGGCATGATAAAAAAAATGATGGTACTAGTAAAGAAGAAGTTAAAATGTTTTCTAAACTGTAGAGATTCATCTACATTTTCATGTTTATGTACACACATGTGTACATGTATATCTACTACAAAGAAAATGCATCCTATCAGTAGTAAACACACCTGATATCCAGACCTTGGTCTATATCATCACTTCCTATTTAAAGAAAGAGGGGTTCATCGATGAAATGCTGCTTGGTTCCCAGGATTGGAACAGTATAGATTTGATGGGATTAGGAACATTTCTTATAAATTAAGAAAACATTAAACAACACAAAATCATGGAGGCATATAACTGGGACCCAGGGGACAGCTAGATGGGGTTGCCACTAACTAAATGCAAAATGCTGAAAATGGTAAAAAATTTCAGTGAAGTCATGAATTATAAACCATTAAAAAATAAGTAGTCTTTAGACTATACCAATAATAAATAGATATATAAAAAAATACAATGGGAGAGGAAACTCAGCTTTAGTTGAATGCTAAAGAGCAACTAGTAAGCTGGAGAAAGTGCTGAAGATAGAAACTCATCTCACACCGTTATGGCGACAGTCGATCAAGAATCATCAGTGGTACTACACCTGGGGGAAATTTTCTCTTAGAAACAGGATAGCTCCATGATCTTAAAATGATTTCTCAGTGCTGTGTTGAAAACATATGTTAAAGAAACTAAAATAAGAAGGCTTGAGGCTGGGTATGGGATAACACATGCATTGATTAGAGGGAAGACAGATCTGTGGGATAATAAAGTGAGAAAGCCAGTTTTATCCAGTTCCAATGGGCTCCCTGGTAATCCCTTCTCCATCCAAGAACACAAGAATACAAGGCATTGTTTACCTTTCACACATTTTTCATCTAATTGGAACAGACTATACTATGGGTAAAGATGACATCTGAAAATCCTAAATTATTCCTGGAAATAGGTCATCTGGGACTGCCCTACACAAGAAGTTACATATGAGGAAATCAAGATAAACGTCAGCTACACCTTCATAGTTAAGATCATTGTCACCCTTGCATAGCCAGTAATTCTTGGGGCCCGTGGCAAACAAACAGCTATTCACATAACATGGGAACCAAGAAGAATATGATTTAAAGTGTGGCAAACTAACTCAGTCATGGTCTATATCTAACAAACTAAGCCACATCAAGGTCATTAAATGAACAGAACATGATACACTCCTGATTGTGCTTGAGAATAATACACCTCCATTGCTTCAACCCAAAGGATGCCAAGAAGCCAACCAATCTCAATAGAAAGTACCTCAGTCTTGGTCCAGTTTCTGATATCTCTCTCTCTCTCTCTCTCTCTCTCTCTCTCTCTCTCTCTCTCTCTCTCCTCTCTGAACTTCCCTTTCTCTGTCTAACCTTACTTGGAGCGTTTCTTGAAGCACAGATGCCTGACATTATTTGCAGAGTGTCCCTGTGCAGAGCTCTCTGCAAGCAATGCATGACTCAGCACACAAGTCCTGCTCTAGCTTCCCACCCATATGATAATTAAGTACTTACTATGTGATGACCAATCATACTCCTAAGAGCCCTATATATCCCACCCCTGGAACGCAACAGTAAAGTTGAGCTGTCATACTGAAGCTAACTAGCAGAAGTTTTTCTGTCTTATGGAAGTCTGAATCCTGCTCACCACTTCTGCTCTTTCCACACTCATGGGCTGCTGACCAACAACCCAACCACCAAAGAAATTGAGACCCACAAATAGTGTGATAAAAGACAAAGACTAAAAAAGTCTTCTGGTTAAAGGGAACTAAAGTAAAATATACAATGGATAAATATAATTTCTAACCACTGATTATATTAAGTACTAGAGAAGGAAGGCATCATAAAGCTTAAGAGAATGTTAATAGATCCTCTGACAAAGTTGAGATAAGCCTGATAAATTAAAATTTATAGCATTGATTTATAGCATATAGTATATGTGATTATATACAAGAATATAATGCATAGTTTAAGGCAATATTTGGGAGTTTCATATCATGGTGCACACTATGTTTTTTAAAATATCAGGAAAGAAACAAAGAAAGTAAAAGTTATAAGCCAAATGGAATACAATATTTAAAAATGGTTCAAATTCAGTTAAAGAATATATATACATATTGCTTTCTAATCTATCTGTCCAGGATTTTGTTAGTTACATTTTTTACAAATATTTCATAAACAAAAATAATAATCAAAATTTACTTTATCATGGATGAAAGGGCATAGGCCCCACCTTGATGATTTATTGTAGTTAGAAAGGAGTGTTTTGCTCTAAAGTGGTATAAACATTTATGAACTGCCCTTTACTTCAGTAAGTAACCTCCCTTCCATACTTAGGCTAGAAACTCAATTAATCTCAGTGAGCTATTCAAAACAATGGAAGAAATGAAACAAGTCGGAGAAGATGCTGAGAAGGATCCAAGAAGACAAAGGAGAAGAGAGAGGCGGTGATCATAGCTAAAAGTAATTATATAAATGCATAAAACCATGAAACAGAAATTAAAACCTTGAAACTCAAACATTTTTTACCTCCTGCTTTTAGAGAGGCACCACAAATGTGGCAGTATGTTGGCCAAAGAGGACATCCAACATCAAGCCTGCTTGGGAGCTTAGAAAAACAATGGAGGAAACATCCAGTGCTGAATGCAATTCTAGATCTAGGCTTTGGCTGGCTTGAATGACCTGGTGAAATGCCATTTTCATATGTATATATACTTGAAATCTAATCCTTTCTAGTCTGTTGGAAGTCAAGGAAGATATGGTAGAAGCACAGTGTGGCTGTGTCACTGTAGTTGTCAGTGATCATATGAGCCTTGCCATCTGACTTGCCCTTCCAACAGTCACTGTGTAGCTGACTCCTGAAACTGGAGAATTGACCATCATCTCCAACCAGCTTCCACTGTTCTGAAAGATCTACTCAACCAACCAACCACACACACACACACACACACACACATACACACACACACACACACACACACACATTGTGGAATACCCTAGTGCTGTTTGTATTTTGATATTAATTCTGCTTCCACAAAAGGGGCTGCCCCGACTAGGAGTGGATCGCATACTCAGGTGATTTCATGTGAACCTTCTCCCCATTTTAACTGGTCAAAGGTTAGAGCCTGTGATTGGGCAGTGGAAGGGAAAGGTGGGGCTGGAGGTTTTAGACAGGGAGAGAGAGGAAGGAAGAAGAGGAGATGAGGAGAGAGAGGGGAGAGAGGAAGACAGAGGAAAAGGAGGTAGAAGTAAGATGGAGAAGAACCATGGGGCCTGGAGGAGCCACAAGTAGCAAAGGATCTCGTAGGTGGGGAATAGAGTAGTATCATGATATATCTGCCTGCTCTAGGCGTGCAGATTATAAATATCATAACTAAGTTGTGTGTTCTTTGCACTGGCTTATTGAGGATGGAGTGATCCATACCAGAGAGAGAGAGAGAGAGAGAGAGAGAGAGAGAGAGAGAGAGAGAGAGAATTCATTAATACACAGCGAATATGACCTAATTTCTATCCCTTTTCCTTAGGCTATGAGTACCTACGAGTACCAGTGAGTACCGTATCACACATATAACTCTTTTAGGCCACTGTGTGTAGTGACCAATATCAGTAACTTTGAAATCAGAATTTTGGTTTTAATCTCAGTTCTGCTATATAGGATCTGATGAAAGTTAAGGAAAGTTAGTTAAGTAATCCAATATGAATTTGTTGCCTTCTCTATTAAATAAAAGTGAGTTTACTGACATGTCCTACATAGGATTACTTTGAAGGCATGGAAAGCCAATGATAAATATCGGATGTTTTACACACATACACACACACACACACACACACACAGACACAGACACACACACATATATGGAGAGAGAGAGAGAAAGAGAGAGAGAGAGAGAGAGAGAGAGAGAGAGAGAGTATAAATAGAAATAATTCTACAATAACTCTCATATCTATTAAGTACTAAGGATTACTCTGTTATAAAAAGCCAATGACACTTTCTGCCAAATGCCTCATTCCTTACCAATTTCCTTCTACTTCATAATGTTAAGTACCCACTTTGTGGAAGAATACAAAGATAATTTAAAAACTAGTTTTTATTCTAAATATTTCCATGGTATAATAATGACATAAGACATAACTGATTATAATTCATGATATTACTTCCATGGGATATTATATACCTTTTTCTAAGTGAAGTGAACAGCACTTGAAGTGGTGATTTTGAAGGTGTTAATTTTTTTCTGTAGGAAATTTGTATGAGGTAAGAGTTTTGAAGAGGACACTAGGGGATCAGGAAAGGAAAGGAGGATATTTCAAATGAAAGAAACAAAATGAAGTTGAGTTCGATCATCAAAAAATCATTTTTCTTTCTTCTCATACCCTGTATCCCAGTGGCATGACTCAGCCATTCAGAAACTTCACAGCACATTTGCAAATTTTAATTATCTCAGTCCTGTCATGTTTTCTCCTTTTTCTAATATCAGGGTTTTTTCTTATTGGTCTCAAATCACAAAGAGTTGTCACAGTGTCTAGAAGCTATATAAATTCAAGACCAAAAGAAATTTGTTAATTTGGATTTTCCAGTTTATGTTGTAAAGTTTCTTCATTACACAATTCATTTTAAGTAAAGTTGAATTTACATAACAAATATTATATTTTAATTTTAGTTTCTGTTGCGCTCTCTCCCGTTGGGGGAAGCGCAGTGAGCGTAGAGTCTCCGGGTCCGGGGACCGCCAGGGGTCGGGTCCGCAGAGTACGCCCTGGGCTTCAAGGATCACCACTGCAGCCCTCTTCGTCCGCCGACTCGGTGCCCAAGCCACTGCGTGCTTCCTAGCGCTGCCGGTCTCGGCCAGTGGCTTGGCCGAGGTGTAGGAAGGGAGCGGACCAAGATCAGCCGTGGGCATCCACCGGCTCTGTTGTGCTCAGAGCACTCGCCGTCCTGCGTCCCAAGAGTCACAGCTCCCTTAGATAAAGTTCTCGGACGCCAAAGTAGTTTCTATCTTTATTTGTTCAAGATGGCGGGCAGCGCTCCCAGGGCAGACGAGTGGAGAAGGAGGGGAGAGAGAGAGAGAGAGCTGGGTCAAGGTGTTCTACTTATAGTTCTGAGAGAGGGGGCGGGGCTTGGTAGTTGATACTTTCCATTGGCCAGCTTGGGAGCCCTAATCGTTGCCTCATTTGCCTATAGTTGATATTTTCCATTGGCCAGCTTGGGAGCCCTAATTTGCCTATACACAAGTTTTACACGCCAGGCCTCTTTCCATACAGGGGTTGTAATATGAAGAATTTCCCAGGAGCGTTGGCCAGAAGCATAAATTCTGGTCCCTGGTGTATGTACCACCCGGTCTCCCAGAGCTTCCAGCCCATGCTCAACCGGGCATCACAGATCACTGCCCCACAAGTTTCACTGTTCTATATATAATATATTTCAGTCTCCAAATACTCCTGAGGGTCTAAAGAATACCTTACTCACTTTATGATATACACCTTTGTCAGTACTTAAAGTAATTGAATTTTATTTTTAAAATATGACTTTGGAGTGAATTTTCTGTCCCTAAGGATAATTTTTATTTTATATTAATCAATTCATAAAATGTCTCATTTCTCCTACAATAAACTTTACAGTAAAAATATATCACATTTTTCCAAAGTTTTTCCAAGGTAATTGGCATTTGTCTGGCCAGTTCCTACAATAGGAATACAGATTGTTAAGTGTCCTCTGGAAGAAATGGAGCATCTTCCCTGTTGCAGGTTTCTACATTTGTCCAAAAGTACCCCACAGCTTAGGGGCTAAGTCAGCAATATGCACAATTCCCTATGGTTCTGGGGATGGCAGGTTTATATGAAGAATGTTTGTTTAACATGGTTTCTAAATGTGTAGGTGAGTAAAACTGTGGGGAGGGTCACCTAGGGCCCCTTATTCCTGTCCCTGCAGTGTGGGTGGGAAGTGGAACATCTGTGGGTTGGCAGAAAAACCTATCTGTCTTACTTTTAGACAAATGTAGAAGCCATCTGCCTCCTGGCTCTCTCCATTTCTCCTTCCAGACATCTTTTTTCTCTTTCCATTCCCCATTCTTGAACCTCCTGTGTTTTCTCCATATCATTGGCCTGGACTTTCTCTCAGCTCTCAAAGGCTGAGGATTAGTTTCTAATAAGGTGATGGACTTCTAAGAAGCTGCAAGCCTCAGAAATATTGGAATCCAATAAAGTGGATTCCCCTGCTCCAGTTCATAGCAAAGGTCAAGAAAATGTCCACTATGCTTCTCACTGCTCAGTGAGAAGTTAGGAGGGGTCTGTGGTTAGCCATCCTTATTTTATTAACTTGTTGGTTAAAAATAGAATAAGACCAAATTTGTTTGAGCTTTTTCCTCTTTCCCTTATAGTGAATTTAAAGGAGACCAAGATAAGGATAAAAATCTATTCTCAAAATATGCTATTAGGTACTTAACTAGTTGATAATTTTAAAAGAGTAATAAAGAGAACAATACATGATTCGTGTAAAACATCACTTTTGATTAGTTTTTTATTTGTTTCTTTCTTTCTTTGGGTGGTGTGTGTATGTATGTGAGAGGGGGGAGGGAGAGAGAGAGAGAGACTGTGTATGTACAGCTTTGTGTTTTATGTTTTAAATAAAAATGGGGAGATAGTACAGTATGTAGTAATACTTGTGCAAATCTGAAGATCTAAGTTCAGATATTCAGAACCCAAGTAAAGGCTGGACAGGTAGATGCACAGTTTCAGTGATCCCAGCATGCTGTAATGAAGAAATAGAAAAAAAAAGTTTGTAGGAGCTCAAAGTCCAATTAGCCTACTTACATAGGGCTGAAGAAATACTTTCTTAAAGCAAGGTCTAAATGCCAGGACTGATCCTAAATGTCCTCTGATGTTTACTTGTGTGCTGTGTCACTAAAACACCCACACACATACACACAAGCAATAACACACACATACAGATAAACACTCACAGACTTGCAAAGACATACACATACAAAGAAAAGAAAGGAGAAAGAAAACAATTAAGTGAATAGTATTTTAATCCTGTGTTTTGATGTAATTGTCATGTAGATACCCTAAGGGTAATAGTAGTTATAAACACAGAATATCAGAAAGCTGAAATGTGCATTTCTAAATATGTCTAGTATTGCCCAAAGATGTAAGACAGCCAAATAGCACTTCTTTATGTTTAATTCTTAGCAAAACTGGAAAATCATCACAGTAATATAAAGGAAAAAGACAGGCATTAAGTTAGGATAAACATTTTAAATGACAAAACAAAGCTTCCATTCAGATCCCTGATGAGAAATATTGTTCTAGTGGAAGATTGGAAAAGGGTTAATTTCTATTTTATTTTACTTTATTTATTTTTCTCTCATATATTACATCCTAACCATAGTTTCCCTTCTCTGTCCCTCCCTTCCTCCCAGTACTTCCTCCAACATCCACACCTCACCACAACTCTTGCTTCCCCCTTAGAAAAGACTAGGCCTTCCAAAGATATCAGCCAAGTGCAGTATAACAAGCTACAATAATACCCAACATATACCATCACATCAAAACTAGACAAGGCAACCCAGTAGGAGGAAAGGGATCCCACAAGTAGGCCAAAGAGTCAGGAACAGCCCTAGCTCCAATTGTTAGGATTTACAGTAGAACACCAAGTGTCTTACTTAAGGTTTTCATTGCTGTAAAGAGACACCATGACCACAGCAACTCTTATAAAGGACATTTAATTAGAGCTTGCTTCCAGATTCAGAGGTTCAGTCTATTATCATTATGGCAGGAAGCATGGCAGTGTCTAGGCAGGCGTAGTGCTGGAGGAGCTAAGAGTTCTACCTCTTGTTCTGAAGGCAGCTAGAAGACTGACTTATAGGAAGGTCTCAAAGCCCACTCCTCCAACAAGGCTACACCTATTGCAACAAAGTGACACCTCCTAATATTGCCACTCCCTGGGTCATGTATATTCAAACCAGCACACCAAACTACTCAGACATAAAATATATGTAGAGGACCTAGGTTAGACCTCTATTGGTGCCCTGATCTCTTCAAGTTCCCATAAGTCCCTGAGGGCCATGTTCTCTTGGTGTGCCCCTGACCCCTGTGGTTCCAGCTTTCCTTCCTTCCCCTCCTCCACAGGATTCCCGAAGTTCAGCCTAGTGTTTGACTTTGGTACTCTCCATCTGCTCGCATCAATTGCTTGATGAGCTCTCAAGCAGTTGTTAGACCTAGGTAATAATTTATTAACTCTAACTGTCCCCCATAATCATTAATAGTTTGCAAGAATAACCATATTATTATAGACCACAAATTTATGCCTAACCACTTTGGAAGAGGCTTTTCTGTGCAACTCTACACAGCACAGAATGCAGCCAGGTAGTGCTAGTCAAGCTGGTGGTAGGACTGGGCTTTGGGGACAAGATAGCTTTAATTGTTTGCTTATTCTATGAATGTCCTCCCCTTTTGTGGACTCTAAGGAACTTCCCAGGAGGCTTTTGAGTAGAGGAAGTTTCTTACCTTAAGAGCTTAGGGTTTTAAGAGGTAAGAATGGAAACTCTCAAAATTGTCACATCTGAGAAGGACACTGGCATATTCTAATTTCTGCCATACTCTCCTAGTGACAGAGGTCCCAGGAAGGATACTCCCCAATTCTTATGAAAATAATTTGTGTAACTATACACAATCCGCCACAGTTCTAAAGCTAATTCTAATCATTGGCCTGTGTGAATCACAGAGAAGACTTATTGATGTAAATTAGAATCAATGATAGATCAATCTACAGATACCATTATTTCTAGTAGATTAAAAGGTAGAATTAAGAATGACAAAATACCCTCTGTTTATAGTCTGGAGATTATAGGCCCTAGGGATGGGGGAGGTAGGACTGCTGTTGTTACTTTTGCTAAGTGGTGATGTTGTTAAACTCCCTTCTGAATATTTGTTTTTATACCAATAGATCTGTGCTGCTGTCAGCCTTGGTGAGGTAAGTCTTTCTGCAGTGAGCATTAGTCAGTGTGGGCGGGCACTGGGGCGGGAAGCTGCCAGCTCTTCTTTTTACTATTTCCCACAACATTTGCATATACCTGACAAAAGATTAAACTAATCAAAATGCTAGCATAGGGGTGGAGATCTGATCACAAAGCCTAGCCCTAACTGAAGAGCAATTAGCAGTTGATGGCTACTGGGGGAAGAAGAGTCAGTTTGTCTTGAGCATGTTGCCATGGATGGGTTTCTATGCTCAAATAGATGGCTAAAAACCCATTTATCGTTTCCACGTGTGCAATACTAAATGTACTCAGTGGGATAGATTAAACAAAGAAGATATAAAGTTGGGAGGGGAACATGTTGAAGGATGTACAAATGGAGTTGGACAGAGGACATAGACATCATCAAACTAAATTTTATATATGTATAGAATTCTCATAGAATAAATATAAATATTGTTTCAAATATTTTAACGTGAAAAAGGACAGAGCAAACTCTTCTAAAAATTGAAGAGGGGCCTGAAAAGAAGGTTTAACTGTTAAGAGTACTTGCTGCTCTTGCCAAAGAATCAAGTTTCAGGGGATCCAATGCCTTCTTCTGACTTTCATGAACATACATGGTGTACATACATACATATAGGCAAACCATAACAGATAAAACGAATACTCTTTTAGAAACAATACTCACAGGGACTCCATCTAGATTAGGCAAAGATAGACTCCACTTTAGATAGAATTTACAGCTATGTTTAAGAAATAGATTCATAGATATGTAGATGACCGATAGATGATAGATGATAGATAGAGGTATAGGTAGATAGATAGGTAGATGATAGGCAAACCAACAGACTGACAGATAGAGAGCTAGATGACAGAATATAGTCCTGTGATTGGTTAACTCCTGTTACTTGCTGAGATTTAGCTTGAATGAAATATTTTTATACACCTCTTAGGATATAGTTCACTATGTAAATGGTACTTTCAGCCAAATTTTATCATCAAATGAAGAACATATTTAGACTAATCTTAATTTAACAAGTCCATAAGATGTCATTTAAAACATTATAATTTTTTAATTATAATATAATTATACCATTTCTCCCTTTCTTTTTTTCCGTCTAACCCCTATTATGTACCCTGTCTTGTTCTTTTTCAAATTCCTGGCTTCTTCTTTTCATCTGGTATTGTTGCATACATAAGTAACATTATACAGACTGAAAAGGTTATATTTATGTATTTAAGGATATATACAGTGACCCTGTTTTAGAAGGTGTCTAGTGGCCTTGTCTGATGTTGATGTTCCATGAAACCGTTATGTTCAGCAGGAATAAACCGATTCCTAATACAGGGTAGCTCCAGATGTCAGAAGATACTTATCTCTTCCCCACCCTAATCATGCTGCACATAGTTTTTAATCTGTATTTCCTTTTATATCCAATTTCTGTATCGAAAAACAAACAAGCAAACAAAACAACAACAACAAAAAAAACTAGCTCTTAGCACTTCGTTTCATATTTCGCCATGACACCCTTTGTGCTACAGTACTGTTTGCTCAGTTACTTGTGTTCCCTCGGACAGGACTACAATGTACATCTTTCAATGCTGGAAAGAACCATAATCAAAACGTGTTATTATTTCACATGAAAGAATTTTTATTTCTTGTTCCATTAACTTGAACACACACGGTTAAGCAGCTTTAGTTACTTCAATAAATTGTTTCTGGAAGAAGATCCCAAGAATCCTAGATCTAAACTCAGAAAACAGATCAGGTCCTAATGAATTATTGATGGTAAGATACCACATAGTGCTGGAGCGCGCTCATTCTAGATTCAGACTACATTTCCCACAATCCATCGGAGCCTATATGGCTCCCGGTATTATCTGAACTACAAAACCCATAATCCTCAGAGCCCGCCCGTTGACAGCGTTTCAGGAAGTCCCTGCTGTAGTTCCCATCTTCCCTTTCGGTCTTCGAGCTTTGGATTGCAAGGTCGTGAAGAAAGGAGAGTGAGGTAGTGCGGCCATTTCTTCTGATTTCCGTCTCTGCGTTCGTCGCAGAACTAACAGCAGCGGCATGTTGGGCCAGAGTATCCGGAGGTTTACCACCTCCGTGGTCCGTCGCAGCCACTATGAGGAGGGTCCGGGGAAGGTGAGTGAGGCCTGGCTGCTTAGAGGCAAGGTGATGCTCGGCCCTACTCGCTTATCTCAGGGCCGGCCTAGAGCTTGTGGGGAGGGAAGTGGCCTGTCAGGAGCTCGGGTAGACACGCAGGCCCCTCAGTCCACATCCCCGGGAAGGCTGGGAAGCACAGCGCCTAGCCGCTGCCTCAACGCCGCCTGTCAGCCACCTCCGTCCAGAGCGAGGCCTGGAAAGTTAGGTTGAAGCTGGGCGGCGTCGGAGATGAGTGAAGGTCATTGGAAACAAAAGGCAAAGAGGGCCTGTGGATTAGCCGTTTAAACCTGCAAACTACATTAGAAGCGGCGATCCTCGCCTAGGCCGGGTTTAGCCCCAAGGGTAAGTAAGGAAACCAAGTAGTTAGTGGTAACTGCCCCGCAGTTGTTAGGAGAGGCCTGCTAAAGGAAGAGGGAGGATGTAGAATAGCTACCTAGGAAAAAGCGACACTGTAATGTGCACGGGGTGGAGAATTTCTTTATTTAACAACGAACTAGAATGGGGTGTTTCTTTCTAAAGTTACTATTTTAGAGATTGTTTTTTCAAGTATTCAAAACACAAGACCTTTCCATCTAATAGGATTTACAGATTGGTATTCAGAAAACCTGGGTGTGTGTTTAAAATGATCTGTTGAATGCACCTGATTATAAAATACGCGACTGCCCCCGACCCTTTTATTAGAGTAAGTTCAAATGCGTTGAACGAATTTTTTTGCCGCGTTTTCTCTTTCCCAACAGAATTTGCCATTTTCAGTGGAAAACAAGTGGCGGTTACTGGCTATGATGACCGTGTACTTTGGATCTGGATTTGCTGCTCCTTTCTTTATAGTAAGGCACCAGCTACTTAAAAAATAAGGATATTTAATTCATCCCTTTAACAGGTAATTAATAAGTTTCTAATTTTCCTAAAACAGTCATTTTTGTTCTGTAGCCTATACACTCTCCCACAACATACAAGTAGATAGTTGTCTGCTGATTCCTGAAGGTAAGTGTAAATGTGATATTGGTAGAGGCAGTTTGGGAAAAAAATAAGTTTTGATTAGTAAAGGTCTGTGTTTAACAAGTAATCCTTTACTCCAATAATCTGAACATAATTGTACAACACACCTGTAAGATAAGTAATATTAAAACCCCGTGGAAGACAAAGATAAGTTGATTGAGGTTCCATAGCTAGTAGCTCTAGTGTAGGGTTCCTACATAGGGTAATCTTGTTCTGTGTATCACACTTCATAAATCAGTCTTGTGTCTTCTAGTAAAATAACTGACTCTTCTGAGTTAAAAATGCCCTAGGAATATTCCACCTTTGACATTACCAAATGTCATTGACATCTACAAAGTTGATAGGGAAGAAAACCTGAAGTGTTCCAGTGTTATTTTCATTTCTACCAATCCTAGTTATCTATTTTATGGTATTAGTAAGTTAGTCTGCTGAGGTTGAGAAATAGACTAAGTTATTACTCCATCTCCATAGACATGTTTCCTAGTGGTATCGTAGATCCCTTCATAGACATATAGGTTTATTTAGCATAATTCATGTAGATTTTGGTACATGTGATGAAGCAAATCAGTATGAATAAAATGATACTGTAAACGCTTTCTGATGTATCAAATTGATAGATGCTATGAAATTGCTGTAACTTGTAAAGTCAGGCTTCTAATGCCATTAATTTTGCTTTTATTTTGCAGAATGAAGAAAGTTTAAGAGATATGATCTGAAAGTTGGATTAAACTCTTGAACTCTTGTACTAGAAAAAATTGTAAATAAACTAATAACATAAATATTTAATGCCTCATTTCTGCAATAAGGAATGTGATAAGTTATTTTGTTTTGTTAAGAACTGTATAAGCTGGGCAGTGGTGGCGCACACCTTTAATCCCAGCACTCGGGAGGGTGGGGGGGCAGAGGCAGGCGGATTTCTGAGTTTGAGGCCAACCTGGTCTACAGAGTGAGTTCCAGGACAGCCAGGGCTACAAAAAGAAACCCTGTCTCGAAAAAACCAAAAAAAAAAAAAAAAAAAAAAGAACTGTATATAGGGGTTGGAGTGATGGGTAAGTACATAACATACTTAAAGGGCATGTTTATAAGGTCTGGTTTTCTATCCTTGAGTACCCTGATTAAAAGCTGGCAAGCATAGTAGACTGCTTTTGATCCCAGCACCTAAGAGGCATAAAATCCCTAGTCAAGCTGGTTAGCTAAGCTAACTAGGAATTAACACTGAGCCCTGCTTTCAACAAAAGACCTTCCTTTAAAGGGCAATGGAGGAAGATACCTGAAGTAACTATGGTCTTCCATGTGCATGCATACACATGTCTCAAATGAGAATACAAATTCATAAAAACACAATTGCATATGATTTAGATTTTTATATTCTTAAGTTACTGGATTTCATTTCAATTTCATTTCTTAAATCAGGAACATGTAGACAACAATTTGAATATACACATTCAATTTAAAGGAATTTAAAAGTAGCCTTTGGAGATAAAAGTTAGTTTCTCAGTGATTAATCATTTGAAGAACCAATAACAGGTTCTAGTGAATTGCGTACTTTGACTATTTCTTTCTAGATTTATACCCTAATATTAAAGGTTTTGTATCTGATAGTACTGCTAACCAATAAGTCTTGCTTAGAACAGGAGTAGAATAATTCCAAGGGAATATAACGACATATAAATCAAATAATTTTTCAGGAGTGTCCTGGATGGGAGGTAAGAGAGAGTTCCCACTAGTAATTTTGTCACTGAGTAGTATTTGTTAGCAGTGAAATACTCCTTAGCACAATAAATATATAAAAGTAGATTCCTGCATTCTTAAAATGATGGTGAACACTTAGTGAGTCTAAAATATTGAATATGCCTACAGGACAATTATAGGAAAGAATTCATATATACCTGAAAGGATTCGTGGCTTGAACAGCTAAAGCCTTTAGCTGATATGATGCAGCTTAATGCATAGTACAATCAACTGTCTAACCTCCAAAGTCTGTACATCATAGTTTTTACAGTTATATTTGGAAAAAAAGCTAAACCTGCCAAAGAGTAACTTAATATTAATTTCACATAGGCTCTTGGTTAGTATAATTGCCACTAAAAATGGTTTTAATAATTAAAATTAAGTTGACTTCAGAAAAAAATTGCATTCCCCTAGAAACAAGTAATCAGACCTTTTGCAATATTTCTCAGACTCCAGAGCACAGGATTAAGCTAAGCAGGTAATCTGGAATAATAGAAGGAATGTGGGTTTGGCATAAAGGCATGCATGGCTAAAAAGAACAGACCAAACTCTGTATTAGCAAGGGGCTCTTCACATTTCTTAAAAGGTTAGGTATGAGTGTCAAAACTATTTGCTTATAATCAGCATAAAAAGTGTGGGCTAGTATTTGAGGATTGGGCCTGGCATGCAAGCATGAGATTCCTAGAATCCATCCAAAGTCTACCTGGAGGCTCCTGCCTGTAAACAAAGCTGAGGGAAGAATGCTGGCCAGAGAAGAATAGGTCCCTTAAACACATGGGGCAGCCAGCCTACCTTTTATCTTTGAATCTCAAGTTCAGTTAAAGACATGTCTCAAGGTCTTGGCACCTGCATTCATCCATGTCAAGAATGAAAACATTTCTAGGATTTAGGTATAGAAAATTGAAATGGGTTGGAATGCTCTGTTGAAGGTGGTCCTAGAACTGATGCAAGAGGTGAGTATTTCTAACACTTGCCTGAGCTATAGTTTATACAGTGAAATGACACTTAAGCCTTACCATGTCTTAAGGGGATGTGGTGTACTCTACCCTCTTGAAAGTAAAAATCAGTATGAACCATGGCGTTTAGTCACATTTCAGTAATTTCAACCTCATATTAGTACCTTAGCTCAGGGTTTCTGTACCACTGTCATGTCTTTATTTAGTTCAGATATCATCTTTAGTTTGTCTCTGTTGAGGCCTTCCATAATCTGAAACACTGCACATTAAGTCTCCAACTCTCAGTAGTTTTATAATTAACCATGTATTGAAATTATTCATTCCAATGTGCAGGTTTTCCATACAAATTTCTCATCTTTTGAGATGGAAGAGGCTTGATTATTCATGTATTTCATCTGTAATCTAGTAAGTGGTGAATGAACATCTTAAGAGAATTCAGAACCAAAAGTGATACTCCCTTAAAAGACAAATTAACAGCTTGTATGTTTCAGTAAGTGAAAATTTTCCCCAAACTGAACTAGGATCTTCCAAATATGAATATTTTCAAATAATTCAAATGTGGAAACACAAAGGAAGGATTTATGTAATGTAACTCAGGAGTGCATGATTTATTCCATTTTACTTAATTTTCTTTGCTCAAACTTCACTGATGATGGAAAGATATATTGATTTATCTTCTGGCAGACAAAAGGTAGATTTATATTCTAAGAAAAGAAACTAGAGCTTAAGAGACCAGGCCTCACTGAGGCTCTGACGAGACAGCCCAACCAAAAAGCATGGTAGAGAGTTCTCAAAGGAATGAGTCAGGTTGCAATAGAGGAGGGCACCAAATTGACCTTTGTGTATATATCTACACTGTATGCACATATATACGAAATTTTAAGGTTAAGATGAGTCCCATAGGTATTCCCTTAACTGAAATTCCTATGACTTTAGCTGTCACCACATCAAAATCTTAAAATTTTAATATATTAACAAATTATCTTTTGTTCTTATAATTTGTATACAGAAAGGAAGAAAGACCTGCAATGTATATGTTAATAAAGTGAAGGATTTTTAGAATAAGATAAAGGTGATTTTGGATAGACTTGAATTCATATTTAAATAGAAGTATAAGCAATCTAATCGGTACCTGACTTACAAGTCCATAAGACTTTTGATAAATATGAGAGAAGCAAACTCTACCTTTGTTTTGGCAAAGGAAAAGTAAGAACAGAACTGATATTTGAGCACAGGCTGTTGAAAGGCAATGTACTGTTCAACTTTCTGGTTCAGGGATTAAGTCCCCACCAGTCTAGGTCCCTGAGAGACAGTAGTGAGGAGAAGTCTTTATTAAATATATAGAGGGAGGAAAAAGCAGATTGTTTTAAGTCTATGGGGTTTCCTTTAAAAAGATCAGCTTCTCTACATCTCTAATTCTGCAACACAGAATGTGGCAAATAGATCCCCAAGGCCATTTTCAATTTAAAGTAAGTGTATCTCTTATTACATCTAAGGAAGCACAACAGACTAAATCAGAGATAGGAAAAATCTCTTAAACATTCCCTCTCTGTGGGAATAGGACTCAGAAGGAGGGAGGGTAAATAGCCTTGGGCTTTCAAAGTGTGTTTTGTTTCAGATGCAGCTAGTAGGATCTGCTACTCTTTCTTTTTGATAAACCCTATTCACTTATTAGACCCCTTTGAAAAAATTAGAAATGTAAGTTCCCTTTTCCTTGTGACAGCATCATACCATAGTACACTGGCTTTCTAATCCTATGATTTTGGTATACTAGCAAACAATGCATATCTATTTTGCTTTCCTCAGTAGTTACTTTAACTGAATTTGTCTATTATTCCTTCAAAAATTCATATCCATCCCCAATTTTCTCTGCTCCAACAAAAGATGTAAATTATTCAAGGTTTTAACAGGATTGTGTGTACTTTAGTATAAGCTTTGTGTGCCTTCTTTGCTGGAATTAAAATGTACTACTGTAATAAATACTGGGTTTTCAACAAATACATTTAGATAAATATTGTTAAGGACAAATACTGAGTTCAGTAAAACTAAGTAGATATAAACTACCCCAGATGGTCTCAGACTCATTCCTTCATTCCCAGAAAAAGCCACATATGGATAATTTTATCAGATTCACATCTCAACCCTAACCTGTTTTGCTTACTGTATCCCATTCATGTCCATAGCTGCTTTATTCATAATAGCCAGAATTTGTCAATAGCCTAGATGTTCATCAATATATGAGTAAATAATGACAATATGAAACATTTCTATAACAGAATAGTCTTCAGGTGTTGGGAAAAATGAAATATATAATTAGCAGGTAAATGGATAGAACCACAAATAATTATAGTAAAAAAGACAAATATTGAATATTTTCTTTTATATGTAAATGTTAGATTTTAAGCTTTTAGACCTGTTTCAATCCCAATAATCAAAGGGACCAGAGGAAGGAGGGTAACTTCCAAGGAAGAGGAAATAGAATATAATTGTAAAGACATAAAGAGGAAACTGGAGGAGGATTAAATGAGGAGGTATTAGGGGACAGAGTAAGGGAAAATTGGAAGGACAACTAACACTAAAGCCCTTTTGAAAATCTACATGTAAACCTAGTACTGTAGACTCTACATATGTATAAAGAATTTAGGTGGAGTTCATCTAATGAGATAATGCCCCAACTCCGTATTGTAGTGTGAAGAATGAGTTATGTTTTGTTGAGTTGTTGAACAAAAGGGTCCTGTAGAGTGTCCTGTCCCAAACAACACAGACTATTGCCAATACTATTGGTTAACCTCCACAACATGATGGTAAGACCCTATTGTTGAGGACAAAATGTACTTCATTACAAAACAAGGAGTAGTTGAATGGGTGTCCTACTAGAAGCTTCATGCCTACCTGACAAAATTTCATGGTACTGGAAGGTATATTGTATGCTACCAAAGAAGTATCAGTCTTACACACCTTTGAACCCTGGAACTTGCAACAGAACCATGCCTGCAAGATATGCTGGTACAATAATGGTATTAGTTAAGGGATTCACTAACCACTTTTTAAAATTGTATTTAAGACTAATCCTTTAAGTGCATCCCACACCTAACACTGCAAATGTGGCCAAGAATCTGAAATTAAATGAAATGTTTGTAAATATAGCAGAAGAAAACATTCCTTGAAATTCAACAACTAAAAGCATGAGCAGAGAAGGAATTTTTTTTCCAAACAGAAAAAGAAATGCAATAATCTTTGCAATTACAAGTTATATAAAGGTAAATCCTGATGCTGAAAGGACTGAGGGAATGGAGCAGATAAAGAAAAAAAGTAAACATTTATAGGCAGTGACCTTAAACATAAGCACAGACCAGTATAATAGAAAGCCAGATGGAAAAACATTGCCTCAAACCAGGAAGTTCCTCATGTGTCTTCTCAGAGAAGTATTTTTTTCTCACAGTACTAGTATTCTTATTTCAGTATGGATTGACTTAATCTATTCCAGAAATTAGTTGATATATGATTTTTATAGAGAGAATTTTCATAGAATAAGGGCTGGAGAAATGGCCTAATAGGAAAATTGCTTGCCATGTAAGTTTGTAGATAGAAGTCCAGATCCTAATAATACATGCAGGGAGACATGGAAGCTGCCTGTAAAACTAAAACCTAGGAGGCAGAGACTTAGTATCCAAGGGGAATCTGGATAAAGAGACTAGCTAGAATCAGAGGCCACTGGAATCAGTGGGAGATTCGGCCTCAATAAATACAGTGCAAAGAAATTGAGGAAGATATCCTACTTTAATTCTGGGCTTACACATCCACCTGAATACACACATACAAACATGTATACATGTGCACTCACACTATAAACATGCAAAATGTCTCAGCACAAATATGTTTTGTTTTACATATTAAATAGCATTACTTCAGGAAATTTGAACACCCATATCACATCTAACATTATCAAAGCATTTCACAGAGAAAATCTTATAGCAGAGGCTACAACTGATGAACAAATTAAGGTCTATGGAGTGTGGGCAAAGGAATGAACAGCTTCAGGTAGATAAAGCATAAAAGCTCAGAAATATCTTGGGTTGTATATAGAAAAAAAGGCAAAGAGATTGAAAAAGAATGTTGTATCATTAAAGCAAATATGCCAAGTATGTAAAATTTTTCCACAAATAAGTCAGATTTTTCCACAAATAGAAAGAGCTTAATAAATGTTTTCAAAATAAATTGAAAAGAAAAATACTTGAAGAATAGAGGATGGATACTGAAGATATTCAAATAGGAATCAGAGAGCTTGAAGAGGCTGTTGGCTTAACTGAGTATTCTGAGACGAGTTAATATGTTTCTGACAATATGGGGAGCAAATTGTTGATGTGACAGCTTAAGGTCTAAGGTAGGCTGTAGTAAATCTCTGAGAAACAGTAGCCAGGAAAAAGTTATCCTAGAATTAGAATATGAGGCCTCTTACTTAAGAGACCTCTATTGCTGTGATGAAAAATCATCAAGAAAGTTACTTTGCTGGGAGATTACTTGTTTTAAACTTTGATATTGCTACTCAGGACAGAAACCCAAAGGGAACAGGAATCTGGAGGTATAACATCTAGGACCCAGCAGCCCAGGGATAGCACCATCCACAATTGGATTGGCCCTCCACCAAGAATCATTAATTAAGAAAATTCCTTACAGACCTACCCTACAACCCAATCTTCTGGGGGCTTTTCCATAATTGATTTCCCCTTCTCCCAGATGACTTTAGCTTGTTAACATACACCTATCTATCCCATGAGGGTTTAATAGGGATAACACATTGAAGAATAAAATGTTGAATATCCAGTATAAAAATTATTTGTAAACAAGGAATAGGAAAACCATGCTTCTGTTGCTCGAATTGGCCTGTTTAAACAATATACTTGTTGGATCTGTGTAACTTATTGTGTTCTTTTACAATTCTCTTGCATTGAATACATGTGAGAAATTAAAATAAAAAAAAAACTGGATCTTTATATTGTAATACAGATAAAGAGAGTAGAAAATTCTGAGAGACCAGTGTGTGGGAAAAATGTTCTGACTTCTCTGTCTTCATAGTTAATTTCATTCTAGCTTTAAAATCAAAGTGCCTCTATGCAATAAAATCCATGGAAAAGTCTTTTGATGTCTTGAATACTTAGCACTTTCTCTGGCATTATAAAATAACTTTATAGGGCAGTTAATCAAGTGACAGTAAGAGGCATACTCTACAGAGAGCTCATTTTAATATTTAATACGATGAATACTGAACTCCAAAGTTGAAGGCAGTCTCATTTGCATATGTACATCGGATGTCGGTACTCCATCAAAGCAGTTAACTATCAGTCAAAACGTGGCATGCCCTGCTGAATCAAGGAACTGACAAAGGTGATCCATTCCATTCGATATCTATTCAACTTTCATGTTTACAGTTCTGTAGCAGTTTCTGGGAGAAAGCACTAAAGGAAGCAGGATGATATTTCCTATCTCTCCAGAGAGCACAAACCTCAGGTAAACACAGATGCTTCCATGTACCAAATGAATACAAATTAAAGTACTGTGAATGCTGGGGAAAAGGCTCAAGAAGCATAAGGAAAACATGATTGAGTGTGAAACCTAGTATATCTCAAACAATGTTTGGGATTTTTAGATTTTGAGCTACTAGATGTTCGGGAAAGAAGGTATAGAACATATAATTGCATTATGTTAAACATATAGATTCATCTAAATATATGTAGAGGAATACAAATATGAATTACACAGTTGCATTTATATGAATGTTCTTCAATTTGTTTCATTAATACTTTAGTTAAACACTTTATATTCTAGTTAGTTTAAAGCATTGTAGAGAAACGTGATTATCTAGGGGTATAAATTAAATTTTGAGCATTAAGCTGTTAATTTCTAGCTGTCATGATAAGAACTTCTTTCATCTAGGTTTAAAGAAATGATAGGTCAATAAATCAAATTATTAGGATTCTGTATTATAATAAGACTTTTTAACCTCAGTGCCCTAGAGTTAAATCAACAGTCCATTTGCAAATGTGAAAAGCTTCCCAAGCAGTAAGCTAAAGAAAGTTTTTAAAAAGATTAACCTTATCTGATCAAATCTAACCTATGAGAAAAAGATTATTAGAAAAGAATGGAGGCAAGATTTAGAAATCATTTTAGCTACATCTATTACTGACTTAATTTGTTAACAGAACTATAAAAATAATTTTTACATATGTGTTGGAAGAAGGCCTTGTGCATTGTGTATTCAGATGCTGATTTCTGATCTGGTTGTTATGAATATTGATGAGTCTCCTATATCAAAGTAGTGTAAAGAATGTTATCTTGGATTGGTTAATAAAAGGCTAAACAGCTAGGATCCCAGAGAGGAGAGTTAGGGAGAAGGGGTTTACCTCCGTGAGGCAGGTGAGGGTACAGAAATAAGGGCCACGAGTTGGAAGAAGAAGATGGTGGTCAGAAAGTCAAGCATGAGGAGGAGTCGCCCAGGGAGTTTTCTGTGAAAACAGACAGTAACATAACAGCAGAGCAAGCCAACAAGTCAACAAGAGAGAGCAAGTAAGTCAGGGCATGTGGTTGGGAAATAGCTAGGAAACATGGAAGGCTAAGAATATCTGCTTAGTTATTGTCCTTAAATCTTGTTGGAAAAATCTACAAATCTCTGTCTCAATTATTTGGGGCAGTATCCGTGTTAGAAAAAACAACTACTTTTAAATTTCATCCTATGCATATGCCTTTAGTGGATGGTTTTTAAGAGACTGAAACATACATTTATGGATATACTCACACATTTTCATGAACACATGTATATCACAATTATTTCTTTTTATTTTTCAAAATAGAATCTCAGAGTCTTGCTATGTAGTGCAGACTGGCCTCAAATTTACAATTGTCCTTTGTCTGCCTGTTAACTGCTCTGATTATGGGTATGCATGCACAGCCTCACCAACCTTATCATAATCAAGTGAATGAGTAAGGAACTCAATGGAATTATGACTGGACTCTCCTAGAGAAAGGATACCATGTTCCAAATCTGTGATGATTGTTATTTACTTAGGATGTCATAGAAGCAGACCAGTGGACCATTTCAGATAATGTTTCCTAAGGGCCAATAACAATAAGATCAGAACTTGGAATAAGAAACAATAGAAAACTACAGGTTAAAATTCTCAGTTTTGTCATTTTTGTTGGATAATAGTAATACAAAATCACAACTTTCAATTCAAAGTAATATTTTCTTTCTGTAACTAACCACATGTCATAACCACAATCTAGAAACAGGTTACCAAAACACCATGCTCCAATAACAACAGATTCATGAAGCTTTTATAGTAAAAGCACAAAGGAACTCATAAATAAGGACACTTCTCTAAAGCATGGGTAACATCAGGTCACTGGGTAATTACATAGCGGCAGAGTCTCTGTCCTCAGGTACTGTCTGATGACATTCTCAGCCTGCCTGCTGTTGGTGGAAGCTAGGGAGTCAGTTAACCAATTTTGTAGAATGTTTAATTTAGGTGTGACTCCTCTGCCCCAGGAACTGCATTTTACAAATTAAAATCCCATAGCAGTACTTTATAAATGAGAATAACAATATGTTGGTATTTGTAGAACTGAATGTAGTTACTCTAGAATGACAACTTTATGGAGATATTAATTAGATGTAATAAATACCATAAAATAAAACTGAACAATGAAGAAGAATTTGGTATTTTTGGTTTTATGTACAAAATGAACTAAGTGTATTAAGAAATATTTCTTAGGATTTTGGGCTTAAAATATTTTGATTCTTCACAATGCAGCATATTAATATTTTTATATCATTCAATTAACTATGTTGTTCTTGTGTTAACTGAGATGGATAATGCAGTCTATTAATGCATATTTTCTCACTGATTTTTGCTATTTCTGAGTTCCCTTCACTCATTTCTTCTTGTGTGTGTTAGTGCGCATGCCCTTGCTTGTATGTATGAGTGTATGTTTTCAAAGTTAGATCTCTTCAGAATGTTCCCATAGTAGTAGGTTCTACAAAGGATTACATAACATATATTTATTTGAATTGTAAACATGTCTGTGTACCAGACCACTAGATAACAAAGCAAAATATTACTGGGCCCAATAGGGTATTACACACTTTAATCTTTTAATACAAATAGTTGTATTTTATCACTTCATGTTTCATCCTCTTGTCAATTAAGAATGGGTAAAGAATAATGGCATTTTACAAAAAGCAAATTAAAGTGTAATCATGTTCCGTAGATGTAGATTCGCACTGGCCCCCACAACTTTGTATTTTGATTCATTGATTTTCCTCAGTATTTCCATTTGTTGCAAAGAATAGTATTCTTTGTCGCGACCCCCGACCAGCAAGGATGACGCGACGCTAGGAGATCTTCACAGAGCAGTTTACTCAGGCGTTCACAGGATTCCAAATCACCTAAATCCCCCAAGTCAGAGCTTATATCTCATTCAGCCAACCAATCACAACAAGAGACATGGCAGCAAATCATAGGTTGCTGGGTAGCAACTAACATCCCATAATAGTTGTTTACCACATAAGCACAGGAAATCAGCGCCATCTTGGGGTGCTGGCTCTAGGCTCGCCACAGTTCCCCCTTTTTGTTTTAAATGTGAGCAAGTGAGATTGTGCTCTGTCTTAGGTCGACCCTACACCTCTCCGTCTTACCCGTCTTTGGCTATCCCAAGAGCTTATGCCGAGGTCGCCTGTCTTAGGTTGATGTGAGAGGAAGGGAAGTTGCCCGTCATTGAGTCACCTTCTGTCCACATCTGCTCGAGCTACTTCTGTTCCATAAGGACAGTGAGCCGTGCTTGAGGGGACTGACCTGCTTCCACAGCAGCCAAAGCCTGCACTGTCAGATGGGTGTTACGTTTTTGCTGCACACGCATCTTACACAACAACCATAATCCAATCACACTAACTAGCACAATCACCAAAGCCAAAGCCCCCATGCCAGCCCCTCCTTGATTGTAGACGCTAAATTCCGAATCCAGGTATGCAATCCTTCACCAATGGCTATATCAACCCTTATGGAGTCACGGTGGTAATGGCCATGCGAAGTTCATTCAGCTTCTGATCAAATTCCAAGGACCAATTTCCTACTAAATAATGGGACAATTCTTGAGACAAATTAGCGGCTCGTGAAAAATTTTGATATGGGACCGAGATAACACATATTCCAGACATCTTCCACTGACACCCCAACTGTGCCACTTGCCACAATATATCTATTTGCTCCTCATTCAATGTATGAACAATCTGTACTCCTTGTCCTAAAGCGACCGCTGCAACCGTGGCTGAAGTAGCCGCCAATGTAATAGCTGTTACAATTGCTGCTGTAACCCCAAAATCCCTTTTGCTACGTGGAAGATATTGTACAAGGGCATTAGGGGCCTCTACAGGTAAAGGAATCCAGCGTGGGATGCGCAACACCATTCCCAAAGGAAACTACTCACCATCCCAACACATACTATAAAAGCAAGTAATATTACTACACTTTAAACTATCATTAAAATTACTA
>CM052716.1:61597205-61712457 GCA_028551405.1 Uromys caudimaculatus
CAGAACCTCTATGCAGGTCCCTCCTTCCTCCAATTCCTCCTTCCACTTCTCCTTTTCGCTCCACTTCTGTCTTTTGTCCTTTCTCTTTTCTTGTAACGAGAGCCATTTTACCTTCGCCACCAGTGCCGCCATTTCCTCATCCTCACTCTCCGATTCTGACTCGGAGCTGCTTTCAGTCTTACGACTCTCTGATCTTTCTTCCTGTAACATTTCTAACGCGGTCTGGCCTTTCTCCACTGCCTCCTGACAATTCTTTTTATCCTTCAAACAACCACGAATTAGAAGCCAGACCGGTTTCACTCCTGCCTTCAGATTACCTTGCTCCCAGGCAAAATCTAGATCTCTTCCTAGCTTGTCCCAAGAGGGGATCGTGAGATTGCCAGAAACGGCAAACCACGGTGAGACCATGTCGCATTCATTCAAAAATCTCTCAAGAGTGTTCTTCTTTAGCTTTAGCCCTTTTGATAGCAGAAGCTCCTGAAGGGCTAAAAAAATTGGATGTGACTGAAAGGTTCCCATCCTAACAAAATGAAACTAGTTGCAAGTCTGCAAGCCTTATAGTCACTCCTTGCGAGTGAACCTCTAGCCGCCTACCGCGGACTTTATCGTACCACTTACTGGTAGTTTACCGAGCGCTCCCCTGACTGCAATGTGTTCTGATCTCGCCTTCGGAGGGTTCTCCGTACGGGCCACCACCTGTCACGACCCCCGACCAGCAAGGATGACGCGATGCTAGGAGATCTTCACAGAGCAGTTTACTCAGGCATTCACAGGATTCCAAATCACCTAAATCCCCCAAGTCAGAGCTTATATCTCATTCAGCCAACCAATCACAACAAGAGACGTGGCAGCAAATCATAGGTTGCTGGGTAGCAACTAACATCCCATAATAGTTGTTTACCACATAAGCACAGGAAATCAGCGCCATCTTGGGGCGCTGGCTCTGAGGCTCGCCACAATTCTTGATGAGGGGCAAAGACTATACTTATCTGTGGACAGAAGGACACTTATTTTTAGAAATTAGGCTGCTTTAGTAAATTATTGGTTGTGGATTCTCTTCCATGGGGAACATTGTAAAAGAGGTGTTCAAAGATTGTAAGAGCCAAAAGGAGCTTACTATGAGATTATATCTTCTAACAAGATTAAAAGCTAACCCTATAAAGCTTCACCAACATGACTGCACAAATGTGAGCTGAATAATAAACAGTCAAACTGCATGTGGATAAACCCATGATGCCTAGGCCTCCAAGAACTATAGGCAATTGAGGAAAGTAGGAGTAGGAGAGTTGCTTCTCCCCAGAGAAGAGCACACCAATTGGTTGACCACTGCCAAATGATCAACCCTAAAAACATATATAAAAGCCATGAACAGACTGAGCTGTTCTGTATATATTTAGGAATAACCATTAATTAAAAAATAGTATTTAAATTTGAAAGTGAGCAGGAAGACATATATAGGAGAGCTTGGAAGAAGGAAAGAAAAGGAATATTGACATTACATTATAATCCCCCAAATATATATATATATATATATATATATATATATATATATATATATATATATATATATATATTTTTTTTTTTTTTTTTTTTTTTTTGGGGGGGGGTTCTTTTCAAGACAGGGTTTCTCTGTGTAGCTCTGGCTGTCCTGGAACTCACTCTGTAGACCAGGCTGGCCTCGAACTCAGAAATCCGCCTGCCTCTGCCTCCCAAGTGCTGGGATTAAAGGCATGCACCACCACCGCCCGGATCCCCCAAATATTTTTATTTATTCTTCTCTCATACATCCACTCCTCCCTGCACCTCCTCCCACCCTGCTCCATCCCCCCCCTTCTCCCAAATTCACTGCTTTTCCATTTCCCTTCAGAAAAGGGCAGGGCTTCCAGGGATAGCAGCTAAACACAGAATAACAAGATGCAATAAGACTAGGCACAAACCCTCATCTCAAAGCTGGACAAGGCAACCCAGTAGGAGCAAAGTGTCCCAAGAGCAGGAACCAGAAGGGATAAAGATACTAGCAGAACATGAGCCACAGAATCTACTAAGTAGGCTTTAGAGGGCCTCACAGAATAAAGGAGCAATCATGGAGGCTGCATTGGTCTGTGCTGGACCCTCTGTATTTATGCCATTGTTGTTTAGCTTGGAGTTTTTGCATGACTTCATACAGTGAGAGTACAGATGTCTGACATTTTGCAAAAGTATTTTTAAAAATTTTAGAAATATATTAGCAAGCATACAAAATTCAGCAGACTAAGATCTCTTTCTTTGTTGAGTTAAAAGTTATAAGATTTCTGAAGGATGAATAATTACAACAAAATCAATTGTATATTGTATAACAACAACTGCATTACCATGCAATATGAGAGAATCTGCTGGGAAATGATATTGGTTAAGGTATGGAGCACTAGACTGTAATGTTAAATTGGATAGTTAATATAGACCTGGTACTGGCTGGTTTTGTGTGTCAACTTGACACAAGCTGGAGTTATCAAAGAAAAAGGAGCCTCCCTTGAGGAAATGCTCCATGACATCCAGCTGTAAGGCATTTCTCAATTAGTGATAGAGTGTAGGAGAACCCAATGTGGGTAGTGACATCCCTGGACTGGTAGTCTTGGGTTCTATATCAAAGTCAGCTGAGCAAGCCAGAGCAAGAAGCCAGTAAGGAACATCCCTCCATGGCCTCTGCATCAGCTCCTGCTTCCTGACCTGCTTGAGTTCCAGTCCTGACTTTCTTTGGTGATGAACAGCAATGTGGAAGTGTAAGCTGAATAAACTCTTTCCTCTCCAACTTGGTTCTTAGTCATGATGTTTTGTACAGGAATAGAAACCCTGACTAAGACAAATTGGCACCAGCATTGTGGGGCATTCCTATGACAACCTGATCATGTTTTGGGGAGGACTGTGAAAGGACTTTGGAACTTTGAGCTAGAAGAGCCATTGAGATGTTAAGAGCTCTGTGGAATGTTCTGCAGGAGCTTGGAAGATAATGTTGAGAATAGTGTAAAAGATGGAGGCCTGGATTGTGAAATTTCAGAGGAAAGATTAAAGACTCTTATCAGAGTTGTTATTATTTTGATTGTGAAGATTTTATGGTCTTAGTTATCAAGGGCTGAAGAATCAAGATCTTCCAGAACTACTAAAGCAAAACCTTTGCATTACTGGGACTATTGATGCTGGTTAGCTGGAGCTAAGATATTAGCGGTGATTAAGAAGAGACCAGCATCACTGAGGTGAAATCTGGGAAGTGTTTTCTGAGAGCATAGAGGTTGTGTTCCAGAGATAGCCAAGATTGTACCTTGTGCTGTGGCTGGACTTGGTAATGTGTAATAGTCACCCTGGTGGTACTGGTTTTGAAGGCAGGAAGGGGTCATGAAGAACAGTTGAGGCTCAGCACTGTGAGAGGCGGTGGAAGGCCATTGGTGAAGGTGCAGCCTCAGTTGCAATTGATGGTCCAGGACTGAAGGGGTCATGCAAAGGAGTTGAGGCACCATGAAGAGAAGCCTATGAGAGGCTATTGGTGAAGCCTAGTTGCAGCAGAAGACAGCCATGTTTTGAAGATTGCCAGCACCATGAGATGACCACCAAGAAGAGCAACAGCAGTGGAGTACAGGCATCTGGAGCCTAGAAGACAAGGTGTGTGCTACAAAGGCACAGCTGGAGGAGTGACCCAAGCCCTTGCAGGAGCCTAGAAGATCATGAGTGGATCCCAGACATTGGATGGTTGGAGTATGATTTTGCTTTTGACTGTGACTGTGCCCTAATATTTTTCCCTCTTGAAGGAAGAAAGTATTTTAGTGGAGTCCACAGTTAAGAAACTTTGAATAATAAAAATACTTTGAATTTTTAAAGGTATTGGATATTTTAAAAGGCTTGAAATTTTAATATGTAAGAATTTGTAAAGACTGTGGAACTTTTAAAGTTGTTTAGATTTTGGGGATGAATAAGAAAATAAAGGTTGAGGCTTAATACTAATGTGTTTGTGTGTTAAGTTGACAAGGGGTCAATTGTACTGACTGGCTTTATGTGTTAACTTGACACAAGCTGGAATTATCACAGAAAGGAGCCTCCCTTGAGGAAATGCCTCTGTGAGATCCATCTGTAAGGTATTTTCTCAATTAGTGATCAAGGGTGGGAGGGCCCACTGTGGGTGGTGCCATCCCTGGGCTGGGTTCTATAAGAAAGCAAGCTGGGCAAGCCAGGGGAAGCAAGCTAGCAAGTAATATCCCTCCATGGCCTCTTCATCAGTTTCTGCTTCCTGGCCTGCTTGAGTTCCAGTCCTGACTTCCTTTGGTCATGAACAGCAATGTGGAAGTGTAAGCTGAATAAACCCTTTCCTCCCCAACTTGCTTCTTGGTCATGATGTTTTGTGCAGAAATAGAAAACCTGACTAAGACAGACCTCATGGAGGAGTTAATATATAGTAAAATCTAGAGCTATACATGGGTAGAGTGTTCCTAAGGCAGTAGATTGCCTATCTGGCTCAAGGAAGAACTACAAGTCCATTTGGACCATAGCAACAAGAGACTAGTATGACAGAGGTCACTAGGGGCTGGTTCAAGTGAAGTGTTATAAGCATTTGTTATGACCTTGACTCTTAATTAGAGAGAGAATCAGCAGAGAATTTAGAGTAAAGGAGATATACAGTCAAACTTAAATGTCAGAGGTTCACTGTGTAGTACATTAAGAATAAAGACAACAAGAAACAAGATTAGAAGTCAGAGAGACACATATTGCAGTATTCAAAAGAGGCATAATGAAACCTTGAACAAATATGAGCAGAGTTTATATTCATCGAGCTTATTCAAAGAAATAGTGCAAAAGAGAGAAATAGAGATATCAATTTACTGTAGAAATTGGCATCTGTGTATGATCATGGATGCTGAGTAGCACAAGATCTGCAATCAAGATCAAATTGAGGACCAAGGGGAACTGATGGTTGGTAACTGGGTGCATGTCAGTTGAAAGAAAGAATTATATCCTGGACCAAGAACAGGCAGAGAATAAGAAGTCTTTTTTTCCTCAGGCTTTTATATTTGGGTTTTGAACAGATTAGGCAGGCCCATCCACTCTTGGGATGGAATTTGGTTCAGTGTCCTGATTTGAATATTAATATCATTGCTGTGTACCTATTTTGCCCAAATTGAAACATTTCTTCCTAGAGCAATGAAGACTTGTAACGTGCTGGGATATGGAAGATCGTGAGAGTTCCAAGATTCATGTCGTCCCTTCTTAAGGTTATAAATGCATTAAATAATTGCTGGGAAGAGGGCATTCAGTCTTAGAGTCCTGCAGTTTAGTAATAGCGTGCTGAGATGAGGCTTTCACCAGAACCACCCACAATGGGTTGAGTTTTTCAGTGATGAGGTTGTTTTTCTGTCACTAAGCAACCATAATAAAATTGTTGGTTCATCAAGATAAATATTAGAGAAATCATTTTTTGGTCTTTTCTCAGCACCCTGTGTGCTGGTTTGAACCAGAATAGTGCCTATGGGCTCATATATTTGAATATTTGGTCACCAGCTATTGGAACTGCTTAGGAAGAATTGGAAAGTGTGACCTTTTTAGAGGAGGTATGTTATCAGTGCAGGCTTTGGGATTTCAAAATGTTCAACTCGTTCTCATGATGCCTCCTTGGTTGTAGGTTAAGATGTGAGCTCTAATGCCTTCCTTCATTTCTCCATCATGGAGTCTAACCATATGATACCATAAGCTAAATCATATGCCTTCTTTAATAAGTTGTCTTGGTCATAGTATTTTATCATATCAAAAGAAAAGTAACTATTTCAATCCTTTGTGAGTTAAACACATTTTCCAGGAAAAGTCACACAACAATCATCTATGTGATCACAAAATTTCCTCCCTGAGAAATACTGATGTATCTAAGCAATATGTAGCAGAATCAAGACAGTTCTTAAAATTAACCATTAGGTGTTCTGAATGCTTTGTTAATAGGATTTCCTGACAAGGATTTCCTAGAAAATTAACTATTAAGAGAAGCTAAAAAAAAAAAAAAAAAAAAAATCAGGGCCAAAATGTGTCCAGGCATTCCTAAGGAAGCATATCTCCTAAATACATAGGATATTTCAGCTCCAGCCTGGCTTTTGCTATGGAATCTCTCAGTCACTACACTGTGGGGAAGAGACACTGGAGAGTCTACATTCCCCTCCAGAATAAGTATTTATTTTGCAAATAACTTTTCTATTTGTGCAAACATTCAACTCTTTCTCATTTGCTTGATTTTACTTCTAAGTTGTATAAATTGACTTTCTATTTGGTTTTCAATATATCACTCTAACATTTGAATGCTTACCAAGGACAAAATAAATATTCTTATTTTGAGTCAAACCTACACTGATAATATAATTATAAGAAAAATAAGTCATCAAAAAGGCTCTGTCAGAAGACTTAAAAAGCAAAAACTTCTTATTTATGTTTGATTTTTTGATATGTAAATTACCCTGTACTTATCATCCACAAGCATATTGTTTACATGTCAATTAAGTCTACAATGCCTTCAAACCCTCTAATTATATCACTATTGAGAGCTAGAAAATTGCAACTAGTCATGCTTCAGATAGTCTTTCACAGATGTCAAAGTAAATTACAGGTGAAGAAAAACAAACAACTTGTGAAGTACCACAGGGATACTTTAAAGCTATGCAACATATACAGTCCTCATTTATTTCCCTCATTTTGTGAGGATATGCATTTCATAGAAGAAGAGAATTTCTCTCCTTTATTTTTATCGACAAATTTATACTGGGGTATTAAAGGCACACCCCTATGGCCCTCTGTTGATGAGCTGAATACAAGAAGGAAAGAAAGCATAGATAGAAGGCATATCATATCATCCTGTGTGCTATGATACCTCCTATTGACTGATGGAGAAAGCTTCAGTATGTATTATCCACGAGAGACTTATATTCATAAAACCTGAGTTCCTTAAGAGAGCACCAGGTCCCCTTTAAAACTGGGATAGTTTTTGGACCTAGAAAGACTTCACAGCTGCTGCTTAGATCTCTATTTAATTTAATTTAGTAAAATTAAACACACTCACACATTGAAAGCTTTTGTTTAGTTCCTAAAAGAGAAAACTGTCAAATTTATTTTTTTGTTTTTGATACCAATTCCAATTTATCAAGTCATTCTGAGTAACAACAGCTGGAATTCATCTCTAGAGAAACATACCATGATGCTCTCAGCTCAAGCCAGACCTGCAGAGGTGTTTGTTACACTATTGAACATTCAAGCCAGGCCTAAAACTGCCACAGTCTCTTAAAGTTAAGAGAATCAGCTTCTTTTACAGACTATATTTGGTCTGAAATTGAAAGAAATTCCTTTTCTCCACCACAAGGGCATCTGATGGAGCCTCACTTACACCTTAACACAGTACCAGCTTGTTTTATATATATTCAGAATGATATAGAACCTTTGGAAAATAAAATTCCCAAAATTATTGTTACTGACCTAGACAATATAACTCAGAACCTTAGTATATAATACTGCTTTTTTTCCTTATGTTTAAGTTCCAAAATACTAGTTTTAGAAGGGCAAATACATTCAAACCATAGCACTTGGCTATCCTGAAGCAGATATACTGGGAAGGTCATGTGGATCATCACTGATGAGAAAAATACTCAAAGAGAGCCAATTGTTTTCACTTCCATATGTTAGAGTCTTCTGAGATCAGCTTCTCACAGTGGAAGCAAATGTAACTGCCTTGATCTAACGGCAATCTCCGTTAAATTAAAAGATTTATACTTTGAGAGTTTCATACAGTATATTTTATTATATTCTTTCTCATTTCCAACTCCTACTAGATCCTGCACCCCATCCTACTACCCACCAAACTTAATGTTTTTTCTTTCACTTAGATAAAAAGCTACAAAAGAAAAAGGTCACTAAAATACCAGAGTCTTATTTGTGGAACCTGTCTTAGAGTATGGTCAGTATAATCTGTGTTTATTGCATTGAGGAAAACTGATTTTTGCCTCTCCCCACAGCTACTATTTGTGAATAGCTTCTTGGCTATGGATGAGAATTTGTACCCACTTTTCCCCTTCGTGCTGGGATGGAATTTGTTTCTTCTGGCTTGAGCTTACTAGCATGTCCTGAGAATTCTGTCACAGGCATGGTGAGTTCACAGTTGTGTCTTTTGTGTCTCCTCACTCTTCCATTAAGGTAAAGTGCATATCTGTTTTTCTAAATTTAATTCAAGTCTCTTAAAGAACATCAAGGCAGAATTTTACAGCCAAGTTTTATCTGAAGTAATAAGTTCATAAAACTCTGACAATTTAATTTCAAATGGGAACACATAAGTAGCCTGTTCTCTGTGTTTGCATCTCTATGTGTAAATTTCTGAGAAAGTTGTAATTGTATACCTAAGAATACAAATTGTAGTGCACAGAAATGTACAATATCCATTTTAAAATTTATAATAACTTTTGGAAACAACACTTGCCTCTAATTCTTCAGTTATCTATCTATTTGGTATTATTACAGTAGAAAATATGATGAAAATTAGCTTTTAATTTAAAGAATATTGATTTATTTGCATATTGGCCTTTTGTATGAGAAAAAGTATAAAAAACAGATCAACCAAATACTTATTTCTATTTTGCATGAGATAGATACATTTTGTATTTTACTCAAGGTTTCTGAGCTCACATACTCCATCAGTGTTCTCTTCCATTATTTTTTTTAAAGATATTTCTAGAAATTATTATCTCAGAGTGGGATGATAGAACACTTTTGATTTGATAAGTTTTTGTAACTCCAAAAATTTTAATTTCAAAATAAAAGTGTGGCTTAATTACTCTTAATTTGTTGTAGCAAAATACGTCTTATGTCTTTATTTCACAAATACTATGGGCCTATCTCTTTTATAACTATCAATAATCTAACTAATTCTGTTACTAGTTTCTTTTCTAAAATATTTATTTTATTGTTTTTAAGTTATGTGTATGTGTGTTCTTATATGTGGGTATGTGGGAAGTGGAGGTGCCCCAAGATGGCAGAAGGTGTCCAATCCCCTGTAGTAGAAGAGGCAATTATAGCTAAGACATTTCCCCTTTCATGCCACGAATTTTGTTAAGTTGCAAGAGGGAAAAACAAAGTGCTTAAGAAGTAAGAAACAAAAGTAATTGAGAGTTTAATAAACATTTCAGCTGCCAGAAATGAAATGGGATTTATCAGTGAGTTTTTGTTTATTTGTTTTGTTTTGCTTGATAATGTCTCCAAGAATTACAGACCATTTGACAATGTCTGGGCTTGCCAAGTGGGCAAATTCTGGCCTGAAGGAAGGTAGTTTCTATTTCTCTAATAAAGTGTCCACCTAAAGACTATGTCTAACTGCCTCATGCATTACACAGCCAGGATTATGAAGGTAGTCAGAATTGTGGCCTACAATTTTGATAGTTACTCATATATAATAGAAAATCATTTTATCACATCAAATGTTTTCATGCTATAGCAGTTATGAAGACCTTTCTTGATATTGTAGATATTAGCAAAATCTATTGTTGTCACTCATCTCAGTGTTCACTGTATGCTATACTACATGGGCTTTAAATCCCATTGACAATCCAATAATGAGAAGTATTAGACACCATATGAGCAAGGGAGAAACTAGCTTAAAGCTGACCTGATGCTATGATAAAGTAGGACAGCATCAAAGGAGAATTTTAACTTTAAAAAAAAAAGTCTTTGTAAAGAGGTGGGAGGAAGAAGGTTCTTATTGAACTCTTTGTCCTCCGCCAGGAAACTGCCTCACTCAGACTTCAAACCAGACTTTGTTCTGACAACAAAACTCATGCTGGTCTGTCTTTTGCTTTTCAAAGAAATTAATTTAGTTCTTGGCTTCTGTATTTCTACACATAACTTCTACATACTGAAGGACAAATTAATGTATTTTCCAAAAGCATACATTTTTTATTAAGAGCAATATCTTAGTTTTGGGTTTTATTGCTGTGAAGAGATACCATGACAAAGGCAACTCTATAGGTTCTGTCTGTGTTTCTGTTTCAAGGAACTCTGGAGACCAACAGGCTCAAGAGGTTTCAGAGAAAAAGAATGTTTGTGTGTGGATCCTGGGACTTTGGAAAGCACTGGAATGCTGTAAGTGAGGCACAATGGTCCAGCCTCATAGCAATACAGAAGATGGTGGTGCTGAGGCTGTTTTGAACTCTGGAGTCTTATGATGTTTTGATATTCTTATGATGTTTTGATGAAGAATGTTGCTGCTTTTTGCTCTTGTCTGAAGAGTCTGCTTGAAGCTAAGGTTAAGAGATTTATATTAATTGCATTAACAAAGGAAGTCTCAAAAAAAAAGCAGAAAAAGAAAAAGAAAAAGAAAAGAAAAAAAAAGAAAAGAAAAGAAAAGAAAAGAAAAGAAAAGAAAAGAAAAGAAAAGAAAAGAAAAGAAAAGAAAAGAAAAGAAAAAGAAAAGAAAAGAAACCCAGCATAGACTTTGTCCTCTGGTGTACTCTCATGAAGAACATTTTGATCAATCATAGTAAAGTTAGAAAGGAAAACTCCAAATATATGGTTCAAGTATTAAAGGAGCATTAATGAAATGGAATGGAGCTAAATTCTGAGTTCAAAGACATAAGCAGATTAAGGGAATAGTGACCTTGGGGCAAGAACCCATGCAGCTAAGCTTATTGTTTATGTATTTGCAGTTGAACAAGGCCATACCTAGTTCAACAAGGTCACATCTTCTAATATTACCACTCCCTTGGCTAAGCACATTCAAACCACCACAAGCATATATCTAGCTATCTGTCAGCATTGTAATCTACATGTGATGCTATGGTGATATGAATGAGAATGGCCCCCATGGACTCATATGTTTGAAGACTTGGTCCCAGTTAGTGGAATTCTTTGGCATTGATTCAGATGGTTTGTCCTTGGTGGAGATATTCTATCACTGAGGCTAGTCTTTGAGGTTTCAAAAGCCCACAACAGGTCCAGTCACTCTTTTTCTGCCTGTAAGTTGCAGATCAGATGTAAGCTCTCAGCTACTACCCCAGCACTATGTCTAATTGCCTACCACCATATTCTCACCATGATGACCATAGACTAAACTTCTGAAATTGTAAGCAAGCGCCCAATGAAACCATTGTTGTATGTTTATTTATAAATTACTGTGGTCATGGTGTTTCATCATGACAATAGAACAATTATAATATACACTATTTCTACTTTTTAACTCTAAGAAGCTATTTAAAGAGTTTTTTTACTTGGTGTGAATTCTTGAGAACATTTAGTTTTTTAATCTTGTAAGGAAATGAATTCATAGTAATATTAATTGAGTGAGAAAAGCTTATTTTCTAATAAGTGAATGTAGGGGAGTGAATGTAGGAGAAATCCCTAAGATTTTTTTATTGAAATATTGTTACAAAACCTATCACCTCTCATAGTGAGCAATGCTAAGAGTTTGTAACTGCTCATGCTCTTAGTAGCATCAATGTGTTATTGTATCCCTAGACACCTGGTAACTGTTGATTCCCTGCTGACAGGTCCAGGAGAGAGGAGAGAACCAGGTCAAGCTGAGTCTGTCTCAGGCTGAGTGGGATGGTGAGTATCAAAGGCCTAAAAGAAACACGTCAGGCCGGGAGTCTTGTTGAGGCAGGAACTCACTTTATTAAACTAGGCACTTGCTTATATAGAGAAGGCAAGGAGTTGGGCACTTGGGTATGGGAAGAGATGACATAGGAGGGTAAGGGATAACTGATAGGGCCAATGAGTTCATTTTACAACAGAGGTAGCTAGGCAGGCAAGGGCTGGTGCAGGTCGTGCAGAGTCATCCCAGGGCAAAAGCAAGAGAGACAGGTCTTGAAAATCGAGTCAGGTTTAGGCTTTCCCACAAGGCCGCAGAAACTCAAGCCAGGCTCAGATTTGTCCTCAAGACCCAAACTAGGGCTAAAATGGGGACCAACAGGTAACCTCAAGACCCCAGAGCATTAATGAAGGTCATGGAATAGTTCTAAAGAAAGTCTGGATACCAAGATACCACAATGAGCCTATTTCTTCTAGTGTTTTTCCTCATGCTATCCAATAAAGTTGCAAGTCTTTAAAGTGTAAGTAAATAATTAATATTAAATGAAGATTTCCAAATTGGATAAAACATAGGTGAAGGTAGATAAGGAACTCAGAAGTGATAACTCTGGAAAATGGACTTTTCTATTTCCTTGGTTTCCCTCTGTTTAGATAAAGAATGATATTCTTGTGCAAGATTAAGTTTAAAGATAATTAGTAGGTCAGGACAGACTGTGAGAAATAAAGAAAAACAAATGAAGTGAAAGAAAAGTGACGTGCACTCTTAGCAGAAGTTTCCAAGTAGGGCTTATTATTCCAAAAAATTTCTAAAAAAATTAACTTCAAGTCAAATCATGTTTATCAAAAAAATATGAATATCTTTAGAATATCAGTAACAAAGGGACATGAAAATGAAACACTATACTCTGTTAAAAAAAGAAAGACCCTATCAATAATTGAAGACTGTCTTCTATATAAACTGTCTTCTGTTTTCTTTAGTTAAGAATAAACTTTAAATGAAGCTTCCCCTGCAACTCCCTTAAGTTTCTAATTAAAACAATTAGATGAATTTAAAAATTAAAGAAACTTTGTTCTTTATTGGAAATCAATTGGCTTTGGATAGATCAGAAACTAAATGGTAATGGTATACAATCAAAGTAAATTTAAATGATAAAACTTGTGTCTTCCCTTTCAGTCTGATAGAGACCATTAGGAAACTTTACATAGTTACAAAGTATCACTATGGAAGCCTGAGTCAACCCACAACTAAAGCCATGTATTTTCTGAGGCATGCCTTACAGCTGTTCTTCCCAGCTACATCACGTCAATAAAGCAACACAAATAACTTCAAAATATCATTGAATATAATTTAGAAAGAGTTACTCAGTGTACTTGATCCATTTTTACTGCTGCTAGGTAATAAAAAGGTAAATGTGAAAGCATTCAGGATTTTATCCAGACCCATGGTTTTAACTGTCCTATACATCTGTGTTTATAACCTTCACATTTTCAGGGAGATGCATTCACAAATGGAACTGAACACAATTAAACAAATTACCAACATCGAAGCTCTTAGACTTTTGCCACAGCCAGTTCACTCTTGTGTATCACAGGGACTTGGAAAGGAACATAATGGTACACTGAGACACATGACTTTGGCTTCACTCTAGGAATGAATAATTTTTATTTTTCCCACTGTGGTTTATATATTGTTTCCCTAGGTACTAGAAATAGCATTACAAGCAGAGCTTAAGCAGAGTCTCTTTGAGGGACTTGTCCAACTTTCTCCTTCCACACTCTGCTTGCTTTGTGGCCTTGTTTTGCTCTGGAGGCCATTCTTCCTAGACTTTATCAGCTGCCTTGGGATCTGAGTTACCTGGCCACATCTGGACCAGGGATTATGCCTGAGAAAGGGACTTCAGAGCCCTGGACCACAACATATTTGTACTGCCATGACAAACACATTAGATAATTAACCAATAAAGAGCAATGTCTAACTTTGGCTCACAATTTTAAAATCTCTGGTTTATGCCTGGTTGACATGTTTGTTTTAGTTTACAGCAGCACGTCTCGGTGGGAGCGTGATTCTGGAGACAGAGTCCCAGCCTATGCTTGTAAACCAAGCTTTCCACTGTTGAACCACACCCTCCTACCTTGCGGGAGTGCAGCAGAACAACAGCAACAGCAACCAAATGTAGCCACACAGGTGGGAAGCAAACACAGTAGGAGAGGAAAACAAGATCCCACTATCCCCTTCAAAGATATGATCTACAGGGTAGGTTAAAGATAAATAAATAAAAACACCAATCCCCCAAACTACAAAACACAATCTAAATATCCAGAAGTCATTCCAACATGGATAATAGGAGGATTTCTGGCAGTTTGACAAAAGCCAGCATTCCTTAGGAATTTGTGAAACTAGTTCGCAACTATCAAAAGAAGTCATTCCCTTACCTCTAGTAGAAGCAACACATGGCTATCTATGGTGCCTATTAGCATAAGAAAGCTCATGGTAGCTGGGCTTCCTCAGCATCATACACACCTATTACATGTTTTAAAGTCTGGGCTAGCATGATAGCCCCTCTCACCTCCTCCCCTTCCCTAACCTCTCTCCATCTCATGGGCTTCCCTCCCTAGCTACTCATTCTCCTTACCTATTTCTCTCTCTCTCTCTCTCTCTCTCTCTCTCTTCTTCATCCTCCCTCCCTCCCTCCTCTGTGTGTGTGTGTGTGTGTGTGTGTGTGTGTGTGTGTGTGTGTGTATGTGTGTTCCTGCTTCTCTAGCTATGCTTTGTCTATTCCCTATCCCCTGCTATTCTTCCTTCTCCCACAGTAGCACTGGCCTTGTCCAGTCGGCTGGCCATGTTCAGTCTACATTTGCTCTCTGCTATGGGCTTTTCTAGATGCCTCTGGTTACTCTCTCATATCTATACGAACTTTCCCTTAACCATACCATGGAGCAAGTGATTATGTTGTCAGTATTATTCAGCTTCCCTGTGTGATATAAGAACTGGAGGCTCACAGAGGCTGCATGTTTTACCAAGACTCACTGAGGTGACACAGCAGTAAGGAAAAGGCATTCTTCCACATGGATCAGAGTTGTCACTGCTTTGTTTAACACCATGCTTCATCTTCAAGGCTTGATACATGTACTTAGCTCTCTTTTCCAAAAATGTTCAGTGGATGAGACAGAGCTCAACTTTCTCATCATAGACCTGAATGGGGTGGTCAATTTCAATTCCATCAAAAGGATAACTACTCTGACAGCTAATTCACATAACTAAGATATTTTGAAAAATTTTTTTCTATATTTTATTGAACAACTCTCAAGATTTTCATTTTTGGGGTTCTTGATTATATAAACTCCACAGTGGAGTGGGAGTTTCAGGTCCAGTATAACTTGAACTCAATGGTATTATGCAGTGAAATCTCTATAACTATTATCCAGGAACAATAATGAACTCTTGCTTATGAACATCTAAACTGTCTGAAGCATTTATTTGTTTGGGGGAAAAGAACAGACAGAACACAAATCTGTCAAGAAATTTTCTAGCAGAGTTCTCAGCCTATATTTCTGAGCAAGAGTCAGTAGGTAAAAAGAAGACAAAGTAGTAGAAGAGAAATACCAGTGACAGGGCCTTGGCCGTACTTGTACCAAGAGTCACTTGTAAGATTACATGGTGTGGAAACATTTTGTTTGGTTGAATAAATCCTTCATTATCTGTTGAATTTCTGAGATCAATATCATAGAATGTGGAAATCATTATTTAGTAAAAGTGCACTAATGAAAGCATAATTGTAATTATATATAGTTCCTCTCCTTTATGATGTTCTTGTGTTTAACATTGTCATATGTTTTTATTTAACTGCCCTATAAAGATGAGTGCCTGATAACACTCAGCTAAAAACTGCTTGTTAAAAACACTCACTTAAGCACAGTGGCCACATGAACATGGCTATTTGAGCCAATATAAAATAGTTGTTTTGTTTTGTTTTTATTTTCAGAATTGAAACAACTTGTTAAAGATAGTGGCACAAAGAACTGTGTCATATTTTATGTGTAATGGATAAAAGACAAATAAAAAAAATCTAAGAATCTGGAATCTTTCTTAAAGGAGATATGTAATAAAAACTGCAGTCTGTCATGAGAGGCTCCACTGAGCAGCTGACTGAAACATATGCAGAGTCCCACGACCAAACATTGAGTGGAGCTCAGGGACTCTTATGGAAGAGTGGGGAGGGGGAGGATTGAGGGTCCTAAAGGGGATAGGAACTCCACACAAAGACCAACAGAGTCAACTAAGCTGGACCCTTGTGGGCTCTCAGAGACTGAACCACCAGCAAAGAGAATACATCAGCTGGACCTACACACACACACACACACACACACACACACACACACACACACACACACACAGCAAAAGTGCAGCTTGGTTTTCATGTGGGTCCCCCAACAACTGGAATAGAAGCTATCTGTAAAGCTGTTGCCTGTCTGTGGAATACATTCCCCTAACTAGGCTGCCTTGTCTGGCCTCAGTGGGAGAGGATTCACCTAGTCCTGTAAAGATTTGATGTGCCAGGGTCGGGGTGGGGGAGATACCCAAGGGGGCTTCTACCCTCTCAGAGAAGGGAATGGTGGGATGAAGGGAGGGACTCTTAAGGGGGGACTAGAATGGGGCAGCGATTAGGATGTAAAATAAATAAATAAATAAATAAATAAATAAATAAATAAATAAATAAATAAATAAATAGACAAACAAAAAACCCTGTAGTCTCCCATTATATGTAAGCTCAAATCCCATCGTCCCAGTCACATAAAAAAAGAAAGAAAATAGAAAAAAGAAAAGAAAAATATTTTCAAGTTAGCATGGTGCACTGTCCCATTCCACCTTTTCAGAAGGAAGATGACTCTTCCCTTTGTCTCAAATACCCATGCTGTATCTCAAGCCTGGTTATCATACTAACTAAGAAGGAACTCCAAGGCTTGTGTTCAAGTAGTCCTTCTTTTGTTTAATAATGACTCCAAATCACAAAAATTGTGATACAAAAGAGGCATGATAGCATGAACTAGAAATACAAATTAATACTATGTATAAATGCTAATAGAAAGAAAATTGCTATGCATAGGACTCAGGACTGTATGCTTTCAGGCATTCACCAGAGGTGTAAACATTTCTTACCACACATATATCCATCTATGATTACAATATCACTCCTGAAAAAAGATGGCACAATATAAGCTCATACATAATAATTATTTTATGAGAAATATCAAGAATGCTGTAGGAATTCAGAAAATAGGAAGAATTCAACATGAGAAAGGAAAGAAGAAGATAGTTTCCTGGAAGAATGTGGCATCTGCACATGAAGACAGATTATGTATTTGTGGACATTGAAGTTTTGAAAAGAGTTGTGGAAAGGGCACATTGCAATTGGAGAGAGACACAACCAGAGCAACAGAGACAGAAAATCTTGGAGTATATTTGTAAAGTGGAAAATAACTCACATAGGAGAGCTACAAGGTCATATGTTAGAAAAGATTCAGTAACAAATGCCAAGAAAAGTAGTTCGAGCAGAATCCAGTAATAACTATTGAGTCTGTGAACAGGAAGCTTATACACTTACAGGTGTGCATTAGGAAGATTAATCTGTCATTAATAGGAAGAATTGACTGGAATAGAAAAAGCTAAAGAGCAGTAAAAAGGTTATTATGATCAGTCATCAGAAAAGTATATCAGAAGGAACCACTGTGATGTAACGGAAGAGACCATTCCAGGAGATTAAGGAAGTCAAGCCAGTGGAATGTAGTGATTAATTGAAAGTAATGTAAATGGATAGAGGACATAGAGTGATGATAAGTTTTTAAGCTTGATAGATTAGAAAATTATATTATTACCAAAAATAAATTTTATGGGATCTATTGAACCTACTTTGAAATTCAACTCAGAACTTCATTTGAGATACGTGGAAGGCAGACCTAAAATATGGGATAAAAGTCAAAATGGTGGTAGCTTGTGATGCTGGTGTGTATGTGTGCATGAATGTGTGTGTGAGAGAGAGAGGAGGAGGGTGTACATAGATAAGTGCTGACACTGTGCCTAAATGAACTCACTAAAGGAAAAACAGTAAATATTATCCATTATATTACATAATAGCCCCTGAAAAGGAAAAGAAACTCTCACAGAAGATAGAGCAGACAAACATACTTAATCCATAGTATGTTTTTTTATTTATTTAAAAATATGGTATTGCAAGACCTTTAAGACTCTGATTTCAACTTTCAAATATATTTATCTTCATCCTAAACTTAATATAATTAATAAAATAACAGTGAGTGATAATCAATGATACATTGTATCTACCATTCTCTTTTCTCTTCATATGTTGGCTTTTGCCTAAACCACTTCTTTATATTATCCTCACTCATAATTCAAAATTTGAAACGAGATATTGGCCTTGAACAAATGGTGTACCAAACATAATTCTAGGTTTTGTAAGTCAAATAGGTTGAAAAATTCTGTCCTCATGTATTTTATAATTTACTGGGAATTTATGCTAATGAATATTGATCAAATGTTAACAAACAAAATGTGTCTAATATTATATTTATTACTACATTTCCATACTGTTAATATCAGAAATTCATATTTTCCATCCTAAAGAGTGGGGATTACTTTTCACGTCTGTGTGTGTTCTTGATAATTGAATTGAATCATTATTATATTCAAAATGAAATACTGAAATTACGCTTGTCTATTTCTTGCTTTGTATTATAAAATTATCACCATTCTTTTGAATTACAGTTGAATGTTTTATGGCAAGTAAAATGAAATAATAGCATTTGAGAAATATATGTAACAGAAATTTAACTAAGATGTACAGAGAGATAATAGAATTAGAGAATGTATCTTTTTTAAACTCTAGTACAATGTGGACAACACTCAAGAATGGCTACTAAAACTTCTAAGTTTTATAAGGATAGCAACATTATAGAAGATGGATTAAATTGAGTATTCTTATCAGTCTTAATATTATAAAATGTGAGAAAATCAAACAGTATATGCCTCTTGCCAAATAACAAACTGAATGACAAATAAACAAACTGACATGCCAAATAAAACAAACTGAAAAGAAGCTTCCATCCCTGAAACGAATCAGGCTTTTAGATCCAGGCACTATGCACAGCAAATAAATCTAAATAAGTATGTTAACGGACTCACAAAAATATCTGTCAGTCAGATTTATAAAGATACACATGACAAATAGCCAACAGTATCATGAGGTGGTATTGAGAGAGAGAGAGAGAGAGAGAGAGAGAGAGAGAGAGAGAGAGAGAGAAGGAAAATAGAACACACTTCAAATTAGAAGAAGATTAAGGCAGATATTAATCAAATGTGACATGTATAATTTGTTTTAAATTCCTGTGGACTCTAAAGAGATATTTTTGTGAGAAGTAGAACATATAACTATATACTAGGTGTTAGTTTATATAAAATTATTAGTAATTTGTAAGGTATTATCATTGTACCATCATTATATACTTTGAAATTCATATGTTAAAGAAATATATTACTTTTGAAAGAAGTGGCATGATGTTTTAACACTTACTTAAAAGTCCACTAGCTAAAAAGAAAAAAAAAGAAAAAAAAGAAAAAAATTCCATTAATAAAAGATGCAAACTAAGTAGGAGTGAGACACTGATGAGAGGTCTTCGGAGTGGAGAGTCATGAGATGTGGGGTACCCTTCGGAGTGGACAGTCATGAGATGTGGGGTACCCTTCGGAGTGGAGAGTCATGAGATGTGGGGTATCCTTCTTGTACTGTATATTTAAAACTTTCTATAATAAAATGATCTCATGAGGGGAATTGTGCTTGTACTGTATAACTCAAGTGTTATGCAAATTTTGTACTTTTTTCACATTGATCTTAGAAAATTCTCCAGTGCTATTCTTGGATAGGAACACAGTGTCAAATACAGCTTCAGAAACATGTGCCTTTCATTCTTGTGATTGATAGCAGGAGAAAAAGGAGACAAAAATACCTCAAAATGAAAAAAAGATTATGATGACTGGATTTGAAAGACATTGGAGAGATGAAATACCATCCTCAGTCTTACCCACATGGCAGGCTATATAAAGAATTTTGGAAAGCCACCCCTTCCTTTTCTTCCTCAATTGTCACTAGCTCTAAACTTACGTGACTACTTTTGCTGAAACTGGAAGTTTGTTTGGTAATGTGTGGCCACCACAAATCATCTTCACCGTATGGGTACACTATTAGTCATCACGAGGTGACCTTTCCAAAGAAGAAAAAATTCCTGCATGTATCTCAGTAAATGTTGACAAAAGCCTGTGAGAACAAGAGTGTTGATAAGATTTATCACACCAAGGCACTAGGTGATAGAAATTTTCCTGCAAATTAACAATCATAGTTGAAATTATTTGTGCATTTCTGCAAATGCCAGCACAGTGTAGCATCTGTCCTAGCAGATAAAACTCAAGTCATTTGATGTGGTTGGTGGGCCTTTCATCCCTGTAAAGGTCATGTGCTCTTAGCCTGCCATGATTAAGGTAGCTTTAGGCAGATCCCTGAGACCTACAGCTATCACACAGTTTAGATGGTGATTTCTCACAGCAGAGAACCTGTTTGTTTCCATTAAGTAGCTTCAGGACAAAAACACTAAATTCTCAGTCATTACAGTTTATGTATATTAATTAAATCATATAATATTTCCATATATGTACAAAAGAAGAACCTTTGCACTTTAACAACCCATAATATTTTAATATAGATTCAAGGATAGAATCACATTCACTTGGAAATAATTATATAACTCTAACTAATCCCTATGAGTGTCTTTTAGTGAGTTGTTTTATTTCATTTTCCAGAAAAGATACCATGCGAACCTGGTTACTTTGCTATTTTTCTTGCAATAATGGATCAAACATTCTGATACAATATCAGAAAAATTTAATTATCTTTATTTTGTGCAGATCTATATGCATTCTTTAGAAACAAAAGGGGGCAATGTTATCTTCCTTCTATTTAACTTGCCAACATGTTTCCCCCCAAGCAAACAAACCAGAGTGATAACAAAATTGTGGCTTGAAACCACAGGTTCTTGATCATCTTTTCTGGTCATGACCTCAGACTTAAAATTTTGAAGGTATGTAGTACACTAGAGCTTAGAGACCACATTCAATCCAACATGAGAAACAAAATCAAGACAGATACATTAAAAGTGACTGTTAGACATTTCAAGATACATGATAGATGTTAAGTTTTTCAAAGTCACCAAGAACTTTCAAAAGAAGTTAGCACATGAATAGAGTATTATCCCAAATCATTCATAAATAGTAAATTATTTTCAACAATATTATAGATACTCTCACTATGCTTAGTTTATTAAGTAAACTCAGGATTACAAGGGCCGTTTGATCCAGTTATACAACATTCTCAATAGATAAGAGAATTTAAGTGCAGAAAAAAATCCCATAGAATAAGGGAGGATCTTTTGGGTATATACCCAAAAGATGCCCCACCATGCCACAGGGGTACGCCTTCCGCTATGTTAATAGCAGCTTTGTTTGTGATAGCCAGTAGCTGGAAACAACCCAGATGTCTCACGACAGTAGACACAGAAAATGTGGTTCATTTACATAATGGAATGTTACTCAGTTATTAAGAATGAGGACATCATGATTTTTGCAGGCAAATGGATGGAACTAGAAAATATCATTCTGAGTGAGGTAACTCAGACCCAAAAAAGGACATGCATGGTGTATATTCACTAATAAGTGGACATGAACCAAAGAAAGAAAAGTGCCAAATACCCAAGATAAAGCCCACAGAACTCAGAAAGGTCAACAAGCTGAAGGGCCCAAGTGGGGATGCCTCAGTCCCACTTGGGAGGGAGAAGAAACCAATCATAGGTGGGAGAGAGAGATCTGGGAGGGAAAGGGGATGGGGGGTCAAAGAGGGGAACATGATCAGGTGGGGGAAAACAACTGAAATCCCTGAGGGCCAGCAGAAAGAAGGGAAACACGAAAGTTCAGGAGGTAGGAGGTTGGGGGTACTCTCCAGAATATATCAGAAACCTGGGAGTTAAGAGACTCTCAGGACTCAAAGAGAGGGACCTTAGATGAAATGTCCGATATTGGGGAGAGGGAACTTGTAGATCCCACCTCCACCAGAAAGACAGGGCATCAGATAAGCGATGGGTTGCCATCCCACAGTAAAACTCTGACCCATAATTGTTCCTCTATGAAAGAACTGAAAAAGAATGACACATGCGTGGAAAAAAAAAATTAAGGACTCGTTTGACTTGTTTTCAGGCTCAGTATTTTGTTTTGTGTTTGTTTGTTTGTTTGTTTGTTTGTTTGTTTTTCAAGACAGGGTTTCTCTGTGTAGCCCTGGCTGTCCTGGAACTCACTCTGTAGACCAGGCTGGCCTCAAACTCAGAAATCTACCGACCTCTGCCTCCCAAGTGCTGGGATTAAAGGCCTGCACCACCACTGCCTGGCTCAAGCTCAGTCTTGCTCTAAACTCAGTGTTCTGGGCAGAGAAAGGCAGTGACTACTGGACGCCATGGACTAAGAGACCAACCCAAAGCCATCTTGGGTTCAAACTCCATCTTAGAGAACCTGACCTAAGCTTGAACTTGAGTTAGGCATCAGGCCTGTACCTAACGCTGGTCTCCAGGTCACTCCTTAACAACCACCAATCAGGAGGAAAGCAGAAGTTACACTTGTACCTAAAGATGTTTACTTATGAAAGTTTATGGTTTGGCTCCCAGCACCAGCCAATCATTTTAAAGAGCAACAAATTCCATAATTGCCTCCCAGTCAGATGTGTGCCAAGCTGGATACCCCCTTGTTTGTTTGCTTGCCTCCATAAATGCTTGCTTGAGACTGGGCTCAGAGCTTCATCCTCCTGTTCTGCTGCATCAGTGACAACTGTGCAGCTGGAGATCGAGCTTGAATAAAGACCCTGTGTGATTGCAAAAAAAAGAAAGAAAGAACTGCAGGGATGAAAATGGAGAAGAGCCTAAGGAAAAGAATGTTCAGTGACAGGCCCAAAGTGGGCTCCAGCTCAAGGGGAGCCCCCAAGACCTGACACTATTACTGGGGCTATGGAGCACTTACAAAAAGGGACCTATCATTACTGTCCTCCAAAAGACCCAACAAGCCACTGAAAGAGTCAGATGCAGATATTTACACCCAACCAATGGGCTGACCCCTGTGGTTGAATCTGGAAGAAGCTGAGGAGGAGGGTAACCCTGTAGGGGGACTAGCAGTCTCGATTAACCTGGAACCCTGAGATCTCTCAGACATTGGACCACCAACCAGGCAGCATACACCAGCTGATATGAGACCCCCAACACATGTACACCAGAGGACTGCCGGGTCTGGGTTTAGTCAGAGGATGCACCTAACTCTCAAGAGACTGGAGGCCCTGGGGAGTTTAGAGGTCTGGTGTTGTGGTGGTAGGGGGTGGGGACATCATTGTGGAGACAGGGGACAGGAAGGAGGTATGGGATGTGGAACAATCAGAGAGTGGATCGGGAGGGGAATAAAATCTGGAGTTTAAAATAAATACATGAAAAAAAATTAAAAAAAAAAAAAAGGGAGGAGAGGCTTCTTTTGAAACCGTATAAAGAAAGTCCTAAGGCATAATCCATCAATGTATAACTAGTTCACTGTGACTATACGACTAAATGAACATATCAAAAGACCAAGAACTAACACAGAAAAGGGTATGACGGAACTAGAGGAGGAAGAAGAAACAGAACCTGTTCATGAAGTCATATGAAGCATTAGGCTTTGGTAGTAATGCCATTTTCAGACTTGACACAGAGTTACGTTCAGACTAGTAATGAACCAAATAGGAACTCCTGCTCAGGGTAGTGCCCCAGAAAGCCTTGAACAGCATGCCAAAGAAGGAACCTGCTATGAGCTCATACCAGAGGCAGAAGCACTTTGAAATCTTAATGACAGGTGTCTACACTCAAATATTCCAAATTCCCACAACACCTTGTGCATTAGAATTTCTAACTCTAAGTAGGGTAGCAGCTGAGGAATTTTAATTTTCAATAGAATCTTTATCCCTATCTCTACATTAATCTTAGTCTTTGAATGCCACAGCATATGTGTCAATAGGGCACTTTAATGCTGTAAACATGGTCATGCATACAGCTAACATCTATTTCTTAATGTGCCAGATGTGGCCACTAGAAAGCTGAAATAGTAGTCAGTAGTCCTTATTCTACATTTACAGCATGACACTGGGGCAGCTATTGCCATTAGGACCTCAGTGTAGCTACAGTGCACCTGTAAATGAAAATGCCTGTCTTCCTTGCTGCAAGATGAATTTGATGTTCATGAGAAATTTTGTTTGTTAACATCCTTTAAAGTAATCCATCACATGTTACACAAACACTTTAGGCTAAATTATTAAATCGCTAGACAATGCTAATTTTAAAAATTTATTCTTCTCTCATTTATTACATCCCAACCAAAATTTCCTCTCCTTCCTTTCCTCCCAGTTATTCCCCTCCAGCTCTCCCTCCCACACACAGTCCTCAGTTTCCCTTCAGAAATGGCAAGTCTTCCGGGGGTAAGAAGTTGCAATAAGACTAGGCACCTCCCCTCTTATTAAGGCTAGGTGAGGCAAACCAGTAGTACAAAAGGGTCAAAAGTACTAGTAGAGAAAGCAGGCAAAAGAGTCAGAGAGCTACTGCTCCTACTACTAGGAGTCCCACAAGAAGGCCAAGTTACACAACCATAACACGTATGCAGTGGGTCTCAGTCAGACTCATGCTAGCTCCCTGATTGTTCGTTTGGTCTCTGTAAGTCCCTATGAAGCCATGTTAGTTGATGCTGTGGGGTTTCTTATAGTCAGAAAACCTAATTTAATATAAATAAGTTGTAGAAAAAAATATAGAATTAGCATATTTATCAGAAATTTAGTTACACATTTATGTTCATGTTTTTTTTTCTCTTGAATAACCTTGACAGTGAAGAAATGAAAAGAAAGGAATTACGAGGTTGTTTCATTTTTTGGAAAAAGGAAAAGAATCAGAAGGAAGCATAAGATTAAAGATCTGGGCAAGATTCAATGTCTCACTTTGAGGTTCAGGAGTGGGAAATGTAAAAGGCTAAAGATGCAAACAGATAAGAAAGGGTTTAAAAGCTGAATGTCTTACTTTGAGGCACTGCCGAGACCCTTCAACTCCCTGTAGACAGAAGAATATGAATTGTAACTTGCTTTCACTTAGTCTCCTGCGTAGACCTCCAGAACTGAAATGAAGCAAGCCCTGGATTTTTACCTTTGAGCACATTCCCAACTCATGTTCTCTTCTCCTGCTATTGAGATTGACAGTTCTTATGTAAACTTGCAGAACTCAGGACTTTGGAAGTGTTCTACCTAAACAAGAAAGATGATGCCCTGGACAAAATGTGTCTTCTTTTATGAAGGTGCAGACACAATTTTTTGGATAAACAGGAAAGTTGCTTGGCTTAAAGGCAATCATGCATCAGATGCTGCAGATTTTGACTTCTTGATTGAAACAATGCATTTTTATATTTAGAATCCCAGCAATAAAATTGGCTACAGCCTTCTAATTCCCTCTGCAGGATTATGGCCTGCATAAGAACTAGGAACAGCTGAGTCTTTTGAAGATTTTCCTGGGCATCCTGCCCTCCTTCTCACGGCTTCTAAACAAAACCCAGCTCTGAATAGAAAACGAGAGAGTCAGATAAAAAATATGTCTTTCAAATCAAGTCCCAGTGCAGATACGTTTTCAGTCACTGTTTCCCAAAAGACCCCAAACGTAGAGTTAATCTGCAAAAAGCCTTGGCACTTGTCTTTATGCTCACACCTGACATTTGGTCACAACACACAAACATCTCCCTAGACCTCATTTTCTTTCTCTTAAACATTAAGTGTTAAATTTTTTTCTAAAAGGTAGGAAACTCCCATGACAGCAAAGCTGAAATGTAAAGTGACAACCAGCATCTCTTTCATTGCAACCCACAGCCACCTGTTCTTTGCCCAGAAGCTATCCTGACTGCTAATTTCAGAGATTGTCTCCATACATAAACAGGAATGCAGTGCACATGCAATAATTTTTCTTTTCTCCCCACTCCAAATCATAGCATACTATAAATGCTCTCTTGCCTCATTGTGTTTACATCAATATTTTTCACTTCATAATTATCATTTTATCTTCTGTGGTGGTTTGAATAAGCATGCTCACATAGCTCATGTATTTGAACGCTTAGTCATCTGGAAGTGGCACTATTTAGGAAGGATTAGGAGTGTGGCCCTTTTTGGAGAAAGTGTCACACTGAGCGTGAGCTTTGAGGTTTCAAAAGCCATGACAAGCCCAGCCTATTTCTCTTCTGGCCTATGAATCAGGATGTAGCCCTTACCTACTTCTCATGTACCATGTCTGCCTGCCTTCATGCTCTCTGCCATGATGATACTAGGCTAAATTCCTGAAACTATAAGTAACCTCACCGCACCCCAGACATGGCCCCACTTCCTGGATTGACCAGCCATTGATCTGTTTGCACATTGAGCCACTTTCTACATGGAAAGGACAGCATGTTGTCATTACTGAGGTCAATTGTGGATTTGCCTTTTCTGCAGCTCACTCTTTCTCTTGGGTGGGCCAGTCTGCAGTTTTCCTTGGCAAGTATTCCACAACTCTGGCATCTCCAGCACTGTGGGTTCTCCAACATATGTCAGGCTTCATCTTCACAGCTTCATGAAATGGTTTTCTTTGGGAGGGGGTTACTTGCAGAAACACTCCTGACACACACTTTGCCTCTGGCTTTTCTTAGGAACAGAAGAAATTTCCACAATCCCTTTCTTGTATTTTTGACTCTACCACTATGACAATGAACTAAGACTATGAAATTGCAAACACTTCTCCAATTAAATGCTTTCTTCTATAAGAGTTTTCTTCATGGTATCTTTTCACAGCGATAAAACAGTGACTACCTGAGGGTGTCAGAGGCTCCAGTAAAGGGGAATGTCAAGGTGGGAATATGGGAATGGGTGGGCGGGTGGGTGGGAGGTGGAATTCCCTCATAGAGGCGGGGAGGGGGAAGGGATAGGGGGTTTCCAAAGGGGAGACATTGGAAATGTAAATAAAGTATCAAAAAAAAGAATGAACAAGAAAAAATAATAGAAAAAAAATAAAACAGTGACTAAGACATCTTCTATGTGAGTACGTGCAAATTTAACTATTATTTTCAATTGGTAAGTAATAGTCATTCGTGTGCAGTTAGCATAATTTAACTGACCTCCATATTCATACCTCTTGTCATGATCTGGGACACTAAATATCTTTAAGACAATCATTTCACATAAGTAATGATTATATGAGATAAATTTCTAAAAGCAAAATTTCTAGGTAAAAGAACACACATTTATCATCAACTTAAGTATATGTTATAGAATCCCCTTTTTGAGGTCAATATATTTTGATAATCCATACAATAACATAGTATAATACATTACAATATAATACTATACAACACAAAACATCTACTATTTTGTATTTCTTTACATTTACAATTATTTTAATCTTTGATGATTAAATTGGTTAACATTATAAGGACAATATTCCTTTAATATGCCTTTCTCCTAAATCAAGAGAGATTAAACATCAATTTTATAACATTTTATTTATTTATTTATTTATTTATTTATTCATTCATTCATTCATTTAGTGGTGTGGTGTCTATTTGTCTGCCCATTTCACTGTGTGCTGTTAGTCCTTTTTATTTATAGATTCTTCTTCTACATTAACTTTTGAGTGAGTTATAAGCATTTTCCTAAAGATTAAAAAGATGCAGTTCTATGCTTTGGTATTGTTGGGCTTTGACACACATCTTGTTATTGTTAAATTTTATGATCATTCTAAACATTTTACAACTAGTTGTCTGGTTTTGTTCATTTATTTAGAATATACTTCTCTTTTTAAAATTGTTCTTAAGAATTTCATACAATGTATTTGACCATATTCACCACCAAATTCTGCCCATACCCACCCTTTTTATTTTCTCATCTCTTTCCACTCAACTTTGATATTTTGTTTGTTTTGTATTTGTTTTCTTTCTCCTCAAGTCCTGATTTTGTTGTCCAGTTAGTCTTGGGAGGCAGATCTACCTTGATGTATGGTCAAACTGCCAAGGGCCACATCATCTAAAACAGCTGTCTCTTCTCCCATCTTTCTCTCTCTAAGCTAGGAGTTTTGTCTGGTTGGAGCTTGTGTAGGGCTTGTGTCTACTCTCACAATCACTACCAGTTCGTGTGCAGAACTGCAGTGTTGTGTCAGGGAAACACTCTTTACTTTTTGCTATCCACTTCCTCTGCTCTTACCACTCTTTGTGACAAGTCCTGAAGCTTGCCAGGAGCAGTGTGATGTGTGTACCTCATCTGGTGCTGAGCATTTCACAGTACTTCTCAAGTCCAATTTTATCTCATCTCATTGTATTTTACTCCTTTCGTGGCTTTAGATGTGAGTTTCTCTTTAAATTATGATGGTACTCAAGAACAACACCATATAAACCTGTCCTGGGGCAGCACAAAAAGGCAAGTTGAGTAAATGGAAGTATGGAAACATGGCTAATCAATATTAATTTGAGTCCGAAACTACAATTAATTACAAACTTAGTGTCAACCACTGTATTTAATTCTAAATAAATTATATTTAATCATTGTATTAGCATCCTTTAGAAAAATAAAATTATTTAATATAATATCTTGTTATATTCAATATATTTAATATAGTATATTAATGTATAAATTGTATATATCAAAAGAAGATTTATTAGAGTAGGTTGCCATATGTTGTCATGTTAGTTCTACAATGGTTGTCTCCTCACAGAAAAGTCACAAGACCGAATATCCCACCTCAATTGGTCTTAAATTGACGTTGGAATCCCAAAAAGGTGGGTTCCAGTGATAGTAATGTCTCAGCAGCAGGAGAGAGTGAGACTGTGGGAAACAGGCAAAGAGCAAAAGTTTTTTTCTTCCCTGATCTTTATGAAGATTACCTCTAGGAGTTATATCCTGGATTTAGGGTGGGTCTTCCCATCTCAAATGATACACTCAAGAAAAACCCTCACTGCTTTGCCCAGCTGCTTGAGATTTTAGTGAATTCTAGATGTAGTCAAATTGACAACCAAGATTAGTCATCACAATCATACGTATCATTTTGGAATATAATTAAGGATAGTTTGTAGAGAGTCAGACTTGTGTTTTACTCTCATTGTGTCTCATCGTGTTTCTTGCTCTTAATAATTTACCAAGAATTGTGCTTCAGAAGAAAGATGGTGCAAGACAAAAGTCAATGAAATGATCAAGCCAGATGATTTCAGAGTGGGATGGTATTTTAGTTACTGTTCTATTGCTGTGAAGAGACATTATGACCATGGCAACTCTAATACAAGAAAAGAAAACATTTATTTGGCGACTTGCTTACAGTTTCAGATTAATCTTTTATTATCATAGTGGTAGAGAGCAGACAGACATGTTGCTGGAGCACTAGCTAAGAGCTTTATATCCAGATCCACACATAGCAGAGAGAAAGAGAGAGACAGAGACAGAGACAGACAGACACACCACACACACACACACACACACACACACACACACACACACACACACACACATAAACACACACACACACCACATGAGAGAGGGGGGAGATTGAAATTTTGGGCCTTGTATGGGCTTTGACACCTTAAAGCCTCCCCTCAGTGACACACATCTCCTCTAACAAGGCCACACCCACTCTAACAAGGCCACATCTTCTAATACTTTCTTAAACACTCAACTGACTAGGAACTAGATATTCAAATATATGAGCCTGTTGGTGCCATTCTCCTTCAAACCACCACACATGGAGAGTGACAACTTTCAAAGCAATAGTGTAAGATAGGACAATTTATTTTTCTGCTGACTTCATGATAAGATGAAAAATACAGAATCTTGCTTTATTTTCAAATCAGGATGAAACTTTCATGGGCATTTGTGCTGCCTTGACCAGTAAATGTCACTTTCCTTTCATGCCCACTTCAAACAGAATTGTATTTAAATTAATCATCAACTGAAAACTGAAGCCCAGGATTACATTTAACATGATCTACAGAAACAAAGTGGCATGACATTTCACACTTTTACAAACTGTAATAGAAGAACGTTTGTATCTCTACAGATGTCTACTCTAGCTTCCATTTTACTAACAACATAATTATGAATATCACTGGCACTTTTCATCACATTATGCCTAGTTCTCTGGGATATGTCCCTTTCCTTTGCAAGTAGAGATGGCCATTCCTTAGACCAGTCACATGTGTACAATCGCAGGTATTGCTTTCAGGTGAACACAATGAGAAAGCCTTTGCTGTTCCCCAAAGAAAGCTTCCATTTTACTCTGCCCCTGCAACTGGCAGTGTTCCGAAGGGTGGCACTGTGGGTAGCTTTGGTTCTAGAGTGAGCATGAGACCTAAAAGGGAAGGCAGCCCACCCATGAAGATTCAAGAGAAATAAAAAGTTATGTCGTGCTGAGTTTAGATGTTATTGGGGTTGTTTTTACAGTTCTTTAGTGGGGAAATCAATAATGAGTCCAGCAATGTGTTTACTTCTCAGTACATTTATGCTGATTTCAAACATGGCTTTGCTGAAGACACCCTAGGAAAGACCTCGAAAGCTCAGTGGTGACATTTGTAGATAGGGCCCTGCATTAAAGGAAGCCACTCACAGATTGCTCACACCTTTCTCAAGAAATTGGCCAGACAGGGAAACTCACTATAATTCTGGCACTCTCAAAGCAAGCAGATTAGGAATGCACGGTAATTATCAGCAACACAGACAATTCAAGCCTGAGCCAGCTTGAACTGCATGAAACCCTGTTCCTCTGTGTCCCCCAAAGGGAAAGAAAAGATAAAAAGAAAGAAAAGAAAATTGCCAGGGGCTTGTTCATACACACTAACTTCCTAGAATCTATCTCTGCCACCTCTGACTTACATAGCTATCTGTACCACACCTGAAGACGCTTCCGTCTGGAGCCTCCTCTTCTCTATCTTTTCTTAAAATTTAGCACCAGCAGTTACTTGATCACACCTGCAAGTCATTTAAATATCCTGGGAAATAATTTATCTGAGCCTGAAAGCTTAAATTAAAGCTGTAAAGTGCTCCCTTATTATCTCTGCACCTATCTTGTACTTCAGCTCCCTCCTAATGATGTTTGTTCTAGATCTGCCAGCTTGAAAATTATTTCCTTGATGGAGAAAAAAAGAAGCAAAACAGAATATGAATAAATCTCCAGGCATGGCTATGCTTGTAACCTTATATCTTTTGTCATAAATTACAGACTTTTCCCAAGGGGTGTGGATTGTTTTGAGCAAGTATGCGTTTGTATAATATGCCAAGAGTGGCTACTTATTAGGAATAAAGCCTAGTTAAAAACAAGTGGAGCTGAAAATTTACACACAAGGACTCAAACAAATTGCTGATCTGAGCTTGATGAGATTAGCCTGTGGTAAGAATTCAGGGAGGTGCCTGAAGCACAGTGGTGCTGTGGAACACTCGGGTCAAAGCAGGTTTTGATCCCAGGCAGCCAAAGACACACAAGGACAGGAATCCAAGCTCATCTGTTCTGTCCGTATTTTTACTGTTGCCTTCCCGTTGTAACCGGGAATCCCTAGTTCAGTGTCCACCATGTTTGGTGTCCTCACATCTGCTCAGTCTCTCATATAAGATCAAGCTGCAGAGCAGGCCAGCTTGATGAAGTACAGGACGCATCTGAGCTCAGTTCACTCCTGGGGTCAGACGCCGTGATTTGCCCTTTGGTTTCTTATTGATGGATTTGTTCAGGATTCACACTAAATTTATAGTCCGAGAGATTACTGATTATAATCTGTGAATTTTTCCCCTGGTCACATTCCCTTTAAATCTCCTGGATATGCAGACTCATTTGTCTTAGAACTTCAGAAATCTTGCTAATATAATGGTTTGCCTTTCTTGAATGTCACTGGTATAAATGAATTCTAAGATAAAATGATTTTATCTCCTATAGTTTCTGTTGTTTCCATATGACATACTTTCCTCTTCCTAGATGATAAGAGGACCCACAGTAACACTGGCTTGCTTGCTTGCTTTTTTGTAGTCTTCATAATAATTGTTCTGAGTCTTCAGTATGTATTACTTAGGTCTGCAAACAACTGATTCAAAAATGTGCAGAGTGGTTATTTGTAATGCAGATTAGCCATCGCTTCTTCCTGAGACCAGCTACATAATTAGCAGGGCACCATGCAGAATGAAAGTACCCAGTCCCTTGGTTCAGAATCTATTAGGAAGACCAAGATAGAGAGTTCAGAGCATGGGGCTTGCTTTATCTTTATCATACAGCTTTGACAATTGTCCATTTTCTCAAAATATGCACATAAGCAAAAGGTTTTCATAACTCTTCCTTATTTAGTCTGAAATGTAGAAAAATATCCTATTAGAGCTACAAGTAATAACCCATATCGACTTGCTTTCTCACATTACAAAAATCAATATAGTAGTTGCTATTACCTTCTCACAGTCAAGGAACAGGTATGCGAACTCTTGGTATCTCAGTGTCTATAAACATATTATTGTCAACTTTTCAGTAACGTATATTTTAAAGAATTTACTATAGTGGCCATGACTTTTTTGTTAGACCTGTGTCATTAAGAATTTAATGGTGTGAGGAATAGTGTTACTATCTTCGAGGCTTACAAGCACTAGAGTTTATATGAGAAGTTATGTTTTAATCCTAAGGCTTTCCATTCTCCTATATTTTGGAATAAATTGCTATTTCCTGGGCCTCCTTCATAGATACACTTTTTAAAATTTTTTTTCAACTTTATTTGTCACATAAAGTAATAGACTTACTGTATTGTACACGTTTGAAGAAGCTTTTCTTTAAAAATTTGAAAATGAATTCAGCAATGTTTTTGTTAAATTTTCTTTTATTACTTAAGGTATGAAAACATTGGAGAAGTAATTTTTTCCTTTTTAATTTTTATTTATTTTTACCCATGATTCCTGATTCCTAAAGAAAAAAAAAAAAAAGACAAAGCAAAAACCAAACCAAACAAACAAAACAACCAAACCAAAACCCGTTGTACATAGGCATTTACAGTGTGACTTAAGATGCTTTTGCATTTTTATTCTACAACACAATGATTACTTTGAAACCACTTGCCAGGAAAGCATTTGTGGTTTTTGTTGCTTGTCCTTCTTCTCTGTTCAATGTGTTACTAAAACCAAAGACACTGGTTGTCATTATCAGCAATGCAACATGCAAAATCTGACAATATTTATTCTCAAACAAGCCTGTGGCCTTAGAGACAGTTACCGGATTTCCTGTGAGTCCTAACATGTAAATACAATCTGATTCTTGCCCACTCTGTCCCATTGTTAATTCTGTTCCTTCCTCTTCAGGAGGCTATTTACTGACTAGAGAGTGAGAATTACTAGAAATGTATGAATGTAGCCACTTTCCTACCAAAGGAGCAGATGGCTGTGAGCACAATGTTAAGTTACTATGAAATTTAGATATAGGCAACTCCAGTCATCTTAACGACTGGAAGTGGATGACAACAGAAAGTGGAGATTTAGACTAAAGTTTGTCTTCCAGGAAAGACTTTCCAGTACACATTTGGGTATCTTACCCACCCTTGTTTTCCTTGAGGGTAGAATTAAGTTTGGAAGTTCCAGAATGAATGCCCATCGTTCTTTCCATTCTTTATGAAGCAGTAGGTCTATATAGGAAACCTGAGAGAACACAAACTTGGAAATGCTAGACAAAGAGTTCAGAGTCAGCCTGGGATTGGAGAGTGTAAAGAGAAAAGTTGGGTGGGGATTTGCTGTCTTTCAAAGATTGCTAAGAGGAGCAATCTATAGACTTGATTTAAAACAGAGTCAGTGGAAACTTATAGGAACAACCTTTTATTGATTTTGATAACTAATCTGTTATGTTTAAAAGATTATATATATTTATATAACCATATATTTTAGAAGCTTAAAATACTTATTTTAAATTTGTATATTGTTTGTAAATATTTTATACACTTGTGTATGTTTTAAATAAAGATTATGTTTTAACTGTTTTTCTCATCACTGTGACAAAACATTGGATGGAGAAACAAGGGAGGAGAGGTCCATCTTAGCTTAGAGTGCAAAGGGAACATCCTGCTATATATGAAAGTAACAGGTACCGAAGATACTTAGGGCAGAGAGAGTGCAAACCATCTGGCTCTCATTTTGGCTGACTTGGAAGCAGAAAATTGAACCAGAAGGAGGGCAATCTGTAGTCCTTAACCTTTGCCTCTATGGTCTGATGTCCAAAAGGTTCTAAAACCTCATACATAAGCACTATTAACTGTAGACCATGTATTCAAACATTTGGGACATTGGATGCATTTTACATGGAAACAATATGGTATCTGTTTCTCCTCTTTTCAGCCTTAATAATTCAAAACTCAGCTTCAAGCAGCTAGCCCAAGCAATTAGATTACATCAGGCAGGTCAATTCTCTTCATTCCCTCCTCCTCTTTCTCCTCCTCCTCTTCCTCCACCTCCTCCTTCTTCTCATCCTCCACCTGCTCCTCCTTCCTCTTTTCTTCCTCTTCCAGCAAGCATGACTTTAATCTACAGTTTGTTGGTTGCTTCTTTTTCTATTTCAGATCATTCTCTCTGCATGGGTTTCCACATTTTCCACTAACCTTAGGGATGCTTCATGCCAATGCACAGAAACACATGCAAGATAAATGAATTTAAAGTATTCCATAGAAAGAAAAGGCTATACTTTCACTGTTCATGAACTTTGTAATTTTATTCTTAACCATTATTTGTCAGGGCATGACTGCATGAAAGTACTCGCATGAATGTGTTTGCTATAATTATAATAATTTGCAATAATTCAGCATTCTTGTAGTCAAAGCTAAGTGATTTTCTTCCTTACAGTTCGTGTTTGTCAATGTGAATCCTAAGGCTCGCAGGTGGTCACTGTAACCTCTATATTCTATGCATAGAAAGGCTTCAAATTATTTAATTAATTGGAAAAGACACAAAAAAACAAATTGGGAATGTCCCTTCTGATCTTCTTAAATGTACATAATGACCTCATAATATTAGTATTTCTTTTGGGAGTGTGACAGAAACAGTGCTTTCAGGAAAGGAGTAGATGTAGAGAATTTAATAATAATGCTAATAAGTAGGGCAAAGCTAAATTCTGATTGTTATAATTAGAGGATCTACTTTCTGTGGTGGCTGAATAATCAGAGCAGCAGAAAGAGCAGCTCACAGGAGACACTGCAGATAAAGAGGCTACTTTTGCAAAGGTATGCCAGAGGTAGAGGTGCCCAAACCAATGGAAGCAATAAATAAGACTCTATATGCTTAGTGGGGAAGAAAGGTCTTTAGCTAGGTATGAAGGCAAATAGCAGTATCCTGCTTGAAAAGGGTTATCAGTTCTTTAATACATATTGCCTTGGCCTAGGTGACAGTCTTGCTGTTTGTATCCTAGAAAGATTGATCCCAAGTCCAAAGCAACAAATAAATATAGTTTTAAATTGAATTTTGAAATGATACTTAGCCAATATACTTGATGCCAACATACTGAGGATGGATCACACAAAAATATTAATAAATCTTGAAAGTTTTCCCTTTCCTAATATTCAGCCAACTTTATTTCTCTTACTACATTGTCTGCAAAAATAACATAAGAGTGTTGATTTAAGCAATGTCAGGACAAAGTAAGATCTGCATGGCTACTCGTTAGGAAAATGTGACTGAAGAGAAAATATCTGAGACTGAGCATGCTGGGTAAGGAGTTTATTAGAACACAGGATTTTCTAAAAAAAATTGTGTTAAATTGCCTCTATAATATTAATATAATATACACTAAAATTTTTGATTATGAGACCCTTAATTTTAAAGAAAACTCTTTACAACCTAGTACATCAGAAATAGAATAAGAATAAATTTACATTTAAAAAAATAAGCAAGTCACAATGATACAAACTTATAATGCCAGGTTTGAAGAAGTAGAAGACTTACAATTTCGAGGGTCCTTGGTTCCTAGAAAGAGTATTTCCTAAATAAGAAAAATTTAAGTTAATTCAAGGCTAGGCTAATCCTTAAATTATATTATAGTCGGAAAATTAGTAGGAACATATTATGTTTTCAAGACTCAGCAATTAAACAAAGCAAGTAACAAAACAGTTGTTTGACTGAAACAGAAAGAAAACACAAATGGGGGAGGCAAGGAGAAAAAACAAGATCCTACAAAAACCTAGTAAAAGAGGATGCATGGGAGCACAAAACTCTGCCAACCTGCAAGAAACTTCCTTGTCTTTTTTTTTTTTTTTTTTTTTTTTTTTTTAATAACAGTGTCATCAAACAAAGTCCAAATCCATCCTTCTAACATTGACATTGATGGCTTGTCTTCCATGGAATGTTCTTAGTCTCAAATCATTTTCCTTCTTTCTTCTTCTCCCTCTTCTTCTCCTTCGCCTCCTCCTCTTCCTCCTCCTCCTCCTCCTCTTCCTCCTCCTCCTTTTCCTTCCCCCTCCCTCCTCCTTCTCCTCTTCTTCTTCTTCCTCTTCCTCTTCCTTTCCTCCTCCTCCTCCTCTTCCTCTGTCTTCTCCTCCTCTTCCTCTTCCTCCCACTGGTATGACTAACTAAGGTCCTCACAGGAATTTTCTTGTAGGTTAAGGAATAAAATAAGCAGTACAGCAGTTGAGGAATTTTTGCTGCAGATTAAGATCTGTGGGGAAAGGGTGTAGTGAAAAAAATATAAAAACTGTGGGAATGCACACCTAGAATTACAACATTTAAGGTACAGGGGCAGAAAGATCACTACAGCTTTCTTGGCTACAGAGTCTGATGCCTTGATACACTGCATAGTGCCACCTTGTCTCACAAAACAAATAACATAGAAACATAACATGCTTTCTGTTTTGGAGGGCCAGTTAGAGTTCCATGGATCCTGTAATAGCCTAAGCATACATCTACCCACATGGAGTAATCAACATATTTATTTCTATCAGAGGAACAAAATCTCAACTGTGAAGATGCCTGTTCTGTTGTATTAGGTACTTACTACATTGCAAGCAGAGTTACACACATGCATGTAGTCACTGTGCTCCAAAATAATAAATATCTAATGGTTTACTATATTCAACTGAACTTATCACAACCTTTGCTTGGTAAATTTAAAGATTACATTGTTATTCATTCTATTTCCATAGCAGGGCTAGAAGAAATTTGAAACAGAAAACCAGTGCTATTGGAAGAAATGGCACCCCAGGCCTTATTTAATTACACTGTCATCTTCTCTTATTTATGGGTAATACCTTCCAAGATATTATGTTAATTTCTAAAGATACAGATGATACCAAACTCTACACATATAATATCTTAAATATACATATCTACAATACAAGTTAGTTTATAAACTAATAGAAGAGAAAGTCAGAAATAGCCTTGAACACATTGGTACAGGAGACAACTTCCTGAACAAAACACCAATAACTCAGGCTCTAAGATCCACAATTGATAAATGGGACCTCTTGAAATTGAAAAAGCAAAAGACACTGAAAATAGGACAAAACAACAACTTACAGATTGTGAAAAGATCTTCACTAACCCTACACCCGACAGAGGGCTACTATCAAAAATACATAAAGAACGAAATAAGTTAGACTAAAAAAAAAAAAAAAAGAAAGAAAAGAAAACAATTAAAAAATGAGTACAATATTAAACAGAATTCTCAACAGAGGACTCTCCGATGGCCAAGAAACATTTAAAGAAATGCTTAATATCCTTAGTAATCAATGAAATGTATATCAAAACGACCCTGAGATTCCACCTTATACCAACCAGAATGACTAAGATCAAAGCTCAAGGGACAGCACATGCTGCTCAGGAGAATGAATGGAAAATTGCAACTGCAGAGAGCATTGGGGAATAGGGGGGGATCTCTAGGAATTCCCAGAGACCTGGGATGAGTGAAGTTTCTAGGAGTCAATGCTGGTGACTTTAGCGAAGATGCCTAACAGTGGGGACATGACCTCTTCAAGTCCTGTAGCCAGGCAGAATGCCAGTGGAGAGATAAGGACACCAGCCTACCCATAAAACTTTCGACCCAAAATTTGTCCTGTCTAATAGAAATGCAGGGGCAAAGATGGAAGAGAGACTGCAGGAATAGCCAAGCAATAATCGGCCTAATTTGAAACCAATTCCATGGGCAAACACCAGTCTCTGACATTATTAATGATACTCTCTTATGCTTACAGATAGGAGCCTAGCATAACTATCCTCTGAGAGGCTTTAAGCAGATGACTGAAACAGATGCAGATAACTACAGGTAAACATTGCAAGGAGCTCAGGGGTGCCAATGGAAGAGTTGGGGGAAGCATTGAAAGCCCCGAAGTGGATGTGAACCCCTCAGGAAGACCAACAGAGTCAACTAACCTGGACCTTTGGGTGCTCCCAGAGACTGAGCCACCAACCAAAGAACATACATGTGCTGAAACAAGGCCCCCAGCATATAACCAGCAGACATGCAGCTCAGCTCAATGTGGGTCCCCAACAACTGGAGCAGAGACTCTCCCTAAAGCTACAGCCTGACTGTGGTATCCTTTCCCCATCAGGGCTGCCCTGTCTGGCCTCAGTGTGAGAGGAGGTGCCTAATTTGGCAGAGACTTGATGCACCAGGAGGGGTCCTATCCTCTTAGAGGAGAAGGGGACAGAGATAGGGGGAGGGACTTTAGGGGGTAGAAAGAAGGGGTTAGGATTTGGGAGGTAAATAAATAAACACATTTAAATTTTATATATAATAAAAATACATAATAATATGTATAATGTATTATTTTATAAAAACAAGAACTGACTTTCACTGCACTGCTTACTGACTGAAAAAAAAACAAAAACAAAAACAAAAAGAACAAACAATAAAACCAAAACCAAAACCAAAACCCTGTTTTCCAAATGTAGGTAATCTTGGGTTACTGTACTCATGGAAAGCAAAAGCATGGACTACCTACCTATCAATAATAACCTACTTGAGAGTAAAGCTGACTTTTACCGCAAAAACACCCGAAGTCCATCATGTAAGAGGCTACCTTTCCATGGACTGAATTTTATCAACAAGGTGAAATAACAAAGCTGAGTCATATTGAATAAGAAATAATGCTTTGGAAAAAAGTCATCTTAACCAACTATAATCGAGTAGTAAAAGTCTATGATATTTTATCCATTCTGCTTTGGGCACTGTGTGCTGAAGGTATAATTTTCTATCTTTAAAAAATGTTAAAATTTCCCCATGAGTTTTTAAAAAAATAGTCACTGGCTGAATTTTCTTGGTAAATATTGCCCCCTTCTGATCCCTCCAAGGGCATGCATGGTAGTGAAAATTGTTAAACCAAGTACTGAGAGGCTGGTAGGCAAGTCTGCAAACCTAACAGACTGACCGGGCCTTAAGTGTCACATAGACAGTCTAGTTCTTTCCCAGGCATTATTTTCACATGAGTAATGATATTATGTCTGGAGCAGGCAGGAACCAAAACAAATACTTATATAAAGGCAATCATTGATGGCTACTTAGTGGCAACAAATGATTTGATTCTTGCATGATTTCAACAACATAAAAGAGGATATAGCAGCATTTTAATGTCTACAAATCAAATTTAAAAAAATACTTTGAGCATGTTTCCTGAAAGGGCAGAGAAAGTTGCAAAATGCAAGCTGGAGCACATTAAGTTTTGCCAAGCCCTATTGTTGATTTAAATGTTTAGCAATAGCCCATAGTTTCATAGCATCCAGTCCCTGAGCAAGCAATAAAGACAACAGTGACTTGGCCCAGGGTTCCAAGTGGAAGTGGTAAGCAGTGGTTAAACCCTAAGCTATAAATGTCAGGTTAGATATATCATTAAATGCTTTACTGTGAAGTGTTAGCAAAGAAGGAAGCAGCAGCAGTTCAAAGAATTAGCATAATTATGTATGGAAGAAGTACACTCACCAAACTTCCTGAATAATGTCATCTGTATTTTAAAGGTATTCCATGGGGAGGTTGATTTGGGGAGAAATTAAGCTTAAAGAGCTGAATTTCAAAGAGAAAAGTTCTTCCTGAGAAAATTGTCAAGTATTTTAGGAAAGCAAAATACTGAGAGAGAGAGAGAGAGAGAGAGAGAGAGAGAGAGAGAGAGAGAGAGAGAGAGAGAAGACACCAGGCATTTAGACACTGAGTTAACAGAAGACAATGTGCTTCCTCATATGGTCCTTTCCTGATATGGCCCTTTCCTGAATGGACAATGTCTTCCTCTACCTACCTAGGTCACAAAGTTGGTATACATGTGGAAATGATTGATATTGGAATGGCTAGAAGAAGAAATCAAGCAAAGAAATAGAAGCAGGAAACTGGGCAGGAAAAGTCACAGAAAAAAGGAAGAACTTTTGTGCTCTTTTTCAAAAGACCAGGAAATCAAAGGCTAAAGAGGGACTCTCTTGATCTTGATGCAGAAGGAGATTTTATTTGACCTCTGTAAGTTAAGCAAGCCCTGGGCTTGTTGCAACAAAAGCCTTTGATTTGGGATCTGTCTTGGACACAGCTGAAATAAATTTGAAACACATCAAGTTAACAGATAAAATTTGTCAACCACTGTCATTTAAAATATAAACAGCAAACATCCCTGAGATAATTGCATCTCACAAAGTGAAATCAAACTTATCTATTAGGTAAAGAGAATTGTCAGATAAGAACATTTAGAATCTCATAAAGATAACATTCATAAGAGCACAAATACACTTGGCTAATGGGAGCAAGTGACTACCCAAATAAATCATTACCTCATACTTGTACACAGTGGGAACCATTTCATATCTGACTTAATTTTGTATTAAAATGCTCACAAAAGTAGTGGACTTCAGAAGATTCTATAACATGACATTCTTTGAGTGTCTCACCCTGCATCAACAGGAAATTCTAGATAAACAACTTTAAACAAAGAAAACTTTACAGATGGAATGAGTAAGCATATTCCCAAGGAGTGTGCTTTTCTCATCATAAAGCCACAAACGTTGGAAGAAACATCCTTCTGCAGAGAGATTTTACTTATTTACCCAGCTTTAAGGCACATGACTAAGAAGGAGAAAACTATACAACTAGATATGTCCAAACAGGGATAGACATTCTTAAATAGAGTTACTTGGATATAGTATAGTTATATATGCACATATTCAAATACATACATATTTGAATATATACATGTATGTTAATGTCTACTTTGATAGCTGTTTCAACATTGCACCTCAAGAGATCAACTGTAAATCCAATCTGATAAATACAACTGAGAAGACCCTAAATAACCGATGATCCTCCTTAGGACTTTGCTAGGAAATGGGAAAAGGAACTTGAAAAAAGGCAAAGTCTTTGATATTAAATACACTTAGATGTTTCTGTGATCTGGATGACTTTATTTTCTACAAGTTCACATGTTGAAGTCCTACTTCCATGTGATGATATTTGACAATAGGACCATTGGTTGGTAACTAGGTTAAGGAAGTGCACATTAATGGAGTTGATGCCCCTATAAAGGAGAATCCAGGGAGCCTTTGGGTGCACTTTGCTGTATGATGACACACTGAAGCAACAATTGTTTGTGAGCCAGGATCTGGGTCCTCACTTGATGCTGCATCTATTGGTTGGTACCTTGATCCTGGACTTCACAGTCTCTAGAACTGTGAACATAACTGTGCTTCCCACAAGCTGACTGTTCTATCGTCCTCGGTTATAGCACAGTCTATAGAAACTAAGACAATGAAAACACTAGCTTTCCTATTCTCTAGCCAAGTAATTGTGGACAGATAATCTACTCTGCTTTGACTAATTCCTTGAACTGTATTTTGAACAGTGTAATATTGATTTTATTGGATATTCCTGAGCATTAAAACAACCTAAAATCATTTGCATACAGGAAGTTAAAGTAAACAATGTTTCTGAATTTTATTACTATAAATTAAAACATGTTCTGAGAGATTATAGATTCTTCTGGTTTAACATATGAGTTTCAGTGTCACAAGCCACATGAATATCTATAGTAAAGATTACTGAATACTAACTCTTTGTGTTCCTAGGGAATATGAGAGGTATCAATACTATCACACTATGGAGTACAAAATATTCCATCTAGAAAGAGCAAGAAAGATAAATATTTTATTATTTTATTCTTTACTATTTTATTTACTATTATTTAATTCTACAGCATTTTAAAATTCCATTGTTACTTTGAAATGATTTGTATATGTGTAGCCATGCTACCAGATAATGTTTAAAATGGTAAAGCAAGTTATTAAGGATGAAACTGTGGAATTTTGTGTGTTGACTGTGGGAATGGGGTATTTTTACTTAGTTTATCATTATATACTACTTAAAATGTAATTGTAAAGCTTCATCAATACAGTATTTTATTATTCTCTTATATATTACTTCCCAACTACAGCTTTCCCTTCCTTTTCCTCCCTTCTCCCTAGTCTCTCCTCCTGACATATCCCCTCTCCACCAGAAACACTTCTGTGCTCCCCTCAGAAAAGAGAGGGCCTCCTGGAGACATCAACCAAACATGGCATAACAAGCTACAATAAGAACAGGTACATACCATAACACGATTGAGTCTGGATGAAACATCACAGTAGGAAAAAAGAGCCCCCACAAGCAGACAAAAGAATTAGAAACAGTTGCCAAAAACCCTGTCCCCCAAATGGTAGGAATCCCACAATAACACCAAGCTACTGTGACTGAGAAATTTAAATATCTTTCCACATAAAAATCCTCTGTGATATGATATCTATGTTAATCAGCTTGTTTAAGATGTCACATAATGTACAGATACATATATATTTCATGTTGTATATCATAAGCATTTATTTTTGATTTCAATTAAATTAATTTTTAAAATAAAGAGATGAGTTAAAACAATGAAAATGGAGATATTTGATTTTCTAGAAAGTTACTAAGAGCTAGTACTTGAAACCTTCTGGAATTTTGAGTTGTTCAAAGATGCAGTAGGTTTCCATGGCACGTAATGAGTTTCGTGTCACTAGAAGCATTCAATCACATGTTGCTGGACTATCAAGAGGGGATCTAAGTATAAGATAACTCTTAGACTCAGATGATCTTGAAGGTTATATTCAACCTCAGGGTTCTGATTCAACAATTTGATAATCACTGACAAAACTAGCAAAAAGTTGAAAAGTATCTAGGCCTATGGGACCTTGAAAGGCAGCCTGGTTTCTGGTTGAGCTAAAGTTTAAAACCCCGATACCCAGTAGGGGTTTCCCAGTAGGGGATAACTTTACAATGGATGGTAGGTGTTTTGTCATGCTCCTGAGCCCCAGGCTCCTGGCACGAGGCTGCAGCTCTCCATAGGTCTATGACCACCAGTCACATAAGGCCAATGCCTAAACCCTTCCACAGGTAGAAGCGGGGTTACATAGCCTCAAGACATCTCCATTTTAATGAGGTACATAGAGGTTTAGCCTATAAACTCCCCTTCCCAGCCACTCCTCCCTGTAAAAGGTATTTTAACCTCAGGCCTGCTCTGAGGTTGTGGGGTATGGTTTCACTCATTGCCACTCTCCGCCATGACAATAAATGCCCTAAAACCATGGACTGTCTCTCTTCATCTGGATCTGCCATGGGGAATAATGGAACAGGTCTTCCTCTAAAGAACTGCCATCTAGTCTCCCACAGAAGGCCTCTCATAGTTCTGAGCCACAGTCTCTACCAAACCAACCCAGCCAAAGACTTGGTCACCTGTGGGACCTAGCCCAGCTCCACTCCATTCTCAGTTCTTCTGCGGCATTCAGTGGTGCCTGGGATGCCCAAGAGCCTGAGAACCAGACAGAGCCGACTCCTTGAAGTCCTGGGAACCACAGGCCACGCTCCCCCAACCCCCCAGGCATTGTCCCGCAGCTTCTCAGCCGACACTCACCCAGCACTGCTGTGGGGTGAGCACAATCAAACTTCCCGCATCTCGCCTCTCCCAGAGGCCTGAGCCCTGGGGTTCACGTGGGACCTCTCATCATATTAACCCAACATAGGCCCTATCAAATGAGAAAATAAAATTATATCAATACAAATAAAATTCCCATATTTTTTGTTTTTCATTTTGTGTCTGTGTATGTGTGTGTTTGTGTGTATGTGTGTGTGTTTAGAAACAGGGTCTCATGTAGCCTATGCTAGGCAATTTTAAGTGGTATAGGCTGGTCAACTTTAAGTATTATTTCATTGAGAGTGATCTTGAGTGTCTGATCCTCCCTTGCCTTCTCCCCAAGTGCTGCAATTACAGATGTCTGATACATTGTAGTATTTCTTTGCCAACTGCTCTATGTGCAAAGCAGTTAGATCCAGAATCTAGACTTTATGGGGCTCACAGGTAATTCAGCTTCAGGGGCTCTTAATAACTACAAAACTACAAATGGAACAATCAATATTAAAAAGTAACATTTGAGTGATAAGAATTCACAAATTGTGAAAAGCTGAAATCTGTTACAACTTTACATCCAAAAGTATTTATTCACTAACTTTACAGAAACCCTTGAAAACATTAATTGACAACACAGAACCTTATATCACCTTGTAATATGGTAGCAGATTTTAAGTTTAAAATATTTTTTGAGAAGCAACACAGATATTTCAAAATATCTTTTTTAAAAGGTTGGTTGGAGTTTGTTCTTCTTATGGTGCTTGAAAATACTGTTCACAGCTTCACTCATTTGTAATGGCAAGTCAATGTTTAGGATCATTGTCAAGCTTAAGAAAATGCTGTTTTAGTGTCTTTAAAAATGAACTGTAAGTTTCAGCTCAGTTTAAGATTTTGTGTGTGTGCAAATTTTATTCCTCTTCAGTCACAATACTTGGAACATTGAAGAAACAGATGTAAGGAGATTCCTGAAAGTCTCTTCTATGTTGAGACAGCCAGCCCCAATTTAGCATGCACATAAGGGACAAGCACATTGCAGTTACAACTCACTAAACTTCTAAAACATAACCCCGACTAGCCAAATCCAAAAAGCCTGGGGCACATACAGAGCCAACAGGCTTTATCACTGGAAATATATAAACTCAGAATAGTTCCACCCCCTTAAGGTTTAAATATGTCTTTCTTGTGACAGTCACAAAACTTATTCCTTTGGAAGTTCACTGCTTATCAGTTTCATAAGTATGTACAAGCAGCCCATGTACGAACAGCCCTAGAATTCTTTGTCTCTCAATGAATTTACTTCAGCTGGGGAATAGCTTTTCTTCTTCCTTTTGTTTCTTTCTCGAGAACATTTAAATACCATATATTCTGATCACAGTTCCACCTCCCCAGCTGCCCCAAGATAATCCCCACATTCCCACCCACCCAAATCTACTCCTTTCTTTCTCTCTCTCTCATTAGAAAACAGGAATACACAAAAAAGTAATACAGTAAATCAAAATAGGATGAAACAAACCAAAAAAAAACAAAAACAAAAAACAAAGAAACCCAAAGAAGAAGCACAAAACCACATACAGATGCAGAAACACACACATTCACATGCACAGAAATCACATAATAACAAAAAATTAGAAACCATACTATATATACAAACAGAACTGTAAAGTTAAAAAAATACCCAGACAAAGCATTTTAAGACCAAAAACCTCCAAAACTGTCATTGCATTCATTTTGAATTTGCCATCTGCTACTGGACATGGAGCCTGCCATTTGTATTTTATACCTAGTGAGACTCCATTGGAGAAAATTAATTTTCCCTTAGTGAGTGGTTATAGATTGGAGATAGCTTCTGGGCTAGAGTGGGGCGTTGAATCAATTCTTCCTCTCAGTGCTGGGTTCTCATCTGGCTTAGACCTTTCAGGGCCTTGTATGTATGCTGCTATAGTCTCTGTAATATGTGTGTTAGACCTACTGTGTTAGAAAGCCTTGTTTCTTTGATGCCTCCATTTCCACTGGTTCTGACCATCTTTCTTCCTCCTTTCAGCATAGTTTCCTGAGCCATGATTGGAGGGATTTGACATCTCATTTAGGACTGAATGTTCCAAGATTTCTCACTCTCTGTACATTGTGCAAGTTGTGGGTCCCTGTATGTGTTCCCATCTACTTCAGAATAAATCTTATTTGATGATGGCTGAGCAAGATGCCATTAGGAATTATTTTATTGCTACATTCCTTTGTCAAAATGGTGGTATTTGGTTTCTCCCTAGGTCCATGACCTATTTAATCTCAAGTTTTTGGCCACTTGAATAGGATTAGTCATGGTTTACATCTCTTTGAATGGCCTTCAATCAAATCAGATAGTGTATTCTCGAAAGTTTTGTGGCATTGTTGCACCAGTTTTCATACAGGCAGGTCACCATTGTAGATTGACAGGTTTTTAGCTGGGTTAGTGTGTAGAGAAAACAACAACAAAATATCCAACACCTCACTTAGTTGTTCAAATCTCTGATTCTGTGTGCTGCCTGATTCTATGTTCTGCTTGAACATTTAGCACCATAGCTGATTTAAATCCTCTGTGACTTCTTTAGTGGGTTACATGTTTTAGTCAAACCTCTGAATGGAATTAACAGAAACCCAATTCAAAGTTAGTTAGCATAGCTGAATTTGATAGTTCTATAGAGAATAGGGCAAGTTTCAACACAGTTCATGCACTTGAATAAAGTTTCAGACCCTTCAAACTTGCCTCCGCTTCACTATGCTTGTTTTGTAGGCTTAAGAGGGAAAACTGAGCCCCTTTTGCCATGTTGATTTAACACATCTATGCTTAATATTAAAAATCAGATGTGACCACCCCATTCAAGACATAGATTGGATTTACAAAAAGGATTGGTTCCTACAGGAAAACTGGTTATCATGTATGAAAAGAATAGATACTGACTTTCAATTCTTGAGTACATTGAAATTACAGTTGTTAAACACTGGATTCTATCTACAGAGTTTCTGATTGAGTAGGTTTAGAAAGAGCACAACAATTTGCATTTTAAATAAGTGCTAAGTGATTGTGTGTGTGTGTGTGTGTGTGTGTGTGAGAGAGAGAGAGAGAGAGAGAGAGAGAGAGAGAGAGAGAGAGAGAGAGAGAGAGAGAATGTGTGTATGATCTAAAGACTGCACCTGGAAAGCCACTAGGAGAGATAATAAAAAGGTAATTGTGTAAAATTTCATTTGGCCAAATGTGTATTGAAATTAATCTTGTGGTCTTTGATCTCTGCTGTTCACTTAAGAACTTGTATCTTTGTCTTTAATTCCAGAAGCTTTTTTTAAACTATGATCACAGATCACTTGGCCAATGTCCCAGCCAAATTCATCTGAGAGTTTGGAGACAAACAAGGTGCCACATGCCTGTAATCCACACTCAGGGAATGAGGCAGGACTACCAACTCAAGACCAACCTAGGACACTAAGGGAGAGCTGGCCTTAAAAGTAGACAAAAGTTAATGAACCAAGAAACTTTATGAACCACTTCTCAAAATTACATTTTTCTAATATCCAATTAGTTTAATGTACTAAATCTATGAGACACAATACTCATTTACAAATATTGCACAACTTTCTTTTTCAAACTGTGACATCTTCTACTTTCTGTATTAGAAACACAGATGTGAGTTTAAAATCCTAGTTCTTTGGGGATATTTCAGACTTTATTACTAAGAATGTTTGTGGCTGTGACTGAGAAACTGATATTTTATCAAAAGCTTATTATTTAATTAGCTTATTAAAATTGTATTAAAAGATTATTATTAATTTGCCCATTTAATTTGAAAAGATAGAAAATATTTCTACTTTCGAACTATTTTTAATTTTATCGAAAATAAACATTTGCCTACATTATCTCTACTTAAGGTTTCCCAAATCCTGATTCTTCCAGATTTGTCCCCATTTCCCCTCCCATGTGGGTCACATTTCTGTCTCTCATTAGAAAATAAGCATATATCTAAGGGATAATAACAAAATGTAAAATATAATAAGATAAAACAGAAACCAATAAGAGTGGGGAAAAACAAACAAACAAATAAAAACAGAAGGAAAAAGGCCAAAGAAAAAACACAAGAACAAATCCACAAGAATCCCATAAAACACAAGCCCAGAAGCCATATGTCTATGAAAAGGAACTGAAAGGTAAAATCAATCAATCAATCAATCAATCAATCAATCAATCAATCAATAAAACAGCTAGAGCACAGCATTATGAGACAAAGAACCTCCAAAGATGCTGTTGAGTTTATTTTCTGTTTGCCATCAACTGCTGGGTATGGGGAGTTTGATTTTCCATTGAGACTCCATGGTGGAAATCTACCTGTTTTCATTTGCAAGTGGTTAATAATTTGAAATATCTTCTGGGTTAGGGATAGGATTGTGTGTGCTTTTCTGTTTTTAGCTATAGGACCCCATCTGGTGGAGACCCCTGCAGGCCGGTTCCTGCTGCCTTGGTCTGTGTGAGTTCACTTATATGTTGGTCCTGATGTGTTTAGAAGGCCTGAGTATTACAAGGTGTCTCATTCTTTGCTTAAAGGCTGTCTATAGATCATTGTATTTGTTCCCATCTGTTTGTTGCAGGTAGACACTTGTCTGATGATGGCTCAACAAGGCACATGAGCGCAGCAGAATGTCATTAGGAGTCATTTTACTGCTGTATTCCTTTATAGAAGAGTAGTACTTGGTTTTCCCCTAGGTCTCTAGACTGTCTAGTCTGAGGTTCTTTGTCACCACAGCAACATCAAGTATAGGTTGGATCTCATGGATTAGGCCCTAAATCAAATCAGACATTAGTTGGTCATTCTCACAAGCTTTGTGTCTCCATTTCATTAGCATACCATGCATGTGGACACCACTCTAGATCAAAGAGTTTGCCGATTGGTTGATGCTCTCTTTTCTCCTTTGGTAGCACTCAGAGCACTTTCCTTACTGATAAGGTCTTACCATTGGTTTGTAGAGAGCAACTTATAGCTTTAGCGACAGCTTGGTTTGTTTAGGGTTTCCCATAACTCAATTTAATGTAACATATTCTAGGTAATGAAAGCTTCATTTGGTGAGAAGAGATATCCAGTCAGGGTTCTTTCTCTCTCATTATTTGGCAATTTCAATAAGATGACTTTCTTATATGAATATGTTTAAGGAAGTTCATACTGAATTAGGTTTCCAACCAACCCCCAAAATGGCTCTTAATTTTAGTTGTCCCTCCGATATTCCCACACATCTTCATCATCTTCCCTCCCGTTTCTCATTTGATCCTCCTTTTGTAATCCCCCCTTCTATTCATAACTATCTGTCATATTTCTCCTTCCTAGGGTGATCTACCACTTCCACTTAGTCTCTTATTCCAATCTCCTTATTCTATGGATCACAGCTTGCTTATCATTGATTTAAAATCTAATATGAAGATATAAATGATTACAAACCATATTTACATTTCTGAGTGTATATTACTTTACTTGGGAAGATTTTTTCCATTCCATCCATTTACCTGTGATTTTCATGATTTCATTATTTTAACAGTTGGATAATATTCCATTGTGCAAACATGCCATATTTTCCTTATCTATTAACCTAGCAATGACCATCTGAGTTATTTCCAAATTCTGGATATTATGAATAGTGTAGCAATGAACATGGTTTAGCAACTATCTCTATGGTATGATAAAGTGTATAGACTTATGTCTGGGTCTTGAATTTAATTCTATTGTCCAAGATGTATGTTTTTGTAACAATAACATGCTGTGGTTTTTGTTTGTTTGTTTGTTTATTTGTTAGTACAATATAAAATCACAAATTTTAATCTGTGATAGCTACCACAGTTCTGTTATTATTTAGGGTTGTTTTAGCTATCTGGCTTTTGGGATTTTTTGATTGTTTGTTTGTCTGTTTATGTGTGTGAGTTTGTGTGTCCATGTAAAGCTGAAAATTGTCTTTTCAATTTCTATAAAGCTGTGACACAATTTTGTTGGTTATTTTATTAAATCTGTAAATTATTTTTAGTAGGAGGACCATTTTCATTATGGTAGTCGTACTGATTCATGACCATAGGTGATCTTTCAATATTCTGTTATCTTCTTCAAGTTCTTTTTTCAATGTCTCAAAGTTTTTCTAGATAGTACCAACATCATTGAATTTCTTAACTGTGTTTGCAGAATATAATTCACAAGAAAACCAGATAAAATTGGGGGAAAAGAAGAGGAAAACAGTAAAAGTACTAAGGTTTGGCTCTTACTTAACCAAGTGGTTATGTATTTTTGGTACTGGAACATAAAATATATATTTGAAAACAAATTCTTAATGCATAGGCATTTCTACTTCAAAAGTTATTCAAAGTTTCTGTTTTGGATAGTTAATGAGAACTTGTCAAACTTATATAATTTAAAAAATTGAAATAGGAATGTTTATAAACATCTTTTCTAAAAATCCCTTTATTACATTTTATAGCAGCATTAAATAAAAATGTATATTTTCAATTGATAAATATTCATAACCAAAATAGAAGCATAATTTACAAAGAAAACCCAAACCTATGATTTCTGTCAATTTTTTCTGTGTGTGTATATATATAATATTGATTAAAATGCTTCAGCATATGCAGTGTAAGGTATGGATGGTATTTAGAGAGAAGTATGAAAAGGTTTATTAGAATTTTAATTAGGGTGCTCTTACTCTAGAGGAACTTTCTAGATGTACACTTGTTTACAAAATGTAATTACCAATCAAGACTTTGGTAATTAACATGCTTTCAGAAATGGTGTTATTTTGGACACCTTTATACCTAAATAATATTTAGAAGGACTAAAATAAGATTTAAGAGGTAATGTTAAATGTATTTTAGATATGTTATGAAGAATAATATTAGAAACCTCTAAGTAATATACAATCATTAAAAAAGAAATCCCAATTGTTAAACCACAAACATCCATGCCAAGTTTCAGCTACATTTCCCACCAATCAGGATTTCCTTCTGTTGCTAGTCTATGTCAAATGATACAGAATGTAGGTTTATGGTTTAGCTTATCACACCCATTTGTTCTTTTGTGGTTAGGAACAGACATTTTATTTTGAGGACTAAAACATGAATAACAGAAATTATGGTTAGAAATAGTCATTATGTTTTGGGGAACAAAACATAAATAATAAAAGCTGGCCAGATATTGTTAAGTACACAGGTCCCCTAAGACCTGGGACTTAAATTTAGTTTCAACTTATGATTAAATAGAGGTTGGTAACTAAAAGGCAGTTCTTAGGGCAAGTTTCTTTTGCTTGTTCCCAACATTTGTATATCATAGTCATCTTTGAATATATAATAGAACACATACTGAAGAGAAATCTTAAATATGTAATCAATGCTATTAAAACAATTTTACAATGCAGTTATCTATGAATACATAAAAGAACGCATCCTGTACAGAATTGCAATGTGGTAAAGACTTTCCATGTAGTCTTCAAGAATACCATGTAGACCTTCAAGAATACCAAAGTCTTAGAAACTGTGAGAAAAAGTTATAATGCAGAGAAACCCCATAAACATAATGTGTTAAAGTTTTGTACTTTCTAGTATCTTTATGCAAAAGTAAACTCTTTAGTATGTAATAACTCTATTAAAAACTTTGCATATTGTTGCAGGACTTTCCCTGTCCAATTACATTAGTATAGAGGAGGCTTGTGATTGAACAGGATAAAGGGAGGTGGAGCTAAGAGTTGCAGGAACAGAGAATTTCTCACAGAAGAAAAGCAAGAAGGAAGATGGCAGCTGACATGAACCAGCATGGCAGTTACCAGCCACAACCAGTTATAATATCATAAAGGTTAGAATATTGGGATAATTGTCTAATCTAGGTGGGCAGCTTTTATCATTATCAATTGGCTCTGATATTATTGTATTGGCATTGTGTAAATTGTCATTTTATTGTTACATAAATCTGATTGTTAACTCTAAACTTAAGAGTTTTAATTCTACTGGGTAATTGAGTCTTGAGATGGTGACCACGGGGTGCATGGGACATTGTGTGGTAGCAAGAGGAACTTGGAGCCCCTCCTCCCACTGGAGAGATGGTGGGCAGAGGGACCGCCAAGTGAGGTGGCCCAGCGGGAGCTCTGCGGCCCACCAGGCACCAGTACTAGTGGGGGAATGTGTTCGGTTCATTTTTTAATATTTCCCGCAACAGCATATCACAGTAGTCTTTGAGGACCTTCAAGAATACCAAAAGTAATCTGTGACTACAAAGAAGTTTGTAAGATCTTAGCCAACACACTTGCATTGAGTTACTCAAGATTATTTATTATGTAGAAAAAATGTAACAAGCATCAACAACCAATTCAAACTTTATGATGTCTCTCTATTTTGTTTACACTTGCAAACTCATTTGTACATATGAAGGTCACTGATTTTTATTTTTATTTTTTAGTTAATCATGTATCCACCAACTTTGCTGAAAGTGTTTATCAGCTCTAGGAGTTGCCTTTTGGAAGTTTAGTTCACTTATTCATACTATCATATCATCTGCAAATAAAGGTAATTTTACTTCTTAAAAAATTCCCAATTGTTTTTTAAGGGGTATGTTAAATATGAAAATATTGTCAATTTTATGGAATGAATGCAGGATGATAGTCTTTGCAGAGGGCTAGCTCCAAGTGTTAAAGAATTCCATAATGTCTTGGATTTCGTTTTATTCAAGATGGTAATTGAGATATCTAAGGAGAGCTAATTGCAAGTTCTTAGAAATGGTAAAAGGGGTTGTATTTAAACTCCTTGACCAGTAAAGCTTGGCTAATGAATGTCAACAGATGGAAAAATTCTGTTTGAGACAAAGCTACCAAACAAAATGTAAGAGATTTGTGACCAACTTGGTTCAGATCCCATACAGTCCTGGTAGTTTCATCCCATTCTGGGTTTCCATGTACCTTTCAAGGGCGCTTATTTTGATGTTTTCATTTTTAACTCTGATGCACTTTCCTCCCTTACCAGCCCACTACTTCTACTTGACAGGATAACCTAGAGGTTATATATCCTCCTACCTATTAGGGATTGTTTCTATTGTTGTCTCAATTCAATTCAGCTCCCAAAGGCCTCATTCCCAGTCACTGAGGGTCACCACCCCCAGCTGAGTTTGATTGGCAACAAAGAATTGTCATACAGTCAATGGCTGGGCAGGTAGACTGAAGTGGGACCTGGAGATTTGTGTGGGCTAGGGACTGGGAAAGAGAAAGAGAATAGCTGTGACTTGGAAAGAAAGATGATAGGTAAGAGCTGCAGGAGGGAAACCCAAGCAGCCATGTAAGAATTTGGGTAAGTGACCACTTCCTGACTGGGCCTGGGTTAGCAGGCGAAAGTTGAGGAATCTCAGGAGTACCGAAAGGGAGCGTTTGCTAGCAGGCAATGCTTTTGGAGTGCCGAGGTTTTGAGCTAGTCATGAAATGTCAAAAATTGACTTGTGTGTGTGTGTGTGTGTGTGTGTGTGTGTGTGTGTGTGTGTGTGTGTGTATGGTTTATGTGTCTCGTTCGAGAATCTAGATAGCTCCTGGGAGAGGTGTGTGTGCAAATGTGACCCACTGTGAGCCAAAGTGGTGTAGCTAAACCTACTGCTACACTTACCCTTCTTATCGCTTGGTAGAGGTCTTTTCTAACTTCCCTCTGTATTTCCTGCTCTAAGTGGGCTCTACATATTCTTCTATTATGAACTCATTTGAATTTATAAAAAGAATAAAGAATGTCTCTAAAAAGTCACTTTCTGGGCTTAGATACAGTTACCATTCTATACTCCCTATAAATTGTATAATGTGTACAGATTTTCTTTCATTGTATAGAGAAATGTATTGATAAAATTTATATTACTGATACTATGGGATTTTATAATTTTTTGTCATTTTTAGAGTTATCATTATAAGGATATATCCATTATTAAGTTTCTGAAATGCCATGGGTAAGCACCAGTAGCCAAGTCTAATATCAGGAATGTCATAAACCTGTAACGTCAAACCAGAGAGCTAGCTTCAACTCAAATCTCACTACCTCCTGAACTTCACTGTTTAGTCTACTTGGCTCTCGTTAAATCTAATACAATTATACATGCATGTAGCATTCAATGACAGTAATTGCTCTCATTGTTTCAGATAAGCACATATTGTTGAGAAATCCAAATTGGTCATCCATGTTTGATTTAATTCTCAGAATACACCCAAATCTACTTCTTCTCCTTTAGGTAATCAATGGAAGTAGAAAATGTGAGGAATAAATATAAGATTATGAATGCTAAGTAAATGTGCTCACAAACAACTCCCTGATGGTTTTTCTTCAGATCCAAATGGCTCATGGGCTTCCATAAGGTTAAGAACACATGAAGAAGACAGTTTTTAGGTTTTTGTTTTGCTTTGCTTTGTTTTTTGTTTTTAGTTTTTAGTTTTGTTTCGTTTTGTCTTTTGTTTAGAATTCCTTGAGAAAAGAAGGGTAAAGACAAGCTAATGGAGATTAGAAGGCATATCCTACATCCAATGGAGGGCTAATATTGGTTATGGATGGGCCTGGTGCTGTTTGTATCTTGATGCTCATTTCACTCTCCTTGGAGGGGCTGCAGACAAGGATTGAGTCACATACTTGGGTAATTTCTTATGAACCAATTCCCTAATGAATAAAGAAGCCAATCACTGGGCGAGTAGAAGGGACTTCCGGGTTGGATAGGAGAAGAGAGGAGGAGGCAAGAGAGAGAGGGTTCTTTGTGGATGGGGACAGCCTGAGGGCAAGATGTAACTACTAGTGTCTCCTGGTTTCAATGGTGGATCTATCAGGATTTGCCTCTGGAGGATTTAGATTTAATTAGGCTTACAAGGTTGGGTTTTAATTGCTGCACCCAGAGACTGAGTTACCATTGTTTCTGAACTACGTTTGTGGCGTGTTTTCATTCATGCGGCAGCTCTCTGGGTTCCAGAGAGAAAGGTGTGGTGGCAAGTGTGGATTTGCCTTATGTGCACCACAAAGGCCTGGGGATTTTGAAGCATGGGGCTTGCATGGTAAGCAACCTGCCAGTGGGAACCTAGCAAGCTGTTTGGAGAAATTGTGGAGCTCTGAGACAGAGTCTCCACGAGAAAAAACAGGTCAACCATTGCCTGCCAGTACACGGCCACTGAGCGCCACAGGGCAGAGAGTTGCTGGCACAAGCACAGGAAAATGCAGATCATTTATAATATTTCCTGCAACAGATATCCAACATATACAAAGAACTCAAGAAGTTAGACTCCAGAGAACCAAATAACCCTATTAAAAATGGGCTATAGAGCTAAACAAAGAATTCTCAACTGAAGAATATTGAATGGCCAAGAAGCACCTAAAGAAATATTTATCATTCTTAGTCATCAAGGAAATGCAAATAAAACAACCCTGAGATTCCACTTCACACCAGTCAGAATGACTAAGATCAATAACTCAGGTGACAGCAGATGCTGGCAAGGATGTGGAGAAAGAGGAACACTCCTCCATTGTTGGTGGGATTGCAAGCTGGTACAACCGCTGTGGAAATCAGTCTGGCGTTTCCTCAGAAAATTGGACATAGTACTACCTGAGGAACCAGCTAAAGCACTCCTGGGCATACACCCAAAAGATGCTCCAAAGTATAACAAGGACACATGTTCCACTTTGTTCATAACAGCCTTATTTATAATAGTCAGAGGCTGGGAAGAACCCAGATGTCCTTCAACAGAGGAATGGATACAGAAAATGTGCTACATTTATACAATGGAGTACTACTCAGCTATTAAAAACAATGAATTCATGAAATTCTTAGGCAATTGGATGGAACTAGAAAATATCATCCTGAGTGAGGTAACCCAATCACAAAAGAACACACATGGTATGCACTCACTGATAAGTGGATATTAGCCCAAAAGCTCGTAATACCCAAGATATAATTCACAGACCACATGAAGCTCAGTAAGAAGAAAGACCAAAGTTTGGGTGCTTCGGTTCTTCTTAGAAAGAGGAACAAAATACTCATGGGAGGCAATACGGAGAAAGTGTAGAGCAGAGACTGAAGGAAAGGCCATCCAGAGACTGCCCCACCTGGGGATCCATCCCATATACAGTCACCAAACCCAGACATTATTGTGGATGCCAAGAAGTGCTTGCTGAAAGGAGCCTGATATAGCTGTGCCCTGAGAGGCACTGCCAGAGCCTTATAAATACAGAGAGAGATGCTAGCAGCTAACCATTGGACTGAGCACTGGGTCCCCAATGGAGGAGTTAGAGAAAGGACTGGAAGAGCTGAAGGGATTTGAAACCCCATAGGAAGAACAACAGTATCAACCAACCAGACCACCCAGAGCTCCCTGGGACTAAACAACCAGCCAAAGAGTACAAGTGGAGGGACCCATGGCTCTAGCTGCATATATAGGCTTTGTAGGACATCAATGGGAGGAGAGGCTCTTGGTTCTGTAAGGGCTAGATACCACAATGTAAGGAAATGCCAGGGTGGAGAGGTAGGAGTGGGTGGGTGGGAGGAAGATCACCCTCATTGAAGCGGGGGTGGGGGGAGGATGGGATAGGGGATTTCCTGAGGGGAAACCTGGGAAAGGGGATAACATTTGAAATGTTAAGTAAATAAAATATCAATAAAAGAAAAAAAAAAAAAAAACACTACCACCACCACCAACAACAACAATAAAAGATCCAATCAATGGCTAAAGCAGGATAACAGCATCAGAACACCTCCATATGATCCCATTCTGCCAGTGTTTTTGTTGACTCACAAAACTTCAGAACAAATGGAGAGCATGCAGACACCAGCTAACAGTATTGGCACTTCAGGAAACCATTTGCTAGAGCATAAACCTCCCTGACTTTACTACCTTACTCACTATATCAATGAGTCTACAAGAAAAAATTAGGGAAGATCAGAATGGAATTGGGAGTGAAAAAACAAAAAGAGATTTAAATTGAAGGCCAAAATTGTTATGGATTTATATCCTCTTTAACATTTTCGCAGTCTTCAACTTTATCCAATTCAAAATCAAAAACATTGAAAAGCTTAGGTAGGGGAATTAACACAACCAAAACAAAATTGACTTTAATATATTTTTAAGTCTTTGAAATTCAACTATATTAAAACATCATAACTAGTCACTTTTCAGTTGTTTTAACGATGTCTAGTACATGTGGGACAGGTGTTAACAACTTCTTTTCCTATCACTGTGACCTAGCTACACACTGCTAAAAATAGGAATACCTTGCTCATTTGCTAAGTGCTTAGAATTATTTGATCTTGCTCTATTTCTAAAGGAGGTTTCAAATCTTATTCTAACTCTTCTCTCTTTTCTAATTCTCTGTAGCCACATGCAAGAGTAGACAAGCATGAAATGAATGTTGTATAGAGCAGTAATTTAGTCATGCCCAGAAAGTTTGTTGCTTGATTATTAGGTAATACTACAACACTTCAGTCCTTGAATTTCATTCATTGAAATGGTACCTGAATGTGATCAGAAGTATGTAATCTTTGAACCGAGTAACTTAAGTCAAGTGAACAAATAAAGAGACTTGTCTTTTTTCCTCAAATACCTAATAATAGCTTAAATAAAAAAGAGCTCTATGTGTTTAGCTTCAATCAAATCTTTTTAGAACATATAGTTTTTTCTTTTTCATCAACTCTCTCTCATTGAAGCCCAACAGGAGGTTCAAATGGCTTTCGGTATTTGTGTTTCAATTTATTGAACATTTGCAAGATTTATTTCTTTGACTTTTTCTAGTTTTGGCAATCTTTTCGATCTCTTTCTGCATAATGATTCCAGTCACACAGACTCAAAGGACTCAAATCCGTTGATAAGGCTAAAATTATCACGGCAAACATTTCCAAATCTACTGAGGACGGTGAAAGATTCCAGTCTTGGTAAAGATAATCTCCTTCACGGTGTCTCAAACTAAGTAAATGTCACTCTGTAATCAGACTTTCTTCCTTAAGAGTATGCTGATTGGCCCTAAAAATTGGCAGTCTGTATTTCTTAGATACAAACTTCACTGGTACAATTAGATTATAAGATAGCTTAAATATCAATATAAGTACAGTCACTTGACATCTGGAAAGCCGAAAAGGCGTTTGGTGTTTTCTGATAAAAGGATTAGTGAGTTACATACCCAGGCTTCCTGCCACTGAATATTATGACACTGACAACTAGAACTAAGTTTATTCCCATAATTCCTACCAGATAAATGTTGTGCCTCATTTGCAAGCCTCCAAAGATCACCGATGACTGTGATGCAATCGCACTAGGGTCTCTATATTTCAAGCTTGAGCTTGGGCCTGCCACTGTCATTGATGCAGCAGAATGGGAGGGTGAAGCCTGTGCTCCCAGCAGAACAAGATTTTATAGGAAGAGAGAGGATTTCTAGACTGGAACACATCTGATTGGGGGAACATTATGGAATTTTGTTGCTCTTTAACATAGTTGGCTGGGGCTGGGAGCCAAACCATACATTTAACTTCTTCTTTCCTCTTAATTGGTGGTTGTTACGAAGTAAAGGGCCACGGAAAGACCTATAGACTGGGGGCACAGGTTTGTTGGGGAGAAACTGGAAAACTGGTGCTATATGCCAGCTTGATAGCTAACTGGAGTTCAACCTTAAATCAGGTTCTCTAGGAACTCTAAGTCTGAACCCAAGATCTGGTTTCTCAGTAGTTCACTTCATTCAATGTAAGGCTCTTCCTGGAGTTGTAAAATCAGTTATTTCTAGTTCAAGTGCCCACAGGATCAGGCACTCTCCCATTCCACACTTTGTCTCTATATTTGCTCCTGTGAGTATTTTGTTCCCCCTGATAAGAAGGACCAAAGCACCCACGCTCTGGTATTACTTCTTCTTGAGCTTCATGTGGTCTGTGAATTGTATCATGGGTATTCTGATCTTTGGGGCTAATATCCACTTATCAGTGAGTACATACCATGTGTGTTCTTTTGTGATTGGGTTACCTCAGCCAGGATGATATTTTCTAGTTCCATCCAATTGCCTAAGAATTTCATGAATTCATTGTTTTTAATAGCTGAGTAGTACTCCATTGTGTAAATATACTACATTTTCTGCATTCATTCCTTTGTTGAGGGATATCTGCGTTCTTTCCAGCTTCTGGCTATTATAAATAAGGCTGTTATGAACATAGTGGAGCATGTGTCCTTGTTATATGTTGAGAATCTTTTGGCTATATGCCTAGAAGTGGTATAGCTGGGTTCTCAGAAAATACTATGTCCAATTTTTCAAGGAACTGCCAGACTGATTAACACAGTGGTTGTATCAGCTTGCAATCCACACTCCTCCATGAGTGAAAGTGTGATAGAGTGGTAGGCAAAGTGATGATTCAAGGAAAGATTTGACAGAATAGGATATACTCAAGTCTCATAAGAAGAGAGAGGAAAGGGAAGCTCCTTAAGAAAATAGTGCAGAGGAGGGGGGAGAGGGAGAGGGAGTGGCAGAGGCAAAGAAAGAGAGAGAGAGAGAGAGAGAGAGAGAGAGAGAGAGAGAGAGAGAGCTTTACTAGGAGAGTTTTACAGAGACAGGTTGAAGAGTGATAGTAGCATAGACACAGGTGAAGACAGAATGAGCCAAAGTATGAGAAGGAGCTAGAAGATTAGAACGCATTGCCAGATTTAGTTTCAGGCCAATTACATCAAAAAGTCAGAGGCATAGAGAGAGGCCAGATTGAATCAGAAAGGTTGGAGTGGAACAAGAACCACTGAGTTGAACCAGCCAAAAGGTGTTCACAACTAGAAAGGGTAATCTTTTTCAGCAGTAAGTCTCAGAGGCTGAAAGCATTCTAGGCCTAGATTAGATTGTACAGAAGTTGGAGGCATCAAGAACTAGGCCTAGGTTAGCAGATGGAGGCAGTAACTTGCAGATGGCAGTTATTTCAGACATATAAAAGATACTTTTAAACAATGGAGAAGTCAAAAGTATTTTTTTAGTAGAAAATTACTAGATTTGATACACAAGCTCATAAGAATTTGAAATTGGGAAGATTTTTTTTCATGATAAATAATCACACAACTAAAAAATCAGAAATATGTATATTTATGTTATACTACATATTTTAAATTATAATTTTCAAAATACATAAATCCTTTCTTTTAATAATCAAGTAATTCTTTATTATATTGAATCTTTCAGTCACATCATGATAGAACATTAAGATGCAGTGGCGTTTATTTTTTTAAAAAAGGAAGAGTGAGGGAAGAACTAAAATGAAATGAAAACAATAAATTGCGATATAAAAAAGCACTAAGAAACTGGAAGCTGTCAATATTCATTTTAGAGGTGATATTACTATTTTTCTCACAAGTGATTAAAACTGATTTACTTAAATAAGTAAAATACTCAGTTTTTAAGTACCCAATATCATTAAACTGGATGTATTGGCACAGTCCAATAATCCCGTTGCTTCAGAGGTAGAGGCAACAAGATAAGAAATTTAAGTCTGTCTTCTAAACCATAAATACATCCATACTACAATATACCTTTTTAGACATTGGAGCCAATGATAACCAAGCTACAATATATAAAAACACACAGGATGAGTATTCAGGAATGACTCAAGAAAACAGAAAGTTCTTATTAGGTAAGGAATAGATGTATTTTTAGCATGTCACTTTCAAGTTCAAATGTTAAGAATAAATATAGAACTAGGAGTGATAATATCTAACTTAAGCCCAGCTTAAATTACTACATTTTCTTACATCTGATATAACAAAGAGGGTGTTAAGGATGTTAGGAAAGCAAATCAAAATATGAAACTGGGTAGATTGTTGATCAAGGAAAATAGCTAAAGAAATTGAGGCAAGATAGTAAGCCAGGGTGACATAATAAAGTATTAGAAACATCATAAAGAAGATAAAATTGTAGCTTCCAGGTGAACTATATAAAAATCCCAAGTATCATAAAGAGAGATAATAAAAAGAAGTAATCAAAGACCTGACACCTGGGAAATGAAGACTGTACACATTAGTTCATAATGCTATTACTCATCTCTTAAACTGAGTTATAATGATGTTCACTTATTGAATAATACCATTGTAGCATATACCTTAAATTCTACTATGAAAAACACAACTTTAATAAATGTACAGCTAACATTGTGATGGCTAGTTTTATGTCATCCTGACACAATTTACAGTCATCTGAGAGGAAAGAACCTTGACTGGGAAAATGCTTTCATAAGATCATGTTGTAGGTAAGCCTAAGGACTACTTTCTTAATTAGTGACTGATGGGTGACAGCTTTGTTCATTGTGGGTGGGGTCATCCCTGGGCTGGTGATGTTGGGTTCTAGAAGACAACAGGCACAACAAGCCATGAGAAGCAAGCCAGTAGACTGCACCTGTCTATAACTTCTCCATCTGCTCCTGCCTCCAGGTTCCTGCCTTGCTTGAGTTAATGTCCTGACTTTCTTCAATGATGGACTACACGGTGGAGGTAGAAACTAAATATACCTAACTGCCTTTGGTCATGGTGTTTTATCACAGTAGTAGTAACCCTAACTAGGACACACAATAGCCCATTAAAAAATGCTTAATAGTGGTTCTGACTATTACTGCTTAATCCCAGAATTAGGACGGCATAAATGTTAAATGTGTGTGTGAAAGTTTAAGAAGTAAGAAGCAATCCAACTAAACCTTAGAGATGGCAAGGAGACATGTCATTGTTAACTAATAAAGGTTACATTAAAACATATGCTGTGCTGTTCAGTTTATAAGTGATAGAAGAATTTCTTAAAATAAAGGATGTACTATTTATTTATTGGTTTTGGTTTTCAGTAGTTTTAAGACAATATCTTACTTTGTAACCCTTACTTTGAACTGGCATTCCTTTGTCTCAGTTGCCTACGTGATCTGATCAAAGGTGTGATTCACTACTTCATAATGTTTGAAAACTAGCAAGATGAAGATATTTACATAACACTGAGTGAAGTAGTATAACTTATTTTATATGTCATGTCTACCGGTATCTCTAGTAACCTTAATGATCACAATCAACTTGGCTTTAAAACTCATAAAGCTAATAATGCATAAGTGGTCAGAGATTTCAAAGATCTGTCTGTTAAGATAACTGTTTCTAGCCAGTATTGGTAATCAAAGTGACCAAAAGTCATAACATTTCTGTTCTTTTCTTTTCTTGTTTACCTCAACATTTACTTCTAGTTTATTTGGTTTAAAAAAACTATAATTGTTCATTTGGAAAATTAGACTTCTGAAAGCCTACTGTTAAATCACTCTCTCTTGTTATTTCAAATCCATTTTAACATGATTACCAGCTATGGACCACTGTGTTTGATCATTGATTCAGAGGCAGCTGAGTGGTAATTAGTGGCATCAGAAAGCTAGCAATAATATTCTCTGCTCAGAACAGAGTGGCCTAATATTATCTTCTATTGTTACTGTTTTGGATTTGGGAGTCATTCAGGTCAGTCCAACAAGACTTTAAAATTCTTATGTTCAGAGAAAATTGTTTTTGTCTATTTTTCAATAGTGCCTAATTCAAGAAGGCATAATTAATTGAAGTTAATGCTTCTACACATCTTTGAGAATACTGTTTCCACATACAGTTTGTTATGTGTTCTGTGGAAGCCTATTGGTGCCACTTAATTTCTATTCTTAATACCCTTTTTGGTTTTGCCTCTCTTATTTAAAGTGACTGTTCCCTCACTTTCTGAGACCATTACCTTCTAGCACTCTGTTTGAAAATGTGTCTCCAGAAATACTGTTTCACTTTTTTCCACCAATGTATACATTTAAGGTAGTGCAACTGGTTTCCCAGATGAACCTAATTTGCCTACATATCTCTAATGACTTCAATACAGAATTATATCTTCTATTGAAGGTCAGTCTTGACATTAAAGTATAAAATAGCATGTATGAGGTAAGAGCCAAATCTTATGCTGTGCTTAGACTTGGGCATAACCACCAAGTTTATCCTGTTGTTGTATGTTGCAGGATTTTCCCTACCCAATTACTTTAGGGCAACAGAAGCCCTGTGATTGGACAGAAAACAGGGAGGTGGAGCTAAGAGTAGCATAGGAGAGAATCTTGGGAGAGAGGAGGTAGAGACAGAAGATGGTTGCAGACGTGAACTGGCATGGTGCCACGGATGGTTATGTTATCATAAAGGTTAGAAGTTTGGAATAAGTTGTCTAATCTAGGTGGGCAGCTTTTAACATTATCAAATGGCTCTGAAATTATTGTATCGGCACCTTATAAATTGTGTTTTATTGATACATAAATGTGATTGATTAACTACATGCTTAAGAGTTTAATTCTACCAGGCAGTTGGGTGCTGAGATGGCTGATTATGGGGCAGGCAGTTATTGTGTAAGCCTGGAGACAGAGATCTGCCAAGAGACTCAGCTCCAGAGAGTTGGTGGGCTGAGAGAGTGAAATCCCTGGCAGGAAATCTGTCATGGCCCACGGGTTGCCTGCCTGAGCACAGGAATGTGCCAGTCTCATTTTTATTCCCACTACAGGTGGTGAACCAATGTGCGGCTGGGCATGGTTCCACTACAAATTTAAGTTTATTAGCCTGAGAGTTAGACTGTTATATTTTTTTCTTAAGTAGCTGGGAAGCGCTAGGATGAGTCACATGGACTCAAGCCCAGGAACTTTGAAACTGCTAGCAGCGCTGAGGTCCCCTGCTGTGGGAGAGTACATGCTGCTCTGAGGAAAAAAAAAATGAAGTAGCCTACTCCTTAGGGAAGAGATTGATTGAACTGTGAATTTATGATATTGAGATTATTTGCCTGTAGGAAAGAGTCATATACAGATTCTATCTGAAACATGTGGGGAATTTTGCCCCCAGTTTGGAACTAAGATAAGGAAAATTAGTCACTGACTCCAGAGTAGAGAGTGCAGTGATAATAATTGTCTGCTTTGATCAGGTATTAATTATTAATGTCTGTGGCTCTAGGTAGAGAGATCAACAGATAATTGGAATAACAAGATGGCTGCTCTAGGCAGAGAGCCAAACAGAAAGATGGTATAAAGATATATTGCTCTATTATGTCTTACAGGATACTCAAATTCTGTGTAATGTGGGCTCCTCAGGAATTCTAGGTTTAAATCCTGCTTTGACTAGCTGCCTGCTTATAAGCAGGTATAGATAGAAGTGTGAATCAATTGTTTTAACTTTAAAAATGGATGTGATTGTGTGTTTTGTGGTTAATTCCTCTGGGAGAGAGGTCAATATAATGGTTTTTCTGATTACTGGCTCAAGAATATGTTGATTTGGGAAAAAGGTTTTGTCTTTGCCTTTTTAGAAAAGGTAATTAGTGTCTATACACCGTCCAGAGTAATATGGATCAGATTTGAAAGAGGGAGACCCCCAGAGAACTAGATTCCAGAGAATCAAACAAAAAAGTTATCTTGATGATGCTAAAATTTTGTTTTGAGATTTGTATATTACAGAATACACAGCCTTGATGAGTCTCCTCATCAGACAAGTTGAACTGACCTGCTTAAACTCCTGATGTCTTGAACTTTCAGCTGGATCCAGTCAGGACACAGGCATCAGAGACTTTAATAATCATCGGTGTGGCCTTCTTAAGGCCAACCAACTCCCCTATTTTTCCTACCTTTTCCCCCTCCCCTTCAAAAGGATCTTAATGCCCATATTCAGCTTGAAGAAGTTATTGTTGTCCCAGTTCCCTGGACTTTGGGACTGGAGCTGGTTATTATAGGTTGCCTTTCTAGGGAATTTAGAAATAATCATAATTTTGGAACAGGGAGAAAATAGCTAGAATTGATTGTATAGCCATAATCTCTATTGGTAGAAATCTTTATATTTGTTACTAAGTTGAAGTCATAATCTTTTATTTTGGTACAGAATTTATTTTATTGCAAAATCAAGGTTTTTGATTGGTATAAATTTCATCTATTGATACAAATATTTTAAAAGTACAGGGTTTAGACCCAGTCCTTCTATAACTGTTACTATAAACTGACCTGTGATAATTAAGCCTGTTAAGAGCCAAATAACAAATTCATGGCTCTGAGTTTATTGTTCAAGTGTTATCAAGATTTTACTTAGAAATAGCTGAGGCTAATTAACAGGCAACAGTCCAGGTTATTTTACAGAGATAGTTGGTTTTCAAAAACATCAGAAATCCACAGAATGTGACATTTAATGTTATTTGTTCACTTATGGTTGAAACAAATATGCTCCTAACAGCTTCCCATTCTTGGATTCAAAGAAGCAGTTGAGCATTTTACCTCAAGGTGAGGCTGTACTTTGTGGCTAGGTTGCCACTGGGCAAAAAATTGCCAGTCTATCCTGCAGACCTGTACTGTTCTTGAAAGGAGACAATTTACAGGTTAGGGCAGCTTAGTTCTGCTGAGACAGAATAGGCTCATCCTTAGTAATTCCTATTTCTCAAAGGTCTCTCAGGTGATCTTGGGCCAGAAGGCTGAAGACAGATGCTCCAACTTCCTGACTTTCTGGGGCTGTATAGGTAGGCAGCTGTCTCTACAACGTGTCTCAGTTCTGGAAGCTGTGTTAGGCTTCCTATATCAGATAAGTTGGTAATTCTTGGATTTCTGACAGGGTTGAAAAACTAGTTATAGTCTCATAACCAACCCAGGCTATTTACTTTGAGAGAAGAGATTTGAGAGGATGGTTTTCAGATGGCATACAATCTAAAGCCAGGTCAAGGTCGTATCATCGTCTTTTAATTTAGGATAGATGACAAAGTTCTATCTTAATGACAAAATTGATGAACTGGGTGTTAGGTCTATCTATATTTTATAAATTACAAAATAGTAATAGTTGTGGTCTATATTTGAGAAAAAGGTTTTGTTTTTTTTATTAGAACAGGAAGGGGGAAGTGTTGTTGATAGCCCTGGGGCTTTTTGTATTCTAATTCTGCCCTCATGGGAGGGGCTTCAGAGAAGGAGTGAGTTACACCTGTGACTTCTTGTGAACCAATCCCCCAATGAATAAAAGAGACAATCACTGGGCATGTAAGAAGGGACTTCCAGGTCGGAGAAGGAGAAGAGAGGAGCAGAAGAGAGGGAGAGCCTTTTTGGAATGGGGATGGCAGATAGGTAAGATGTAGCTAGTAGTGTCTCCTAGTATCACAATGGATCCATAAGGACTTGCCACCAGAGGAATCAGACTTTGATAAGGTTTACAAGATTAGATTTTAGTTGATGCGCCCAGAGATTGAGTTATTATTGTTTCTAAACTAAGTTTGTGTTGCATTTTCCTTCACACGGTGGCTCGTCTGGGTTCCAGAGAGAAAGATACAATGACAAAGTGTGGGTTTGCCTGATGTGCACCACAGAGGCCATGGGGGTATTGAAGCTTGGGGCTGGCGTGGTAGCGACCCGCCAGTGGGAACCTAGCAACCTGGGTGGAAAGATCATGGAGCTCAGACTCAGAGCTCCATGAGATGAAAGCAGGTCGGCCATTGCCCGCCAGTGCATTGCTAGCCAGCCTACTGGGGATGAGAGAACCAGGACATAATGCGGGAACATGTGCAATACATTTCTTCCTTTTTAATATTTCCCGCAACAGTTGTACACTTGAGAGTGTGAAGAGAAAATGACTAAGAGTGTAGATAACAGAGAATGAGATTGTTTTCTCTTGAGCTTTATGATATCATTTTAATTACAATAAATGCCTCTATTTAGATGTTAAAAGTAAAAAAGCACACATTAGGTTACTGAAAAGTATGAATAAGAGAAAAAAGTCTTTACTGGCTATATGTTAGAGGGAGAAATCAGTACATAAACAATAAAAGTGCCTATGAAAATGAAACATAAAATACGTTGTTAGAGATCACTAGCCCAGCTTTCATTTTCATCCTGGCTAGCAAAACTTCCTCACCCTATTCAAGCATAAAGGGCATTCCAATATTTGTCCATGTTACATGCCTTTCCTGTCATCTCCCATTGGATGCAAAATCAAATTTGTGTTCTAGCCGGTGTTGGTGTATTAAGTCATGTATTATTCGTCATAAAACTCAGGAGGGTTCTATGATGAAGTACCTCTTCCTGTACATTTATATTAAATGTACTATGAGATGTGATTGACTTAGGTTAGAAATGGTTGTTTAGTGGTACCTTTAGTATGTTTTAATAGTTGAGTCCTTTTTTGGTCATGATTAGCTTTATTGTGGCCTTCCAGATGAAGACCAAGTACCATCCAACAGCAACACATTGGGCCTCGCTGTAATACATGCTGTATGACTTTAACATGACTCCTTGTAATGCAAAGTATTCGATGATGAGTCATTTCTACCAAATTCTAGAATGCTCGGAACAAATATGATTAGTTTAGAAGAATACAAATGGCACAAATTGGAAAAAAAAAACTTTAGAAACTACAAAAAATAGACTCAGTATTGCATTCTATATTACACAAGAAATGATCTCTAAAGGGTCAAAATTTAGTCCTGTAAACTTTTCAAAATGTTTTTATTTATTATTTTAGACATTTGTATTAATTTGGAATAAAATGGGTACCAATAAATATTTTAGGCTTCTTGTGATAATACAAAAAAGTTCTGTTGAATCAATACGTTTTTACTTAAATGATTTTTCTGATGGTATAACATCTGGAAATTCAGTGAAAATGTCCTCAGGAAGGATTTTATGAAGACAATGAAAGCAGTATATGACCCATTTATCAATCTTTTTGTGTGGACATATAAGTAATAAAGCCATAAGGATTGAAATCTGTGTTTAATAATAGCCATAATTTAACAAAGGAGAAGCACTAAGACTGGAGACATTCATTTAGAGTTTGAAATGTACTAGCAAAAACCATTCATGTACCTTAATTATGTGAGGGAAGACAAGAAATTTACTCCTCTTCATAAAAGACATTTAGAGTCTAATTTAAGGTGCTCTGCTTCATGGATGCTTGAAAATAAAATTGGTCACAGCATACATCCTCAAATTTAATATTCCTGTGACTTCTGTCTTTAAAAGAAGAGCAAAATGTATACATGACTTTCCTTTTTTAAACACCAAGGAAATGAAGGGCACATTTACAACAGTAAAAACTTTTAAGTTTTTAGGTATTTTATTAATGCTTTAAGTTAACATACAAAATAGTGGATTTATCTTGGTGTCTTTATACATTATTACTCTGCCACAATACTTTCTTTCATCCCTTTCACTCCTCCAGTTGGTTCTATTTCTTCTCTAAGTCCTTCCTTGTGATTTCCATATACACACACACATACACAAAACACACACACACACACACACACACACACACACACACACACACACACACACATATCTATCCCATTAAGTTCTCTATTTTCTACTTCTTCCAAGATCTCTTTATCACCTCTCATGATCTCATTTCTAGTTTTGAGACATATAAACATACACACACACACACACACATACACTCAGACACACACACACACACTCAGACACACACAAATATACACAATTTTAAGTGAAAATGTAAACCTGTGCAGTCATTATGGAAATTAATGTGGATGAACTTCAATGCTGAAAACAAACATACTATGTGACCCTGATTTAGCACTCTAGAGATATGTAGCTGGAATACTTGATAAGTCAACATGTCATAAACATACTTGCTCATCTATGTTTATAGCCACTATTCACAGTAACCAGGAAATGGAACCAACCTAGGTATTCATATATATACACATACATATATACATATATACATATACATATACATATATATGTATATGTATATATGTATGTATAAATATATATTAGAATTTTATGCAGTCAAGCAAAAAAATTTGACAGTAGTTCAATAAAATTGATATTAAAAAGTTTGTCTTCACAACACTAACAAAATCCTTTGTACACAAGATATTCTCTACAATATTCAAATATCCAGTTAGCATTTCTTAGGATCACATTGTCTTCCACTTCCAGTTCTGAAAGGTGACTCCTAGAAACTCACTAAAGGAGCATCAAAGACCAAGGTTGGACATTCCACACTTTGTTCCTTTGATTCTCTTTATATTGTTGCATGTAAGGGTTTAGAGGGAATTAAACTCAATTCTTAAAATAAAACTTGAAAGCTGACTTTTATCTGCTTTTTGGATCATCTAAGAGTCAAGTCAGGTACTTTAATTCTCTTCTCTGGATATCCTTTCCAGTTTGAAAGCCACTCAGAATTTTGACATTGAGCCTGAATCAGACTGGGTTTGAAATGAAGTTGGGTCATTGTTATATGCAGAAATAGTGATTTGTGCATTACAGAACTTTGAAAGCAAGAAGAAAGGCATAAAAATCACTATCACCTTAACACACAGTTTTCCACAGGCCTTTGGATGAGGGAAGATTTATTTTGGGAATTATGACTGTTTCTACTCTCTGTAGAAAGGGTAGAGAGTAGAATATCTGCTCTGATACAAAGAGAAAATGAAAATACACAACAGTAGCTGGCAGAGTCTTAACATACCTAACAACTTAGTCCTGCTGTCAGATGCCCTGAAGTTAAAAATGAGAGTTAGAACTTCGAGCCTGTTTCATAATACATTATGTCATAATCATAACTATTTTAAATTGCAGGCCATTGAGGAAGTTTTAAAGATATACCTAAAGAAATCCATGCAGTTTTTCTGTAAAATTAAGGAACATTTTTTATAATAGGAAATATGTTTTGATTTGGAAGAGACATCTATAGTTTCCAAATACACTAAAAGGATCAAGAATGGTATTTTAAATATTATAATGATATGTTTTGTCAATGATTTTGACGGAGGATAGTTTGTTGACAAATGTTTTTTTAATTAACTCTCACAAAAGAATGAATTGTGAGAAACTAACTGTATCCTTAACTGTGTCCTTATGATTATTGTATGAGCAAATGCATTGAAACTTCTGAAGTACAAAACTGCAAAGAAAAATTACAATGCAAAGAACAGAGCAGTGAAAGGCATGCATTAGATGGTCGGATGCCAAGAAGTGCTTGCTGAAAGGAGTCTGATATAGCTGTCTCCTGAGAGGCTCTACCAGAGCCTTACAAATACACAGGCAGATTCTCGCAGTCAACCAATGGACTGAGTGAGGAGTCCCCAATGGAGGAGTTAGAGAAAGTACTGAAGGAGCTGAAAGGGTTTGCAACCCCAAAGGAAAAACAACAATAACTAAGCCACCAGCCAAGGAGTACACATGGCTCCAGCCGCATATGTAATAGAGGATGACCTTGTCTGGCATCAATGGGAGTAGACCTTGGTCCTATGAAGGCTTCATAGATGCTCCAGTGTAAGGGAATTCGAGGGCAGGGAAGTGGCAGTGGGTGTGTAGAGGAACACCCTCATAGAAGCCGGGGGAGAGGGGATGGTATAGAGGGTTTCTGGCAAAGGGGGAAACTGGGAAAGGAGATAGATAACATTTGAAATGTAAATAAAGAAATTATCCAATAAAGAAAAGAGAGAAAAAAAGATGGTCATAGAAACCATTTCATTAATTTCCTCACCAATAATTAGTTACAAGTGCAAAAGTTTTTCTCTTAAGTAAAGTCTTAATATACGAATATTTCTAAGATGTTACCAATATCATCACTTTAACAAATACACTGGACAATATTACCATCCTGGAGGAAATCCAATGGAATTTTAAATCCATGTATGTACTACTCCTTAAGTTACTACGTACTACCTGCCAAAACCAGGCACTCAAAGCACAATGGCACCTCTGAAATGTTTTTGTCAGTAGAAATGAGAGGAACTACCAGGGATCTCTAGGTAAAATGGTAAAACTGAAGCTGTACAACCCCAAATAATGCTGTATTCTTTGTATTCCTCCTGAGTAAGAATAATCAGGAGGTATGCTCAAGTCTAAGCACATCATAAGATTTGGTTCCTACCTTATGCATACTGGAAAGAGGCTGTAAGGTGAAAATTTGTCAACTCAACACTAGTAAGGGGCGTCTAGACAGGGGGTAAATCAGTTGAGAACATGACCCATCAAATTGGCCTGTAGCTAAGCCTATGAGGCATTTTATTTATTAAAGATTGATCTGATAGTGTTCAGCCTACTGTGTGCGTTGCTCCCCTTGAGCAGGTGGTCCAGGATTGTTTAAGAAGGTAGGATGAGCCATGGAGAGCAATCTATGAGGCTGGGTTAACGTATGGTCTCCACTTTTGTCTCCACTTCTCAGTTCCAGCCATGATGTCTTTTAGTTTTAGACTGTAGTAAAAATGTGTAAGCCAAGAAAATACTCTTTCCTTCCCAAGTGGGTTTTAGTCAGCATTTTATCACAATATAAAGCAAAATAAGACACAGGCAGTAGGAAATTGTCTAAGTCAGTGGTGTCCCACTTTAGAAGACTTATTTAGTACAGGCTTCTAAATAGAACAGGAACAAAACAAGTTGAAAGAGGGGAAGGATAGTCCTTGGTTGCAGGTTCCAGTAGTCAGACTGCACTTAGTTGAAGTGATTTTAAAATGTCAAGAGAGTTTTATCACAAGGTCAAATATATTTGTCTATAAGTTTGTGCTCATTATATAAATCTGTGATGGAGCTGAAGTGGTGACTCATTACAGTTCTTTTCAACTAAATTCTTTTCTAAAGGAAGGTAGGCAGCTGCAGACTCTGCTGCTTCTGCAAATTTCCAGGCTGACATTTACTTTGCTGCTCTACAGAGTTTCTTCAGGTATATACAAAGCACAGAAGAAAATCAATGCTTCTCTACAAGATAGCACACACACACACACACACACACACACACACACACACACACGACACTCAAACTAAACACATATTCCCTTTGTGTTTCTTTTTTGACATTTTAATGTGTGCTTTACATGTAGTTATCACAAATTTTGTAGGAACCTTTAGCAACAATGAGATGTAATGCTTTGAAAATTCAACATCTTGCTCTCATTAAGAATAAATTCCAGAAATTTCTTTTGCACTTTATTATGCAAATACAGGGTCTATCACTTTGGCTTGCAAAAACATATTGAGAAAGAGACATCTTTGACTTTGATATATTTAGGTATAAGAGAAATTAGGTTGGGAGTGATCTTTTTCAATCATATTCTTGTCTCAAATTCATCTCTTAAATAATTCATATAATAGTAATTTATTGAGAATAGATGACCTAGCATTTCACAAATTTTTTGCTCTTTCATTGCCAAGAAACTATTTGGAAAATCATTTTTAAAATAAGATATTTGCTAAGTCCATCTTCAGAAGAACAAAAAGAAACAGGTCAGGATAGTCTGAACGAATTGAGGACTTCACAAAATCTTGCCCCCATATATTGGGTAGAATTTAAATAAGGTAGAAAGTAGGAAAAAAAGGAAGGAAATGCTAAACAGGAAATACAACACATGTTTTGACTATATTAATAAAAAACCTTGAAAAATGAAAATGTCAATGAAGAAAAGAGGTATGGAGAGGCAGAATAGGTTAGTGGATGTCTTGAAGATTGAGTTAACTGGTAGCATAGATTTGAAGGATTCTTGCTCATTGATATATCAATTAAGAATTCCTGTTGATCTATCATCTTTTACTGTCATCCTGTTCCCTTGCTATAAGTCCTGGACTTAAAAACAAAATTGAAGCAGAAAATGTTGTCCTGGCCTTATACAGAAAAGCAGCATGTAGCTGAGAAGCACAAAGTAGGGAAAAAAAAAAACATGGAGAGAGAAAAGCTTCAGGACAAGACAAACATTGATTACTGTTCTAACTTTTATATTTTTCTAACTATATTCCAGAGATTAGGAAATGGGAAATTCATATATCTTAATTCTTTTATCTTTAAAACATAAATGGAAAACTTTTAATTTTGTTGAGAGTATTAATAATTTTATAATCTACATATTGCTGTACCTAGAACTCAACAGATAATAAATGTAACTTTTATAAAAAAAAAAAAAAAACAATCACTTTTCCAAACACCTTTATCTTAACCTCCTAATTTCAAGAATTCTATAATGATTTCTTTTGGTACACTAATGTTATTTAGTGCATTTAGAGGTAGACGACAAAAGACAAATTATCCAATAAAAAGCAATGGATGGGAAAGATGAGAGGGATTGAGAGGAAACTGGTTTTTACACTGGCCTGAGTCCATCCTGGAAACAGATGTTGTCAATTCCTTCTTATCTCAAGGTCTTCCTTCATTTAAGTCAAAAACCTCATCACTTGAATTGAATTCTCTGAGAGAACTTGTCATTTGATGGCTCTAGAAACTTAATTTTCCTACCAAGATTGAAAACAGTCTATCACTTCACCTTGCCCTTTTGCACCAAAAAAGATTAGAATCTGTTTTCACCTTCCTTTATAGGACTTTTTTTTTTTTTTCCATCTTAAGTTATTCAGGGTTCAAAAGAAATTCCAAGTAGCCACAAAACAGAATTGCTTCAGTCTTGATTTTCCCACAGTGTTTTTCTTGTAGGAACACATTTAAAATCTCTACTGTTTTTACATTGTGGCCCATGAGCTGAGTCATCTTTTATTTGAGAAATCCTAAGTTTTGAATCTAGAAACATTTAAAATAAAGGAAGCAATGCAGAGATTCAAATAGATTGATTCTTTAGACTGTTTCCAGATTGTTTTATAGCATTGAAGGGTTAGAAAATTTTTGTGCACTCACATGTCTTCATGTTGATTGGTGTAAATTCTCTCAGGCTTTCATTTAAGTATTTCATTACTTTGAAACTTTGACAAGGGATGGAGCACAGGAATCATAACATATAAAGCACTAGTACTGTAGAATCACAGCTAAAAGTTTCTAATTAAGGTACTTTATTTTGTAACTTGCTGAGTAATTTATGCTTTAAGTTGAATAGGCTGGTTTAAGAAAATGATTGACTTGTGATAAATACTATTTGAAAACAGTAGGAACTAGATTGCAATCAGATTTCAACCTTACTGTTCCCATTAAAAAATGTAATGGCTTTTGGTTTTTATTTCATATAATTCAGTTGAGAAAGTACAAAGATACAGAGATTCTATGAAGTTGTATGCAATTTTATTTTTCTTTCCTTTATAAAAAATAGTTCATTTTCTGTTTATTACAGAAATTACACCCCAGCATGTATTCTTAATTGCATGCTTTTGTTTAATAAAACAAATATTAGGTGAACTCAGTTTAACGAATATCACTTTGTAAAACCATAATTTCAAAGTCAAACAACTTAATTCATACAAGGCGAAGTTGATATTGAGACAAAGGACTGTTAGAAAGGTTGGTGTCTTGGTAAAACTGAGCATAGATCCCAGTAGTCTTCATATTGTGAGGTCCAGGAGACTTGTACATCTTGCCATGTGTCCCACTTTCATTTTTCCCTGGGCCATGTAATCAAATCAAAGTATATTACTAGTTTCTAAAACACCATTGTGTGGCATTAGAGGATTTTATAGGATAAGAAGGTTCTACTTCCAACTGTCTCCTTCATAATGTGTACCTTTGCTTCAAACTCTGCTTGACAATAATCACTTCACAAAATATGGCTTAGCTATATAAAGGATACTTATAGCATATTAATATGCCTTCTAAATCAATTAAATCTTTAGTACCTGAAGAATTTTTTCACTTCCAGTTTTGTTGTTGTTCTTGACTTAAGAAAAATCCTGAAAGGAAATGGCACTTTATTTTAAGGGGGAAAGATAAAAAGGAGGTCAACTCACTGCAAAGGGGCATGACCTGCAGGAGGAAAACTGTTGTGATGAGTGTGCGCTGTAGTTGTTCATTACTGTAAATACTGAACTGTGTGAAAGGATGGGGAAACCTTGAACTCTGTGGCCTTGTTTCACCTTATTGCAAAGTAAGTATTTGTTGGATGCCTCAACTAGGCTGAAAACTGCAGAGAAAGTGTATGAACAACTTTCTATAATATTTTCCTTGACTAAGTGTGAATGTATGTGTAAAAGTGCCCATGATGTACTAATATACAGATAAATGTCTATATACAACACAAACATAAAACAAATACCCTGAATTTCAGTTTGCATTATTTTCAAGTTTCAAAATTCTGTCAAAGCCTAAATTCTAGGGCAATGTTATTACTGCTATGTATCAACATGTGAGCATAGATATAAAAGATGACAGGAAACTACTTACTATGACCCTATCAGTGTCAGTGACTACGTCACCCATTAAGTAGTTTGAGTGTGGCACCAGCAAACATAGCATAATTTACTTAATATATGAAATCAATGAAAGGTGAAAAACACTTATCCAAGAACTTTGAGAAATTCTATATGACTATGCAAGTTCAAGTTTATCATAAACCGCAGTCTCTTTTGTAAGAGATATGGCAGATTTCACTAAGATATGCTTAGAATTGAATTTGTGCTTCAAGTTTACAAGGCCATTAATTCACAGTTGTGTGGGTTACAAATGCTCTCTGTTCTGGAACACTTGTTCTTTGACCCTGAGATGAACTTTATGTTACATTATATGGTAATATATTAATAAAACAAGAAAAGGCATGGAGAGACTCTTAAATATATTTGAAGGGCACAGATTAGAATAAACTACTGCAACCCTCATTATTAATAAAAAATGCTTTCTGTAATGCATCTGTGTTAATATTTATTCTAGTACATGTGCACACATGCAGTTTTTTAAGTAGACTTTTTTATTTGATATTTTATTTATGTACATTTTAAATGTTATCCCCTTTCTTCGTTTCCCCTCCAAAAACCCCCTATTCCATCCCCCTACCCTGCTTCTATGAGGGTGCTCCCCCACCTAACCACCCACTCCCGACTCCCCACTCTGGCATTTCCCTGCATTGGGGCATCTAGCCTTCATAAGACCAAGGGACTCTCCTCCCATTGATGTCCAACAAGGTCATCCTCTGCTACCTATGCGACTGTGGCCATGTGTACTCTTTGGTTGGTAGCTTAGTCCCTGGGAGCTCTCGGGGGGGGGGTGTCTGGTTGGTTGATATTGTTGTTCTTCCTATAGGTTGCAAACCCCTTCAGCTCCTTAGTCCTTTCTCTAACTCCTCCATTGGGGACCCCATGCTCAGTCCAATGGTTGGCTGCTAGCATCCTCCTCTGTATTTGTCAGGCTCTGGCAGAGCCTCTCAAGAGACAGCTATATCAGGCTCCTGTCAGCAAGAACTTCTTGGCATCCACAACAGTGTCTGGGTTGGTGACTGTATATGGGATTGATCCCCATGTGGGGCAGTCTCTGGATGGCCTTTCCTTCAGTCTCTGCTCCATACTTTGTCTCTGTATTTCCTTTAGACAAGAGCAATTCTTGGTTAAAAATTTGGAGATGAGTGGATGGCCCCATCCTGCAACTGGGGGCCTTGCCTAACCTCTAGATATGGTCTCTACAGGTTCTTCCTCCCCTTTGTTAGGCATTACAGCTATTAAAAAATGGGGTACAGAGATAAACAAAGAATTCTCAACTAAGGAATACTGAATGGCCAAGAAGCACCTAAAGAAATGTTCAACATCCTTAGTCATCAGGGAAATGCAAATCAAAATAATCCTGAGATTCTGCCTCACACCAGTCAGAATGGCTAAGAACAAAAACTCAGGTGACAGCAGATGCTGGTGAAGATGTGAAGAAAGAGAAACACTCCTCCATTGCTGGTAGGATTGAAAGCTGGTTCAACCACTCTGGAAATCAGTTCGGTGGTTCCTCAGAAAAATGGACATAGTATTACCTGAGGACCCAGCTATACCATTTTTGGACATATACCCAACAGACTCTCCAACATATAATAGGAACATAAGGACACATGTTCCACTATGTTCATAGAAACCTTATTTATAATAGCCAGAAGCTGGATATAACCTAGATGCCCTTCAACAGAGGAATGGATATAGAAATGTGGTATATTTACACAATGGAGTACTACTCAGCTATTAACAATAATGACTTTATGAAAATTTAAACAAATGGATGGAAGTAGAAAATATCATCCTGAGTGAGGTAATCCATTCACAAAAGAACACACATGATACGCACTCACTAATAAGTGATTATTAGCCCCAAAGCTCGGAATACCCAAGATACAATTCATAGACCATATGAAGCTCAAGAAGAAGGAAGACCAAAATGTGGATGCTTCAGTCCTTCTTAGAAGAAGAAACAAAATACTTACAGATGGTAGAGGGTGTTGGGGTGTTGGGAGGAAGAAAGGAGGGGAGGGGGAAAAGGGGGGCAGGATCAAGTATTCGAGGAGATGGGGATGATATACAGAGTGTCAGGAAATTGATCAGAAGTGTGTAGCAATGGGGGATGGGGAACCGGGGGTAGCTACCAGCAAGTCCCAGATGCCAGGAAAGCAAGAGTCTCCCAGGACCCAATAGGAATGAGATTAAATAGACTCTTGACTAACTGTAATTTCCTTAGAAATAAGTGTTTCTTTAGAAGGACAAAGCCACTTTAACCTATAGATTTCCCAGCAATGAATAAACTTCCACTATCTCATCCCAGTCACTTTTCTTACCAGACTGACATTTAAAGTTTCATCTGTATGCACCATTACTCTCAAATGTTCTTCACAGATATTTCAAGTTCTCTAATATTTAGAACTATAGACTTACCTTTCCTAAGTTCTATTTTATTTATCTCATTTATTCTATATAGCTGAGTTGAAAAGTGCCTTAGAGACTGCAATCTCAGAAAACAATATTTTATTACTTGCAGGTACATAAACCCTTTCTTAATGATTCAACTATTGTTAGCTCCTGTTGGGTCAGGGTAATTGTAATTCTTTCTGCTTAGTGCCTCAGCTTTTGCAAGTAACTCTATCAGTATAAATATTTCATTACTTACTCATCCTAAATAAAATCTATATTTTTGAAAATTTATTGCTAGAATTTTAATATTAACCAAGAACCTTTGAAACCAAGGATGATCATTGAAACTTTACTTTTTAGAGTTTCCAATGAATTACCTCATACAATCATATGAGAGTTATGGGCGCAAGTCTTCATACTCCTTCCTTTCTTGACAAAGTCAAGAAACAAAGATGTATGTAGATGCCACAAGTTCTGTAGACAGAACAGGCTTGTAGGGGATAGGGGTCAGTGCTTCAGCTTGACCACTTTGGCCTACTGTGATATGGATGGAACATTGGAATGTCAAACCTGTGCCAGTTCTTCAGTGAGTGAGTATAATGGTACCCCAATAAACCTATGATGTAATTAATTTTAGAATGGAAAGCCTTAAAGGGAAAAATAGTTCCTCCCAAATGTTTACAGTCAACAACAGAAAAGCTGTGTGATTCTTAAGAATGTAAAGTCAAGGTTTAAGTGGAAAGTCTTAGTAAATAACCTTAGAAAAGAAGGAAAACCTTGAATTCTGCTCATATAAGGACTTGAGGAATGACATACTACAAGGTTTTTATGCTTTCATGTTTAGGGAATTTTAGAAGAACAATACTTTAAACAACATACAACTACATGCTTAAATAGGCTTCAAACCTATTTGAAGAACTACAGGCTATTTAGGAATGCTGAGAGTGGGAGAAATAGTCTTCTCCAAGGAAAAACACACTATTGGTTATCTAATACCAAGGAGTCAGTTCTGAAAACATATATACAAGTAATATTATCCAGACTGAACAGATCACATTTAAAAATATATATGTATATACTTATATGCATGTAACAACGAAAAAAGAGGCATACATTTTAAAAAGAACAAGGCAAGGAAGGGGCTATAAGAGGGTTTGGATGGAGAAAAGAGAAACAAGAAATGTAATGACATTACATTAACACAAAATGATGAAATAAATTACTATCTTTTTTTCACATTTTTTCTTCCTACCTACTTAGTTCTCTCTGTCCCACTGAACTCAAGGCTATATAGGGTATCTATCTTTTATGCTGTATTGAGAGCTGCATGCATATAAAACTACTGAAATACACCAGCTTTGTCATGTTTCGGTTTGGTACTGTTTCCTCTTCTATGTATCATTCAATTAAATTGTTTATGGCATCTGTCTCAGTGAGGGTTTCTATTGCTGCAATGAGACACCATGACCAAAACATAAGTTGGAACGGAAATAGTTTATTTGGTTTATACTTTCACATTGCTGTTAATCATCAAAGGAAGTCAGATCAGGAACTCAAACAGGGTAGGAACCTGGAGGCAGCAGCTGCTGCAGAGGCCATGGAGGGGTCCTAATTACTAGTCTGCTTCTCCTGGCTTGCTCAGCCTTACTTCTTATGAAACCCAGGACTACCAGCCCAAGGATGGCAACATCCATCCTGGACTGGGCCCTCCCCCTTAGATCACTAGTTGAGAAGAAAATTATCATGAACACAGTGATTTAAAAGTGAATTAATGAAGATCAGACATTCCTATTCTGTAATTTCTATCATAAGCATTTTTCTGAATTTGAAAAGTAGTCTTAGCCAGTGTACATTATGTAAAAACATAGCCAACTACTCAGCAAGACTACCTGGTGCTCTGAGAAGTTCTCAGTAAGTAGCCTTAAACTCTGAAGCAGCTAAATGGATTTAGTAGCCCAGAGCAGTCAAATGAACCTGCCAGGCATAACACACAGTCAATTTATCTGTTTTATAATTATTTGGGCTAATCAAACATAAGGTATCTTATAGTTTATTTTTAAAAACACTAAAATTTATTTCATGGATAAATATAATAGATTATCATTAAATGTTTAATCAATAGGTAAATGGTTGAATAAATGTATCTTTATTTTGTTTTGAATGAAGAATCCTTTATCTCCTAAAAACTCAATGAATAAAGATGATATTACTCTGTAATTAAATCTACCTCACTATACAAGTGGGACATGCATTTTTTGAAAGATAAAACACTACCAGGCATCATTCTATCTTTCATAGTTGAGATTTTGACCATCTTAATTTTTTCCCTGAAGCTTGACCTTATATGACTTGGCCTATAATATGATTCCTCACTTATAGAGCAGATTTTTGTCAAATAGTGAACCCTGTAGCAAGAATATTAAATTGGTCATTAAATTTTCTTTTCCTCGTGCTATGTCCTAATCTTAGCATCATTTCATTACATATCTTTAAGTGTTAATGGTTCATTAAAGGGGAATGTTGACCCCTGCAACATCCTCTGCAGAGCCATTAAGTTTTATCATCTACATTTGTGTTTGTAGATTTACTTCATGTGTCAAAAGTAATTTTGTGACTCCTTAGCTTGCATATTCCTTGTTAGAGAGTTCAAACTCATTATAAGTACAGTGTTTTCTTTTTTAAGTAGGTCACAGACTTCAGTGAAGTCTGCCTAGTGCTAAGCTTGGTGATTCTATGTACTTCCCATTACTTTGTTTCTTTACTTCATAACATTAAATTACAAATTTATAAGTACTTTTTTATTAATTTATTCATTCATTGTTTTATGTCCTTTACATTTAACTAAATACAAAAATTACATAGGAGAAAGTCTCCTACCACCTACCAGGAATCAAGTATCTGTCAAACATTCAGAAGCAAAGTATCCATAAAATAGTCAGTCTAAGAGATGTTCAGTGGACTATCAACAAACACATACAAACAGAACAACCTACCAACAAAATAATGAATTTTGTCTTAGATATTTCTTTCTGATTATTTTTCTGATTAAAGAAGACATTTATTTTATGTTTAATTGTGTATGTGTGTGTGATTGAGTATATGAACACAAACATGGGTGACCACAGAAAATAAAAAAGGATATCAGAACCCCTGGAGCTAAAGTTACGGGAAGGTGTGAGCCTCCCAATGCATGCTATATAGGGTATTTATATACTATGTGCTGGGAACAGAACACGGGTGCTTTAGAAAAGCAATATCTACTCTTACTGCTGATACATCTCTTCAGTCATTATATCAGAGATTTTTGTTTACAGATATCACTAGTTTGAAAATTGAAAGAAAAAAAAAAAAGAAGTAAGCCAAAGGGGGGGAAAAAAAGAAAATTGGGAACATATCTAAGTATCTTTATGTAAGACAAAACAGAATGCCAAAAAGAAACTAAGTAAATGTGCCATATTCAGTATCCACAGGACTACTAAAAACTGAATATTCTTAGTATTTTTCTACTGCATAATAGACCAATGTTTTAGCACCGATAGAAATTGCTTAAGAATGGGTATACACACACACACACACACACACACACACACACACACACACACAAACACATATATAATTATTTGAATTCATGAATTCTTGTGGTATATAGTCAAATGCCTATGATTTTTGTGCACATATTTTCATTACTTAAATGCAAGGATTAGTGACTTTCTTCACTGCAATCACAAAGTAAGCAACAAAAATCAACTTCAGATAGTGTTTGTTTTGGCTCACAGTTTTAGAATACAGTCCCTCATAGCAAGCAAGGCATGAGAGCAAGAACATGAGACAGCTGGTCACAATAAGTCAGCAGTTACAAGTCACAGAAAGATAAAAGCAAATATTCTGCTTGCTTTATCCATTTCATTCAGTCAGAGATCCCAGTCTATAGAATTTAGAATGAGTCACCTCACCTGATCTACTCCGTCTAGAAATTGAGAAATCCTTCACCAACATGCCCAGAGAACCTTTGTTTCCTCAGTGATACTAGATCCTGTCAAATTGATGATTAATATTAACTATTATAATTGTGCTCTGTCAACATAACACTCAAACATAGTACTTCCAACCCATCACTTCCACCTTTTTTCCTCACAGGCCCATTGTCACCTCCTAACTCAAAGTTTAGTCAATCCAACCACAAATTTTCCCAGATATTTTCAGTCACAACACCCTTTAAAAATGTAGGTAGAGACTTTGGCAATCTCCTGTGAGCCCTATAACATAGAAAAATAAATTCCATCCATATTTCAATATACAGTGGAATAGAGTAAATGTTCCCAATCCAAAAGAGTGGAATGAAGACTGATTAAAGTGAGATACAAAAGCATCAAGGTAAATACCACTTCCTGCAATTCCATGTCTGCTATCTGGAATTCATAATGGATTCATCCAGGTCCAAAAGACTTGGGAAACCCTGGGCCTCTAGCTCTAAACTCTCTCATGAACCACATCTTTTTCCAGTTGATAGCCCATGGTCCTGCCATATCTAACACCCTGAGGTATCCATTGCAACTTAGCCTTCACCTTCACACCTTTTTCCACCCAGTGCTTTTTTTAGGGTCTCCACCTCTCATTGCCTTTTTGGAGCCTTACTGTCAGACACCACGACAATCTCAATGTTGAACCTTTCATGCCTGCAAAACCAATAACAGGCTGATGATGCTTCAGTTTTGTTGCCAACTTGAGATGTAGTCTGACTGTCTTGAACCAAAGCTATAGAAGACTCTATGTGCTTAAAGCAGTTGTTTTTGAACAAACAACTTCTCTATCAGAATTTTCAATTAGAATCTTTTTCTTCACATGAATGTGCATTTTCATAAGATGGAATTTTTTTATCTGCTAAATTTTTACCTTAAGGCATCCTTTCTAATACCCTGGTACAAATTTTCAAATTTTTTAATGTTGAGAATATCTTTCCCAAATACAACTGTTTCCTCAGCCTCCTTGCTTATGAATTTAAATCCATTCCTTTCCCTAGAAAATACCATCATTTCACAAGGTTTTGTTGTTCTTTCTCTCATTAGACCTTGATAAAAGCTATGAAAACTAACCGTGACCTATTCAGAGTGCTAGATTATCTTGAAATTTACTCTGTCAAACAGATTAGTCCATAAGTTATTTATTAAACTTCTTTAAATTCTTAAAACAGGGGCAGAGTGCCACTGAATATTTTTCTTGTACCATAATATACAAAGATGACCTCTAGCATAATTCTTATAGTGTCCTTGTTCTCTGTCTGAGATCTCGAGAGTGGAGACCTTTAATATTGTAGTATTCCAAATTCCAATAAGAATAGCCCACTGCATTCTGTTGTCATCTTAGTTTCAACTCTTTCACATTCCTCCTAGAACCCAGTTCTAAAGACTGAAGAACTACATAGCCAACATTATCTTAATAATGGCCCTGCCTGTCACTTTTCTCTTTCCTATATATTAACTGTTTCATTTTGCATTGGTGTTCCAAAACAACTTATAAGAACTACTTAGGAAAGGAAGAATTTGTTGTGCCTCAAACTTAAAGATATGACCACCATGGTAGGAAAGTTAAGATGGCAGGAGCATGAAGTGACTGATCATACTGAGTTTGCAATCAGTAGCAGAGAATGATGGATGCTGTTGCTCTCTCTCTTGTTTATGTTTATTCATTCTAACAATCCAGACAATAAAGTAGGGCCTCCCTTACTTATAAGGTAGTTTCTTCTAAACAACCAAAACTAGAAACTTCCTCACATGTGTGGCTCAGGGTTTATTTCTGTGTAATCTTAGACCTGTCAGGTTGAGAACTGCTAATATCACAATAAGGAAATTAATGACTAGCAATCAGGGGATATTGGCTTCAGGGATGTCCCATCATGAAGTTTCATCTTTATTAGTGATCAGTAATTTTTATGAGGCAAAATCTCTTCCTTATCTTTCAAAATATTGCTTGGATATTTTATAAAAGATGATTTTAGAGCCATGCATGTCACCACCTCACTTACTTCCCCCTCTAGTTGCTGCTACATTGCCTTTTGTGTTGCAATTTAAATATAATATATTGCTGATAACAAAAAAATATCACTCATCACATTATAATATTCCTATGGACTAACTTGCAAATTGTATGAATAAAACAACTTTTTAATTTTATGATATTAAAATTTAGAAATGTTTTTCATTTTCTGTTGTCTATATTCTGTCCATTTATATTTAGTAATCATTAGTGGGTTCTCAAATTATAAGCAATATCAACTACATTATATTAATAACTATGTTGTACAATTGGTTAATACAAAATTCCAGAAACCTAGATGTTATTCATTCAGCATTCACTCCTCCAGTCCTAATCACTTACAAATTCCATGTTATAACACAAAGTTTTATACCAATAGGAACTTACCTCCGACCTCTGCATGCTAACCAAAGGTAAAAGCAATACCTTATAATGTTTTGGAAGAGTATCAGGCAACATCAGGCAACAACTCAAAGGGGCTTCTCATGCCTGTTCGTAGAAATTTTCTTAGTTTATGGCTCATGAAGGGGTTTTATCAGCTCATATGGAAAATTTCCATTTAAACTATATATGTATACATAGACTTAAATTTGTTAATGTATAATTTTAGGCAGATAAATAATATGATTCCTTATGACTCTTTCTAGACACCTTTACTGTTATTTTATCCTCTTCTCCTTCCCCTTCCCCTTCACTGCTGTTTCTTCTCCTCCTCCTCCTCCTCCTCCTCCTCCTCCTCCTCCTCCTCCTCCTCCTCCTCCTCCTTCTTCTTCTTCTTCTTCTTCTTCTTCTTCTTCTTCTTCTTCCTCTTCAACCAGAACTAGTGAAGTTTTGGATCGTGTAAGGAAAACTACCATCATCACTTTACTAAACCAGCAGAGTTTCAACTACATTGTAAATATTTATCTTTATACCCACAGATAATTGTAGTTCTAACTCCTCATCAAATAAACTTTCAGCAAAGGATCAAACTCCAGACAGTAAGAGATCTTGGGGTACCCAGTCCAACTGATACATTTACAAGACAATTCCCTCTTCTAAGGCTCAGTGATCATTGCAGAAGACTGGGCAGAAATGTGGTAAAAAACTGAGAAACAAGTTCACTGTGAGGCTATGCCTCTTAGAAATGTTAGATAGGCTACATCTAGAAAGTTTCATTACCATGGCTACATAAACAAGACCTGAACATCACTAATAGATATGGTAATATGAAAGGGAGAAAGCCTGTGGGGCCTAAACCCTAAACAAAGAACTATGAGAAGCAGGGGATGCTGAGAACAGGACAAATGGATATCCCCAGAAAAGATCTGCAGATTGGTTATACAGCATTAAGTGCTTAGCCCTGAAATACAGGTAACATTATACAGACTGAGCAAGTTGTATTTAGGCTGTGTGTGTGTGTGTGTGTGTGTGTGTGTGTGTGTGTACACTTGTGTGTAACAACAATTTAAAAGTATGCCATGAATTGGTGAAAGAGCACAAGCAAAGGGATTCATGAAAGGTACACAGGAAGAAAAAGAAGGGGAAAATGATTGAATTATTCCATAGTTTCTATAAAAATAATATATAAAATAGGTATTTAGAAAAAAATTCCCAAAGTTTTTTCCCCAATGATGATTAGGAAGAAAATGTTAAATTCTGACAATGGTCATAAGTTAAATTAATATTTACATGTTCAAACTCAGTGACTATTTAACCAAGAAAATCCTAAATATATAAAGTTACTACTTATTTGACCAAAAAAAGAATCTTTCAGTTCATTAATAAAACAGTGTAATTTGACTAGATAATATATGTAGAGCATTATATTAGATAAAAATAATACAAATTACTTAAAATATTTACTGCAAAATTCACTCAGTTGCAGGCCAATTTAAAGTCTAGGATTTTCAGAAGTCTCCAAGTCTGAGGCCGTGAAATAAGAGTCAATTGTGTCAGAATCCAACATTTCTAACTTTGAGCTTCACTGACTGCCAAGAAATCATTGCTGCAAGCAGCACTAACAAGTACGCTTTGTGAGGAAATGACTCAGATAAAATCACATTAAAAACAAAATCATTGGCTGTCTAAATACATTGGCTGCTTTTAGAGATAAAATATGTTTAGATCAATATCTCTGGATGTCAGTGCATAAAAATGCTGAAGAAATCCATGGGACTGGGAAAAAAGTACACACAAATCAAAGGTTTCTTAAGGTTGTTGAAGACAGTGTCTTAAAATGTACTATATGCACTGAACTCTAATGTGATCAGCTGCTCTAATTTGTGGTATTTTTCTATCTTCCTTAATTTTCCCTTCCTCAAATCTCATACATGGTCAATTCATATACTTTCCATGAAGATTTAATTAAATATAATCCATGAATTGACAATGCATTTTGATTTTACATATTGTACAAAACCTTATTCCTGTCCTTGAAATGGAATGAAATTATATATATATATATATATATATATATATATATACATAAAACAATTGAAATTTATTCCCACTTCAAAAGTCAAAAACCATTATGACCTAGTTCAAGTCAAGTGAATTGCTCATGCAGATGCAGGTGTGCTTATGTGCACGTAGCACAAAGTAGGTACTCTATAATATGTGGGTGGGTGTAGTAGGAGTCACATAGAAACTGATATATTTTCCTTTGTTAAAGAAATCATATTTTGAATCATTCAATCCAGTGTTTAAATTGCTACTTTCAATGATTGCTTTCTTTCCAAAGATTTGAATCATTTCTGTCAACTCAGGTTCGAAACAATTATAATTTAGTTTAAAATATTTTAAGTCCACTGTCATTCTTTTAATCTCAACCATGTCTAAACATTCAATGATAAAAGGTCTTTTATATATTGTACTTCACTTATTGGATAGGCAGTGTTTGATACAACACCCATGTTAATAAGGAGGTGCTCAGAAGACTTAGTTGTTCTCATCTTATAAGTGATCATTAATGGAAAATCTTTAGGTTTTACTCTACACTAATAGAGGTGACAGGAATAAGCAGAATTTACCATAACGCATTGGGCAGATGGGAAAATATTTCATCCGCATACTCTTAGAATCATCTCTGCATTATTCACTCATATGCCTAAGCCAACTTGTTTGGAAAGAACAGTAAACAAACAGCAGTATCCTTTTTATGGTAGTTTTTATTTGAAGGTCTATGTTTTGAATAGAATGATTTAATATATGTCATGTGGACAGATCATATGCCCATTTTGAAGACAAAGAATGAGAAATTTGGAAGGTCTTGAGTATGTTCAACATATTTTATTGCACATAAGGGCACACAGCTTTATTTAAGACATTCTTCCACTTTTAAACAGTTCAGCAGACAGACAAAAGTAAGTATATGTTGCTGAGAGATGTCTGCTGGCTTTGTAAACACAACATTATTTCCTAAGCTGATTCCTAAGGCTCACAGGCTGAACAATTTTTCTTGAGCGAGTATATTAGAACTGTCATATTAGAACATAAAGAATGTAGTGTTTGATTCAAATACAATTATTTTCTGCTGACTCTGCAGGAGATCGTTCAGTGTAGCCCACCCACTTCTATCCCACAAATCTACATATGTAATTTGACACTTCTTATTCACAGGAGGCCAAGCTAATGGGGGAGCAGAGCTAATGGAAGTCAGAATAATAGTGCCTAGGTGTAGTATTTGCATAATGACTTTAGAATTGACAGTACATTTCTAGCATGTAGAAAGGGTTGCATGGTGAAGTAAATGAAATGCTGAGGTACCAGCAATAGATCATGCTGCTCTGTGAGCTGCAAACCTTAAGCAATTTGAAAGGTTAATGAACAAAGCTGTGAGTCCCTATGAGAGTCTGCAGAAAATATCAGCAAACAGCAAAACAAAGCTGCCTAGAGCATGAGAAAATATCTGTAGCACTGCAGCTTAGGTTTGCTTCTCCCTGAGCTCTGTGGATGAAGCAAAAGCAACTTCAACAGAAGGCATGTGTTAAGAATTAATAATTTGATGGATTAATTGCTTTCAGCCTTTCAGTCTCTAGCCAGCTATTTCTTCTAACACTATTAATCCTCAAGAAATGCCCTGTACTGCAACCATTTCTGTTGAAGTCATGCTAGTTTAAAGTTACAATGTAATATGCAAACAAATCTGTGTAGGAATTGTTATTATTATTTTCATTACATAAATTATAAGCAAGGCCCAACATAAGCTATTCCCAAGGGTAAATATTGTAATTGCAGCTTTGAATGTTGTTAGCAGTCCCAATGAGATCAGCAATCTTCTCCTTCTTTTGTAAAACATATATTCTCCCTTGCTCTTACATCTTTACAGGAAGTAAAATGGTTGTCCCATATACACTTGATATGTATCATGGATGGGTGCTTCTCAGGCACCCTGGGATCTTGTTAAATGTAGAATTAGATTCAATAGGTCTGGACTGTCCAGAAACTGTACACTTTTAACAAGCTCCCAGGTGAAGCTGATGTTCCTGACATAGGGAACTCATAGCTGTCTCTCAGGAGGCTTCAGCAGGACCCAGTGAAATCATACATGTACTGTTCTGGACTACAGAGGGACGGGGAGAGTAAAGATAGAGATAACGAACTTGATTGTCCAGTAAGGCAGGGTGGAGAAATAGGTAAGGTAGCTTGATACTTGGTCTACTTGATTTTTTGACTTTTGCCCAATTTTATGAATTTCGGGAGATCAAATTTGGAGCTTTCCCAGACATAAAGAACCACAGTACTTTAATCCCAGTACTTGGGTGGCCAAGGTAGGTGTATCACTGTGAGTTCAAGGCCAGCCTGTTTTACATAGCCTATTCCAGGCTAACCAAGATTACATAGAAAGACTTTAATGCACACATAAGAACAAGAAAACCAAAAGGCTTTATGTATGCTAGTCTACAGAAATTATATTCAAAGTCTCTGTCAGTTTCAAAGTTATATACTTAAAAGTATAAAGCTTCTGAGCCTAAAACAATAGAGTTTTCTACCACTAAAAAAAAAAAAAAGAACCTAATTTAACTTAGTCACCTTGAATACAGTGAACTGACAATTTTTGGAACTGGTTTTTGGAATATCCTTCAGCCACTTTCAGCATAACGTAAAAATCAGTGACATTACTTTATAGTACCATTGAACTGAGACATGAAGTGATCTCAATTACCTTTTCAAATGTTAAAAGAAAATCTAATCAGAATTTTGAGATGTTGTAAAAATCCTTATGAATAAAAGCCATACCTACCTTATCTTGGTCTTTTCTACAGCACTATTTTGAAATTCCTTTATCTATAAGCAATTGTCTGCAGTGCATGTGCTAAGAATATGTATTTCTAGGATGAACTCTCTTCTTATTGAATAAAACTCTTCAAAAGCATCTGTGTGTTTTTTCTCACAAAGAATATTCTACTGTAGAATAATGTAGTATTCCAATGCGGTATTTGGCACAGACTTCTTCAATTTGTGCCAAAATGAAAGAGTGAAGAATAAACAAACCTGTCAGGTAAGGGGTTGTCATTTATTTAATCATAAACAGAAAGCATTAGTTAACTTCAAAATTTTAGACATATTTGCTGTGCCACACAGTTTAATCCATATTAAGGTTCAGAAATGGCCATTCTCCACTGCCAGCATTGAGAGCTGAGAATGAATATTTAAAACCGTTTTATCCCTAGCACTCAAAGTATCAAGTGACCCACGGTAAATACACATAACTTTCTGTTGACTACAATACATTACATTGCAGGTTACATCTAAAAGGGCACCCTAACTAGTTTGTAATTATAAAATGCCTCATCTGAAATACTACAATCTAGGTTGTCTTCAACACAGACCACTGAGTATAAATTCCAGTTCCCCAGACATTATTAATATTGTTCTATTAGAAGGCAACCCTGAAACCAGAGCCTCGATCCTCTTCAGAATAACATCTTGTCATAGTTCTTTTCATGTCTTGGAAGAATTGTATTGGAATTTTGATAAGGAATGCATTGAATCTGTAGATTGCTTTTGGTAAGATGGCCATTTTTACTATGTTAATTCTATTGATCAATGAACATAGGAGATCTTCCCATCTTCTGAGGTCTTTTTGATTTCCCTCTTCCGGGACTTGACACTCTTGTCATACAGATTTTTTTACTTGGTTTGTTAGAGTAACACAAATATTTTATATTATTTGTGGCTATTGTGAATGGTCTTGTCTCCCTAATTTCTTTCTCAGTCTGTTTATCATTTGTGTAAAAGAGGGTTACTGATTTGTTTGAGTTAATTTTATATCCAGCCACTTTGCTGAAGTTGTATTTTAGGGGTCATTTATGTATACTATCATATCATCCACAAAGAATGATACCGTAACATCTTCCTTTCCAATTTGTATCCCCATGATCTCCTTTTTGTTGTGTAATTGCTCTAGTTAGAACTTTAAGTACTATATTGAATAAATAGGGATAGAGTGGGCAAACTTCTCTCTGATTTTAGTGAGATTACTTCAAGCTTCTCTCCATTTAATTTGATGGTGGCTGTTGGTTTTCTGCGTATTCCCTTTATTATAGTTAATAAATACCCTGTATCCCTTATCTGTCCAAGAATTTTAACACGAAGGGGTGTTGGAATTTGTCAAAGGCTTTTTCAGTATGTGATATTTTTTGAGTTTGTTTATACAGAGTGGATTATGTTGATGAATTTTGTGTATTGAACCATCCCTGCATCTCTGGGGTGAAGCCTACTTGATCATGGAGAATGATGGTTTGATATGTTCTTGGATTCAGTTTGTGAGAATTTTATTGAGTAATTTTGCATAGGTATTCATAATCAAAATTGGTCTGAAGTTCTCCTTTTTTGTTGATTTTTTTTGAGTAGTTTAGGTATCAGAATAACAGTGACTTCATAGAACTAATTAGGTAATGTTCCCTCTGTTTCTGTTTTGTAGAATAGTTTGAGGAGTATTGATAGTAGCTCTTCTTTGAGGTGTCATTGAATTTTGAACTAAAACCACCTGGCCCTGTGCTTTTTTTGGTTGGGAGGATTTTGATGACTGCATCTGTTTCCTTAGGAGTTATGAGCCTGTTTACATAGTTTTCCTGATTTTGATGTAACTTTGGTACATGATATCTGTCCAGAAAATCATCCATGTAATCTATATTTTTTCATTTTTGTTGCATATAGACTTTTGCAGTAAGATCTTTTGATATTTTGAATTTCCCCAGTAACTGTTCTTATATATCCCTCTTCTTTTCTGATTTTGTTAATTTGGATACTGTCTCTGTGCCCTTTAGTTAGTTTGGCTATGGGTTTATCTCTCTTGTTGATTTTCTCAAAGAACCAGTTCTTGGTTTTGTTGATTCTTTGTATTGTTCTCTTTGTTTCTAATTAGTTGAATTCAGCCTTGAGTTTAGCTCTTTCTTGCCTTCTACTCCTCTTGGGTTTGTTTGCTTCTTTCTGTTCTAGAGCTTTCAGGTTTGCTGCTAAGTTGCTAGTATAAGATCTGTCCAATTTCTTTATGAAGGCACTTAGTGCTATGAATTTTCCTCTTAACACTGCTTTCATCATGTCCCATAAGTTTGGGTGTGCTTTGACCTTATTTTCATCGAAATCTAGAAAGTCTTTAATTTCTTTATTTCTTTCCTAACAAAGTTATCATTGAGTAGAGAGTGATTCAGCTTCCACGAGTATGTGTACCTTCTGTTGTTTTTGTTGTTATTGAAGTCTAGCCTTAATCCATGGTGATCTGATAGAATGCATGGGATTATTTCAATCTTCTGTTGAGGTTTGTTTCATGTCTGATTTTATGATTCATTTTGTAGAAGGTTCTGTGAGCTGCTGAAAAGAATATATATTCTTTTATTTTTGGGCATTCTATAGGTATGTGTTAAATCCATTTGGTTCATAACTTCTGTTAGGTTCATTGCGACTCTGTTTAGTTTCTATTTTAATAGCCTGTCCTTTGGTAAAAGTGGAGTGTTGAAGTCCCCACTACTATTGTGTGAGCTTATTTGTGTGTTTTGAACTTTAGTAGAGTTTCTTTAATGAATGTGGGTGCCCTTGCATTTGGGACATTGATGTTCAGAATTGAGACTTCATCTTCGTGGGTGTTTCCTTGGATAGGTATAAAGTGTCTTTCCCCATCTTTTTTGATTACCTTTGGTTGAAAGTCTATTTTATTGGAGAGTAGAATGGTGAGACAAGCTTGTTTCTTGGGAGTGTTGCTTGAAAAACTTTTATCCTGCCCTTTACTCTAAGGTAACATCTGTCGTTGTTGCTCAGGTGTCTTCCTTGTATGCACTAAACTGGTGGATCCTGTTTGCATATCCAGTCTGTTAACATGTGAGCTTTTATTGAGGAATTGAGTGTAAACATTGACAGATATTAAAGCAGACCAATGATTGTTAGTTCCTATTATTTTTGTTGTTGGAGGTGGTATTATGAGTGTGTGTGATTCTCTTCTATTGGGTTTGTTGTGAAATGATTAATTTCTTTTCTTAGGTGTTTCTACCTTCCTTGTGTTGGAATTCCCTTCCATTATGCTGTGTAGGGCTGGAAGAGTAGAACGATATTGTTTAAATTTGGTTATGTCATAGAATATCTTGGATTCTCCACCTATGATGATTGAAAGTTTTGCTGGTTATAGTATCCTGGCCTGGTATTTTGTTATCTTTTAGGGTCTGTATGACATCTGTCCAGGATATTTTTGCTTTTAGAATCTCAGTAAAGGGGAATATCAAGGCGGGAAAATGGGGATGGGTGGATGGGGGGGTGGGGTGGGAGGTGGAATTCCCTCCTAGAGGCGGGTTGGGGAGGGGATGGGGGGTATACAAAGAGGAGACTCAGAAAAGGGGAAACATTGGAAATGTATATAAAGTATCAAAAATAAAAAAGGAGGAAAAAAAAAAAAAGAATCTCTGCTGAGAAGTCTGGTGTAATTTTTATAGGCCTGCTTTTATTTATTACTTGGTCTTTTTCCCTTACAGCATTTAGTATTCTTTCTTTGTTCTATGCATTTAGTGTTTTGATTATTATGTGAAGGGACGATTTTCTTTTCTGGTCCAATCTATGTGGTGTTCTGTAGGCTTATTGTACATTTATGGTCATCTATTTTTTTCAGGTTAGGGAAATTTTCTTCTATGATTTTGTTGAACATGTTTCTCTCCCTTTGAATGAGGGATCTTCCACCTCTTCTATTCCTATTATTCTTAGGTTTGGTCCTTTCATTGTGTCCCAAATTTCCTGGATGTTTTAGGTTAAAAACTTTTACCTTTTGTAATTTCTTTGACTGATGTGCCAGTATCTTCTAAGGTATCTTCTATGCCTATGATTCTCTCTTCAATCTCTGGTATTCTGTTGGTGATGCTTGCATCTGTAGCTATTTATGTAGATGTCTTTCCTAGGTTTTCCATCCTCAGGATCGCCTCCATTTGTGATTTCTCTATTGTTTCTTTTTTTCATTTTTTTTAGGTCTTGGACAACTTTGTTTAATTCCTTCACCTATTAGATTGTATTTTTGAGGATTTTTTAAGGGGATTTATTTTTTTCCTCTTTAAGTGCGTCTACCTATTTGCCTGTGTTGTCCTGTATTTAGTTAACTGAGTTATTTAGATCCTCCTTAAAGGATTTCATCACTTTATAAAATGGGATTTAGGTCAGAATCTTGTTTTTAGGTGTGTTAGTGTAGCCTAGGCTTGTTGTGGTAGGAGAGATGAGTTCTGGTGGTGTCAAATTACTTTGACTTCTATTGTTTATGTACCTGCTCTTGCCTTTCACCAACTGGTTACCTCTGATGTTAACTGGCCCGAGTGTCTCCAACTGGAGCTGGTCTCCTTGGAGGTGGAGAGAGCTCTCTGACCTGGGTTAGGGCCAGCCTCCTGGGAGGCAGGCAGTGTTGACTCTGGTTAGTGCAGGCTCCCTTTACCATGGTTTGAGCAAGTTTCCTGTGTCCCTGTGTCCCTGGTTAGGACAGATCTCCTGGGAGACAGGCTGGCTTTGGAGTCTGGGGGACAGGCAAGTCGATCTGTCAAGGTTGCAGGTGGAGCTCCAGACTATACAATGATGGAGCTCAGAACCGGAAAGATCCCATATCTGCTGGGATCTATGGAGGTCCCAGCTGGAATGGGTTTTAGGGCAGGGGTTTCACCTGTGTTCCTGGTTATGGCAGATCATCTGGAGATAGGTAGGCTGTGAGTTCTGGCATGGCGAGTCATGCCATTCTGCCACGAGTGCAGGTGTAGGTGCAGACCAGAAGGATGATGGGGCTCAGGCAGAGCGGCATAATTGAGTGGGAGAAGTGAATCTTATCTGTATGGTTCAGACTTCTGATGGAGGTGGAGGAGGGGCAGCGGGAGAATGGAGGTTCCCTGAGATGGCCTAATTTTTAAATTTTTACTAGACAATTCTAATTCTATAATTCTATGTATATGAGATATCTTGCTAGATTTATATTGCAGAAAGATAAGCTTTTACTAATGTTAATACTTTCTTGACTGTATGCCCTGGGTGATGAAGTTCTAGATGGAGAAGGGTTCTAATTTCCCAAGTGTGTTCAGCTAAAGAGGAATTATTTATTTTATTTGAGGTCAATTTGTTTTTATTTTTTTAAGTAGTCAATATAAATATCAAAACATGTAAAATTTTAAAATTGTGGGAAGCTTTCTTTCTGCCTCCCACATATGGTGTCCCCATTTTAAGTAAGCATTCAAGACATTTCCAGAGAGAAATATTATTTATTGACATTCTTCATGTATATATGAAGATTATAAATAAATTGCCATAACTTATCTTTTTTATAATCAAATGTTTTAAATAAGCAATATCCTGAAACTTGGTTTTATTAATATATATTTTAGATATATACTATATAACCATATATAAGCATTTTTCACAGTTTCTGAACATTTTCCTGTACAGAATGTGTGACAATTCACTCACTCCACAAGCACAAGATATTTGCATTGGCTTCCATTTTTTAATTTATCAGACAGTGGAAAATTAAAAAAGCTTATGCTCATATCATTTCTCACAAATGCTAATTCAGACCCAGAAATCATAGGTAATTGGTTATACAGTTGTGGTTATTATAATGTAACAAATTGTCTTCCATAAGGTTTGTTTCTTTGGAGTTGTTTAAAAGCTCACCACCTACAGCAGATTCCCTTTGAGAAAATTCTCAGTGACATTCAAATGTGATAGAAAAGAAAAACAGAGGAGTCGTTAGGGATATATGAGCATATACATATATGCATGCAGTAACAACAAATGGAGAGACCGTGCGTTTTAAGGAGAGTGGGATGGGTGTATGGGAGGCTTTGGAGAGAAGGAAGCAAAAGGCGAAATGTTACAATCATCTTATAATCTCAAAATTTAAAAATGAAGCAAATTAAATGCTAAAAAATGAGCACTACTGGCCTTTATAATTAAACCTAGCTTCTAAATCCAAATTACTGCGTACAATAACCACAGAGTGCAGTGAGATGTATTTTGTAACTCCACAGAGGTTCTGAACGTCAAGTTAATCTTAGAGATTGGTATAAGGCTGAGTTATTTGACAAGGTGCTTTAGTTTTACTATCCATTGGAGAGGTAGCCGTCTTTAAAGCTCAGCGAGAAGTATTAGGCTTATTAAGTTTTCTACCTCTGTTCAGTCTAAATGTCACTAAAGAAGAAGCTGGCACCAATATTAGTAAATAGTGCAGCTGATCCTCACCCTCCAGTGGAAGGGAGCACCAACAGTCACCAAAGTGGGTATTTGCACATATTTTCAAAGGTTTGAGTTTTCAGAGGTTTTTGGTTGTAGAAATCCATACAGAACTGTTTCTGTGTTTCGACACACATATCCATACACACATCAAATTGTTATCCATGTAGCTTAGCAGCAGTCACAAAAGAGTCCTCAGCCTCTGTTTTAAGAAATTAAAATGACAGACTTTGGCATTTGAGAGTGTGCTTGTTGACACAGCACATATTGCACAGGGGCCTGGAGCCTGTCTTGAAATATTTCTTTTAAATAAGACAAGAAATGCATGTTTAACAAGGAACAAGGTCATGCAATCAGGACAGACTATACACCCCCTTGCTGTGTATCAGGGTACTGATTCTCCAAAAGAAGAGAATGTGTGAATGAATAGATGAATATTACAGCTGTTTCTTTAAAACCATGTGATAAAACTATTTTGTGACCCCAAAATGTCAGTAATGACACTTCCTCTATCTTGATTTTTGTAAGTAATCTTTACAAAAATTCTTAGGCATAGCATTTCTACTTTTTTCTATAATGATGAGTTTAGAAGGCTAAGACAAAATGTATGTGATGAGCTTAAAAGAATATCATTTTGGGCACAAAAATTAACTAATAGTAAGCTAATGTGTTCAATTTCTCCTTACCAAGATTCTACTTTTTGGTGGCTTTATAATCATTTGTTGTTGTTATGATATATTATGGAAGAAAGAATTATAAAATATATTTTACAGAGTATGTATATACTTTAATTTTCTTGGAAAATAAATGAAAAGATGTCTATATTTTTAGGGTAGTATGTGATGCTTAAATACATGTATATATTTCAGTAGCTTGCCTTTATATGCAACATTAAGTCATATTCAACATGTTTTAAAAACTATATCGTTAGTATGAATGTGTGTACATGTGTACGTGTGTGTGTGTGTGTGTGTGTGCGTGTGTGTGTGTGTGTGTGTGTGTGTGTGTGTGCATGCCACAGTGTGTGTGATGGACAGAGGATAACTTTGTGGAGTTTATTCTCTCCTTCCACCTTAACATGGGTCCCAAGGATTGAGCTCAGATGGCCAGGCTTGCTCTCAGGGATGCTTTAATCCACTGGATTTTCTCTCCTGCCCATGTTATAATATTTGATTGCTCAAAACTTTTACTCTTCCTTTATGGCCAAATGATTCATAGTCTTTATTATAACATTTTTAAAGATAAATATTGTTTTAATAGGCATCCTACCCTGCAATAGAGTAAGAGTACTTATTCCTTCCTTTGTGCTGTAACTTACTAACCAATGATCCATCTCCCCTAACTTTACTTCTATTCTCTCCCACTCCAGGTCATTGCCATTCTATTCACAATTCCTATTCAAGTATGGTGGTCTGAATAGGTTTGGCCCTCATATATTCATGTGTTTGAATGTTTGCCAGCACTATTAGGAGGTGTGATGACATTGGATGATATATGACCTTGTTGGAGAAAGTTTTCCACTGTCTAGGTGAGGTTTGATATTTCCTATGCTCAAGCTCCACCCAGTATGGAATTAGAACCTCCCTCCTGGCTCTCTTCTGGTCAAGATATAGAATTCTCAGCTTCTCCAGCACCAAGTCTACCTGCATAAAGCCTTGCTTCCCGCCATGATGATAATGGACTAAACCACTGAAACTGTAAGCCAGCCCCAATTAAATATTTGCTTTTATAGGATCTGCCTTGGTTATGGTGTCTCTACAACGAATGAAACTCCAACTAAGACAATGAGCAACCTCTTAGACTCAATGTTTGAGTGTGTGCTTGCTTGACCTTCTGTGCCTGGCTTACTTCATGAAGCACAGCAGTCTCTAATTCTGTGAACACTGTCAAAGGACAGACATTTCTCTCTCTTGTGGCTGATCAGTGCCTGATTGTGTAAGTACTTGACCTCTTTTTCTGCTAATAAACTTTTGGATACTTAGGTTGCTTTCTTGTTGTGCCCTCTGTGAACAGTGTTGCAGTGAACTTGTGATTGCACACTTTGACCTACTGAGTATATTTTCTTGTGACAGACAGATAGCCATCAGTGGGGCTACTCCATCATATGATGGTTAAATTTTTAATTCTTCACCGACTTCTACACTGTTTTTCTACTGGCTGAACTAATATTTATTCACATCAACATTGTTCAATGGTTCCCTTTCTCCACAACCTGAACAGAACTTCCAACAGTTGTACAATAACCATTATTTCTGTGTAGAGGGAATATCATTGTGGTTTTTATTTCCAATTCAACAATAATTACTGACTTGAAATATTTTTATATAAATTGATAAGCCCTATATATCTTTTGAGAATGGGCTAGTTAAGTCCATTATCCACTTTAAAAATTGAGTTATTTGGTATTCTTGTTACTGAGTTCCTGCTGAATTCTAAGTATTACCCTTTGTCAGATACTAGCTCACAATAACCTATCCTGTTCTTTATATTATCGTTATGTTTTGTTAATATTTTTCTTTGCTTTGCATCAGATTTTTACTTTGATTTAATACTATCTGGACCTTTTGCTTTCTTTCTTGTTCTTTAAAAGTGTTTTTAAAAGAGTAATCTTTCTGTGTTCCAGTGTCTGAGTTCATTTGTTCTATGTCTTTTTCTGGTAGAATCATTTTTTTCAGGTCATATGTTTAAGTCTTTAATTCAATTACAGTTAATGTTTTGTAATTGGTAACAGATAAGGATCCAGTTTCATTCTTCTTCATGTGGTGTTAATTTTTCCCAATACTACTTTATCACAAAGACTACATCTATACTTTTCTCATTCTATTTGCATAAGCTTTATCCAATAACACTTGTCTATTGACATGTATACTTAATTTCAGGCTTTCTCTACTATTCCATTCATCTTTGTCCATCATTTATTAAAATACTATACTGTTTTAATTGCTATTGCTTTGCAATATATTTGGAAATCAGTGTGATTTCTCTTGTTTTGGCTCTCTTCAAGATAACTTTGACTATCCCAAACGTAGAAGGGTTGGTGCATTTAGAGTTATCTTCTAGTTTATTGAAGAATGAAGTCAGAATTTTGATAGAAATTACAACTAATATGTAGGTCTTATTAAGTTGTATAGCTATGTAAACAATGTTGGTTTTTCAGGTCCATGAAAGCACAGACGGTTATTTTTCTGTCTTCAATTACTTTTAGCAATGTCTTATCATTTTCTTTGCAGGAACTGTTCAACAATTTGGCTAAATTATGTAGAATATTAGCAATTTGTTTATTCTTAATGAACTTACTCATGTTCCGGTTTGGTACTTCTATAACTAATTTAATAAGCATTTCTGTTGCATTTTGTTTTTCTTTTATTTTTGAATTTATAATATAATTACATCATTCCTCCTTCCCACTTTCTCCTTCTAAAATCTCTCTACTCTCAATATCCCTTCTTGCTTTCAATTTAATGGCTCTTTTGTTGTTAATTGCTATTACATGTACACATGAACACACACACACACACTCACGCCTAAATATAACTTGCTTCGTCCGTATAATGTTACTTATATTTATGTTTTCAGCGATATATATGTATATATATATATATATATATACATAATCTACCATCTATTATATAGCTATCTCTATTATCCATCTACATATCACATATCTTTATCTCTGTCTCTTTAAAGATATTCTCCCTGTAACAGTCTTGTTTTGTCTTCTTTTTGTTTTTAGTTCAGGACAATTATCTTCTCTTCAATTCTTTAAAACAACCCAAGAACAATTAGTATTAGTTTTTACAATGTTCAACGTAACTCAGTAGTGAAATTATTTGGTCTGTTACTGAAATTCTTCAATCATTTTTCTGTATGGGTGAAATTTATATAAAGGTCAGTAAAAGAAAGATGTCATTGGCAATTGTTCCTTTTACTTGCTGTTTGAATTGGAATAGAAATTACAGCACCCTGGCCATTTCATTAAACTTATTCTTTAGGAGTCCCAAGGTTCTCCCTTTGGCACAGAGGTAGAATACTTAGAAGTAATTCAGTTATAATTGTAAAGTAGCACTAGGTCCATTAGGTCAGCATAAAACATTCTTTGTGCTAATTCCACAGTGACTGGGTCAAGAGTGGTGGAATTCAGTTGTCTCATATAATTTCAGAGCTTTGGGAAAATGCCTCCAAACTCATGCCAAGAATTTTATGTTGCAGAAATTTTTACTCCCAATGTATTAAACTAGGATTGTGCTCTGGGGGCAGTTTCACCAAAGTTACTTCTAATCTGCTTCAAAAGTCTGTCAATTATTATTTCTCATGAATAATTTAGTTATTTTTGAGATTGTTCACTGGTTATAAAGTCCCCTACAAACTGAACATTCTGTTGCTAACACAGTCTGTAATCTTGTAGTACACTACAGGTATACACCACAAAATCAGGTTTGTCTTGACTTTTTCTTTTCTTTTTTCTTTTTTTTTATTGAATATTTTATGTATTTACATTTCAAATGTTATCCCCTTTCCCGGTTACCTCTCTGGAATCTCCCTCTCCCATCACCCTTCTTCTATGAGGATGCTTCCCCTCCCACCCACCCACTCCCATATCACTGCCCTGGTATTCCCCAACACTGGGAACTCAAACCTTCAGAGGACCAAGGAGAAGCCATATTTCTAAGTTTACATATAGCAGAGTATGCACTAATGATGTGTAGAATGAGTGTTTCATATTTGAGTATGCATCTGAGTCACTATGACATCTTATTATAATGTTATTCTAAATTACATCCACTAAGGATTTTGACTCTAATGATTAAGTATAAAGTCTTGACTGTAATTTCCAGCAAGCAATCTGGATGATTATGATATGCTAAGATTAGCACACAGTTGCAGAAAGTACAACATGTGGAGGCATGCAAAATCTTTTAATTTTTTTCAGATACACATAAAATGAAGTAATGTTGGCATTTACCTTCAGGCCTTTCCCTGGGATTTTCTCCTTCATTTTTTTAAAGTCATTTGAGAGCAGCCCCAAGGTCACGTGCTCACACACTTTCAGTTCAAACTCTAAAATTGTAGTCATAAATTTAATGTGAATTTCCTTGGAAAATCCTTAATTTCTCTCTGTACAATATGCAACACAGTTCACATGTATAAATGGGTAGATTTATGTGGACAATTTTAGATCCTGGTGGGAAAAAATTAGCATCCAGCAACTCAACTTTCACACAGGGGGATTTTACTCATCCATACTCATCACTACTTCTTGTTATTACAAAAGGGGCTGTGATCTACCATTGCAAGAGGAAATTTTCTGCTATATCACAGTTAATGTTTTGAACCTTTATATGCAGTAAAACCCAATTTGAGAAAATTACATCCATTGGAATTGGCTACAACCATTAGAATTTCAAAACTTTTATGTATATTGTAAATACAGAAGTGATTTTCCTACCTTGCTTCTGGTAGGTTGCCAAGAGTTAAATATTTTGGTATTTTTTCCCCTTTTCAAAATGGTCAGGACTGTGGTTTAACAGTTCCTCCCTTGCCTCCAGAATATTCTCCATGTGTGCTTCTGCCGTGGCCTCAGCATTGGCCTTAGATTTTATTTGTGCTTGATCCAGTGTTGGGTCATGTGCCTTGGATATGTAAAATTCTTATATAGGCAAAAGTGTAATTTAATGATAATACAGGTTCCTCAAGGTCTGATTGCCCAAGATATGAAAGAGTCCTTATGTAGAAACAAGTGACACTATGCGACTTTGCCCCCAAGTTATTTCTGATTAATAAATAAAGATACTGGTAGCTAATAGCCAGGCAGAAGAAAAACAGGCAGGTTTTTCTGTGGGTGACTGAAATGATTGTTAATTGTGTAGCAAGACTTAGTCCACTGTGGTAACATTTCATGGGCTGGACTATGAACTCTAGGAAAATGAAGAAAACTAGCTGAGCATAAATAGAAAGCAAACATTTATTTTTCTCTGCTTTTTACTGTGGACCTGATGTGAGCAGCTCCTTCATGTGGGATTTTTCTCAATGACAATTTGTAACCTGCAATTGTAAGACAAAAACTAAACACCAACAACACTAAACAACCTTCTCCTTCACATTCCTTTTGGTCAGGGTGTGTCAACTTTTCAGCCAACTTATACAGATCTTGTTGGCTGGACCTGGGATCTGAGGACCTTAAAAGTGGGGTGGCCTATAGGTTAATGCTATAAACAACCTTATTCAGTTTCAGTGTACTTTTATATATAAATACAACAAAGAAAGAAATAATCTAAGGAAAGTTGTTTGAGTTCAGAAAAACATGGTCAGAAAACTTTAATCAGAAAAACGTATAAATAGCCATTAGTAAGCACATACTAAATATTAGCACAGCATCTCTTTCCCAGAACTGTCTCAGGAAGACCATTTTCTATACAGTTGACTGGCATGTACTATAGAGTACAGCGGGCAAAGAATGAAAGAAAGGCCAAAGGCCATATCCTGATGCAGGGCATACTGACCATATTGGGTTCTACAACTATGATCTGACATAATGTTTGTCACAGGAGGCACAGAATCATATCCAAGAACAATTTAGAGGACAAAAGTCACTTGAGGTAAAAGGCCCTCTGCCTTTTTTTCCTGGCACATCTTGTCACAGGTTTCTGAACAGGCATTGTTTCCCATGGGTCATTCTTTTGACTATGTTTCAACAAGTGTGTTTGAATCATAGTGACAGAAATGAAATTAGATCAACAACTATGTTAAAATTAGAAGACACCATTAATAGAGTGGCACTGTTGAATCTGAATGATTCAAACAATTGTGATAGAAGTATTCTTTCCTTGGGTATTTCAGGGTGACAAATATTAATATCCTGTTAATGTAAGAATCCAGGAGTATAGAAAGAAATTTTTTACAAGTGGGGTTCATGTGTACATGCAAACTCACTTTCTGTTCATTGTCCTTACCTATTTCTCAGGAAGCCCAGACATACCTTTAAGCTTTTGTAACTGTACTCTTCTTACACATACCTCTCTTCCTGTTCTAATGCCTGTGTTTAAATCTATACTAAAGCTTTCGTAGTAAGCATCAACTTTTCTTCCCAAAAGAGCATATGTATATAAAAGTATAAAGAAGATTTCAGTTCCTTATACTTGGTTGTAAACAGAACACTAGTTTGGCTATAATACCATATAATTAGTAGAAAGCTATCACAAATTTTAAAAGGTCTTTCTTTCCTCATGTTAAAAGATGTTAGGTGAATGAAGTTATGTAAGAGGTGTTGATGGTCCCTATACAAATATGTAATGACATAAATCCTCATCCTAGACTAGTATCTCTTCAGACTATCCAAAATGGTATCACTATATAAAGGTTCTGATATACATCACATGGAAATAAAATTTATATGAAAGAATTTAAACTATTAGAAATTAATTAGATTTCAAAGAGTCCATTGAGGCAAAACAGGTCTGAAGCAATCTGTAAAGCCCTTCTGGAAGGTAGTTGCTTGTGGAATCCTCTAAGAACTGCACATAGAAATGGAGACAAATTGCAAATGAAAAAGGATAAAGAGAGGCTTGTGGAATATTGGAATAAAGCCTCCAAGTCAGTTGAGAACCAGCTGTATTAACCGTCCGTGAGCCGCAGAAGCTTTTTTGAATTGTTTCCTTAATGAAAAGAGAAAGTTGAAGAAATAGTAAAATGCCAAAGTGTTCTCCTTAGTTATATTTATTTTAATGACATATTTAAGCAGCCATTTTTATATTCACGTAGCATGCTGTATCTGATGTTCTCTGGTGTTCTTCAGAAATAAAGACAGAATAGGTGCCAACAGTATTACAAGTATTAAGAACAGGACAGTATATCCTACTTCAGTATTTCCGATAAACAAGGACAAAACTGAAAGTTGATATGCATTAGGAACAGTCACTGACATGTTCACCTACACCGATTACACAGACAGGACAAGTGGTCACCACTGTAGTTTGTTGAAACCAACAATTTTCCCATCTAGAAAAATGAATAAAACTAAGAATATTCATGTGCAACCCAAATGGGGATTTTAGTCATACACATAAAAAAAAACTTCATAAAGTTAAAACTTATTAAATAATAAAAGCAAGAGATGGAATTGCATCTTGTGGATATTTACATATTGGCTCCAAGTCTTTCCACTATTTTTAGACAATGTACTTTGAGAAACTAGAATTATTTCTCTCTTGAATTTATAGTCACACTGAAATTGCAAAATCCATTCTTTGTACTCAGTGTGTTTCAATTTGGTCTAAAGGCTTCCCTTTCACATAAGCTGTAAACAAATTTTTAATAGGTCAAAGTCATAGTTATCACTGTACACCAAATAAATGAATTGAAATTAGGCTATTTTTTAGAAGGTGTACAAGTAATATGAGTAGCTATTTATCATAAAAGAAAGTCATTCTTTAATTCAATGATTTAATAATGATTTACTGCTTTGGAATGTACAGCTCAGTATCTGGGCTTTCCTTCAAGTCTGTGCTGGATAGGCTATACTGATGGACATGGTTCATGAAACCCAGAAAGTCAGCAACTGCTTGGGTGAAGGCATGCATCAGATACATGATCTCTATGCTTCTTGTCCATGGTGGTTATACAGAATTCTGATATACTAGGCTTAGTACTACACAAGTTATTTTCCATTGCATTCTCTGAGCTAGTGTATGTTGCAAGACCAGTTCAAATTCAAGAAATTCAAAAAATAAGTTTGACTTCATGGTGTTAAGGCAGAGAACTGTGCCCATCTGACATAAGTGATATGTTGAAGTATAGAGTTTGTGAAAAGATGTGACCGCCACAAATATCATAGAGAAGAACCTAGATTTTGCAATTCATTATACTATAGAATTATATGAAAAAATTTTGGACATCTATCATTTGAATTAAACTATTTTAGCTCTGGGCTGGAGAGATGGCTCAGCAGTTAAGATCTCTGACTGCTCTTCCAGAGGTCCTGAGTTTAATTCTCAGCAACCACATGGTGGCTCACAACCATCTGTAATGGGATCTGATGCCCTCTTCTGGTGTGTCTGAAGATAGCTACAGTGTACTCATATACATAAAATAAGTAAAAATCTTTTTAAAAAAACTATTTCAGCTCTATGCTACAACTAATTTTAAATAAGTTACAACATGAATTAACTTTTGGAGTCATATATTCATAGTGAAATGCAAGAGTGTGCAATTTAACCATTTCAGCAAGTGGCACATAACTATATAGGAAGCCCTTAAAGAGCTCAAGAAAACAAAACATGTTATGACGAGCCCATGGATACCAAGCACCAATTACTTCAGGTTTTGAAATATTCAGTGAAGTCAACTGAAGGAAGGATCCTTCTCACTCTGATTCCTTTGGTTTATTTTATTTGTTCTGGATATAATAAGGTTGGAAAATTCCATTGGGTTTTTAGCCTGGACTAGAATCCAATCCTATTGCCATTTTGGTACCTCAGAGTCTAAATCATCTACCAGAACTTTATAGCAATACTGGAAATTGCTAAGAGGAAAAATGGTACTATTTTCTGTTAGTTATTATGGTTTGTAGGGCATATGTTTAGAATTATTGAAAAATTTGAAAGTAACAAAACATATAACTTTTGGATTTCTTAATCTCTTTTGCTCCCACATAACACAGAAACATTTTTAAGAATGATCTCAAGCATGTCAGATCTCTCCCTCTCCCTCTCCCTCTCCCTCTCCCTCTCCCTCTCCCTCTCCCTCTCCCTCTCCCTCTCCCTCTGCCTCTCCTTCCCCCTCCCCCCCTCCCTTTCTCAACCGGAACAAATATGTTAGGAACCAAAACACTGCTGAATCTTGAGTAACATCAGCACATAAAATGCATATCTTGAATATTTGAACATTTCGAAAATGTTCTGTTCCAGGCCTCTGGAAGTTAATAAAAAAGGGGCATTTTTGATTTTTACAATTTTTTAAAGGAGGTGTGGAGGTCAAAACTTTCTACATGTTTTCAAACATGCCCTTTAGAGACTACTCTAGCATTTTTTATAAAACACTATTGGGGATTGCCAGCCATGGTTATATATATATATATATATGTTTTTAAAAGGAGTGCAAATACTGTAAGTAATACAATATATAAACGAAATTATTTAAGGATTTGAAGTAATTAGTAACTTAAATTTAGATTCATTGTATAATGCCCTTTCTACCCTCTAAAAATATGTGCTTTGCAACTTCATTAAGAAGCATTATGATACTGAAAATGTCAAGTGGTATAATTTGTGGTTTCGTTCATTGGTTTAAAAGAAAACTGATAATCCAAGTTCTTCAAAGTGTGTAGTCTAGGAAAGTGTTTGTCACGTTGGATTTTGGGATAGTGGAAGTGACTACAGTTAACATCTTCCCTTTAGGCTTTCAACTGTGTGGAAACACGTCCTTAGTGTTAGATAGTAATTCAGTGAAGGAGTACCAAAAAGCCCAAAATTCCTAGACTGTGTTTGGCAATCTGGATCAGTTAATCAAGATTTGACAACAAGAAGAAGCAGGTATAAATGAAAATCAAAGTGCCACATGCAGTGGTAGAAGGAGATGTCAACTTTTTATTTTAATGAGTCATATTAAGCAAATTTGTGTTCTTTACAAAGACTTTCCTCCTCAACCAGGAAGCATTATGGTTTCTTTGCCTTTTACTTTTTTCCCTGTGATAAAGGTTTTGGTGATAGTAGTAACAAGCAAAAGGTTTCTTTACTACATAGTGCAGTTACTTGCTGAGGGACTCCTACAGGTCTGTCTGCTGTCTGACCTTTAATTTGGTGCAAACTTGCAAACCCAAGCTCAGTGAGGTTACTAATCCCTGCCATGGGTCCAAACCAGTGCATAGGCTAGAAGTTATGTTATGTGTAATTTTACAAAACCATGATTGCACCTTCCCTGGTGCCACAGCCCTCACTATGCCCCGAAATCAGCCTCCGTCTCACTCAGCCTCTAAGGCTATCTTAGTCCAGCTGCCCAGATCTCAGCTCTACCAAGCTGCCAGCTTGTGTTTTTCCAGAGAATGCAGCCCATTCCTTGGGCTGCCTGCTTTTTCCTCCTGCCCACCTTAGCTGCGAATGGAAAACACTAAACAGCCTTAATATTTTAAACCTAGCCAGGTAACTCAGTGGCTGGGTGAAGAAACTTTTGCTCTAAACTCATCAAGTATCCTAGTAGGGAATGCCTCCAGTTCTTGTTGCCCTCAGGCCTTACATCATTTGTGCTCCTCTCCCCAAAATCCTGGCCGAAAAGTACCCCCTTCTCATCCCCTCCTCTTTCTCCTGGGTCTTGGAAATCTCACCTTTTTCTCTTCGCCCAACAACTAGCTTCTACTGTCTTTATTGACACAATCAAAAACCAATTAGAGAAACGACTCCTTTACCTACAAAGGCATGGCAGTACTGAGACAGGCAACTAAGTGTTACATTGTGTGTTGTGTGTGTGGGGGGGTGGCATGCAATCAGGAACACATGATTAAGAAACCACAGATTTGAAGAATGAACCAATTTAGGAAAGGGATATGGAGAGTCTAGACTTGTGTGGGCATCTTGGCAAGGTTGGAACATCACTCCACTACTTAGTCACTACTTGCCAAAGTTCAAAGAAGTAACATGATAGAAGGGTATTTTTGTTTTTGTTTTGTTGTTGTTGTTGTTGTTGTTGTGTTGGTTTTTTGAGTGTAGGTTTCCAAGACTTAACATGGAAACTCTGTTATTCTGTATGCTAATATTAAGCATAAATTAGGTAAGACTCATACGTGAACAAGTTGGCACAACTCCTATTCACTCTCTCCTGTTATAATACATATCAGAATGTGAAAGGAACTAATAACAAATTCAGCCCTAGAGTCAAAACAGAGAAAGACCCTATTAGAAAATTAATCTGTATTTTGTATTTCAAATGTACAGTCAATGCTGGGCTAGAGCTGGGGCAATTATAATTCAATTCAGGAATATCATTGCATTGCAGAGCAGTGTTTTTGCTTTGAACAACCCTTTAAACAAGTAAAAGGTGAGGAGTTATTTAGAAGAAGGAAGCAATTGTGCTGATTTGCTTTGCCCAACCTTGAAATAGCACTCAATAACAAGAGAATATGGCAGCTTGCCCGGATATTGAGGCTTGATTTCCAAATCAAATAATTTCAAAAAATCTGCAGCATGCCCACTCTTCACCCCAAACAAGAAGGACAGAAACAAGCCCAATTCTCAAAGGTGAACCATGTGCCCTTGCAGAAGATACAGACAGTTTAGTGTTAGCAAGGTGACAGTTAAAAGGTTACAAAGTTACAAGGGCATCCTGCCCACATCAGCCAGGTTAGCAAAAACATTGCAAAGATTATAGGGCAGGATGTGGAGGAACAGCCTGAGGGGAACAACCATTTGCACTCTAAAAGGCAGAAAATGATCACAGGATATAAATATCTTAGAAGCAAGAACACAGAGTAGGAGGAAAAAAAAATTAGCTGTACAGTGACAGATAGCCTGAATTTCCTTTCCAACTAGAAAAAGTAATGGCCAAAGTATAATTGAAAGTAAATTCTGAAAGTAAAAGTTAAATGACACTGAAAAAAAAAAAACTTCATTGAGTCATATATTTAAAATCTCTTTTCTAAAACCAGTCATTGTCTATCAAGGCCCTGCCCACACTACACTACCCCTGAGATTCTTCTTCATACCTCATCTTCCCAGCTGTCCTGATTATAAGGTTGGAAATATTTTTATTGCTATGTTCACATTTGCGTATCACACACAGAAAATGAGTGTAGTCACTTTCAGTTCCCAATATTTTTAAATGTCTTCTCCTGTTCTCCATGGCCTCTCCTCTAATCCACCAGGAATTTAACTGCTGTTGCATGGATTTCTTGATCCCTAGGTATTACTTTGACATACTCAGGAAAGAAACACTCATGGTTCTCCAGCTCTATCAAAAATGCACCCCTTTAGTGAGTGGCCCTACTCTAACTCTACATTATCCCCTCCAGTGCCCCAGAGTTCACAACAGAGCTCTTTACCACAAGCTCTCAGATTCCCTTTCTCTACTGTGTTCACTGACTCCTCACAAGTCACCCATATTTAAAAATACAGCTCAGCTCATTCCTATCCATAAAATTTCTATGATCACAGAGGAGAGAAAGAAACTTTTGTTCAGAAACACTCATTTTCTTCCTAATTACCCTGATCCAACATTAACTTTTAAAAGAAAGAATTTCTGTACATGCCCTGACTTTCATGATGGACTCAGTGCTCTTGGAACACAAAAATCCATTCATGTATTATAAAAGAAGTTTGCCTCATACAAGAAATATAAGTACATGCTTTTCAATTAACAAAGTGATAAGATTAAAAGTTTAAATAGAGTTAGTGATTCTGTATTACCAAAACAAGAGAAAAATAATAAAGTTATATGTTACTCTGAATAAGGCATGTAAAATTTGCTTCATCTGTGGAAAGTAACCTTATCACAACCATCATGTTCACAGACTTAGCTGTTTTATGACATTTTCAAACTATGTAGCTAAGAAAAATAAGTGCAGATTGAGATAATATAGTTGATAGATAATAGACTATTGATACAACATATTAATAATTACTATAAGTAAAGTATGATACTACAGCTAGTTTTCATATATTACTGACTATATGTATATATGTATATATACATATATATGGCAAGGTTATTAAACTTTATAAAATATTTAAACAACAGATTGTTTTAAGGAATCAAATATTTTAAGCATACAAGTTTTGATTTTAATCAGGATGAAACCTAAGAAAACAAAGTCACCTATGTAAGTCCAATGTAACATGCTTTGTGTTTTGAGACCATAGCTCTCTATGTTAAAGTTAAAAACATAAGGAAGTGAAAAAAATCTTCCTGCAGAAATATAACCAAGTTTGATGCTAAATATGATAGGAGTTTAAGAAGAAACCATTCATTTGCAAGAAGGCTTAGAGTTTACTATTGATATAAGCAATGTAATAAAGGTTTGGGCTCAGCTTATAGGAAATTTGCATAATGTTCAGACACAATCCAGACGTGGTTGCACATATCTTCGATCACAGCATTAGGGTGGCAAAGGAACAAGGATCTCTATGAGTTCAAGACCAGTCTGCTATATATTTCAAGTTTCTGGACAGCCAACACTATATAGAAAGACTCTGTCTCAAAAATCCAATAAATAAACAATTAAGTTTAAACCATAATCAATGCTATTTAATAATTCCTTGAGAGGAAGACTTCCCAGTGTACACAGATAGTTCTCCACCTGACAGGCAAGTTTGCTGTTAACACTGGGGAGTATGATTAAATAACACAGAAGTTAGTTGGTACAGTAAGCCTAGTAGATGAATATAATGAGAAATAAAAGAAGCTTTAAAGAGGAATACAGAAATCTATGGGGAAAGGAGCTAATATCATTGTCTTTAGAATGTCTGCTCATCTTGAGTCACAAATCAGAAGGAAAAACGGGGATTCTTGCCCAGCTAAGGAGAGAGAAGCTGCCAAGATCCTGATCTACAGAGAAGATTGTGACAACTCCTATGAAAAGCACAACTGGTTAATTTCTAGAGAAAAGCATGTGACCAAAAGAAGCAAGTAGGACAGGAAGGTGTGACCTAGAGTGAGAGTACTTGTTTAGTAGTGTGAAGGGTAACTGGCACAATTTCCTCGTGATGGCTATCAGTTAATAATGTAAGTGCTCAGCTTGTATTATACATTCTTAACATACTATAATTATATAATAAATAACATATTAAATGTTTATATTTCTGTAATTCTATATTTATATTTACGTAGTTATCTAATATATTCTTACATAATTATACTATGTATTCTTAATGTATACACATTTTCTTTGACATCCTTGACATTTTGCTGATACGTTATTTGAGACAGGAACTTATAGCAATATAAGATCAGGTTGTAATACTGTTTATTAATTAAGAAACATTATTCCATCAATTTGAAATTGAACTAACTCAACCATATTTGAATTGTAACTGAAATAAAACTCAACTGTAAGGCCTAGTGTCAAACAGTGATTATACAGAATGAGTTTTACTGTTGGATCAACCTCTCTTACAATCACACTCCTGCCTCGTTTGCTTTGCAGAACTTTGTATCATCATGCTGTTATATCTCGTACTTATTTCTACAAACATTACACTGAGATAGATTAAACAGATGGAATGCAATTACTTATTTACTTCTGTTTTAGTGTTTCCTTATAGTAACTCAGAATCTCAAAACATTCATAGCATGAAAGCAAATAGGAATTGCCTATATTCTAAGTTCTATGAACAGCCTTATTACCATTTTCTTCTAGTATCTTGATATTTGTATGTATAAAGTGGACAATTCAGCTGTAAGGACTAAAATTTAAGTGATGATAAATACTCTTACAATGGTAACTTTAATTATCAGTACAAAATTCCTGAATATTTAATAATCATCTCTAATAAGCTTATAGTATCAGTACATGCTCTATTAAGCACAACATGACTGAAAACAAATAACAAGCCATTTAAGCAAGGAGGAAACAAGGTAAATGGATGACCCTAAAAAAGCATTAATTTAAAAAGTTATTGATTCATGATTATATACATATATATGCTATATATGAACATACTATATATGCTGTAATACATAATATGTTGTAATATATATATATATATATATATATATATATATATATATATATATGCTATAAAAGATGGGAGGTTAAAATTTATGGAAGAGATCCAGAACTATTAAATAAAGGAGTGAAATACATGTCAGTGTAACTAATCAATCTATAAAGAATAGGATTTTGAAGAAGAAATTATATGACGGTTTCTTAAAATTAAAGAACATATTATAGACATTGCAAAATGAATTACAGTTGGTAATTACTAGTGTGCTCATACTGAGAGCTAGTCAAAGACAACCTAGAATGATAGAGAAAATGATCACAAGACTCTGAAAAGACAGCAGAATAAAGAGAGGGTTATCATTTCAGATTTCTCTCCTGTGCCTTGAACTTTAGGATTTCCTAATTGCAAGTCTATCATTCCTATATAAGTTTTAACATTTTTATTAATCAAGTCACAGCCAATCTCCTAACAATACTGCAATTCAACCATAAATGCTACCTAATATTGAAATAATTGAAATTGGTTTTTGGGCGTTTCACTTGACTCTTCTCTGTCATCTGTTCACTGAACAGCTTCTCCCTCTCCCTCTCCCTCTCCCTCTCCCTCTCCCTCTCCCTCTCCCTCTCCCTCTCCCTCTCCCTCTCCCTCTCCCTCTCCTTCTCCCTCTCCCTCTCCCTCTCCCTTTCTCTCTCCCTCTCCCTCTCCTTTGTTCTCTCTCTCCTCTCTTTCACTCTTTTAAGACAGGGTCTCACTAGGTAGCACTGGATGTTCCCAAACTAGCTCTGTAGACCAGGCTGGCCACAAACTCATAGACATCAGCCTGCCTCTTCCTCCAAGTGCCTGTTTCGATTAAAGGAATCCACTACTACACTTGGTCATTTTTTCTTAAGCCAATTATATATAGATAAAATGAGTCAGGAACAGACTATTGTTCCCCCAAAGCTACCCTGCTACACTATACCAAGGTTGCCTTTTAATATTTTACCCTTTGCTCTGCTTAGTGCTCTCTTCAGGTAGCTATTTGTAGTGGAACAAAATTAATTCAATTACTCAAGCCAATCCCTGCAGCGGTGGAGGCCTACCTACCCGTGTTCTTTGTTTTAGCTCCTGAAGGAAAGACACATACATACAGCCTTTTTATTTTTATATGCGTTAAGCAGCTCAATGGTTGAGCCCATTCCTAACCTCCACAGGGCTAATCCACCCTCCCTCTGATACTCCCAAATTATTACTTACTAAAATTTATATTCCATCTTTGCTGTCCTAGACCCAGATGTGCAGCCCTCTTGGGCCTCATTCCCCTGGCTCCTACATGGTGGCTATGCTCTCTGTCCTGCATGGTTCAGAGTTGGTGTCTCTCTTCTCCTTCTCCCAACTTGGCAGATCTCTCTCTCCTCCTCCTGTCTGTCCCTGGGAATCCTAAAAGTCCCACCTCTATCTGCCCTGCCATTGGCTGTCATCATCTTTATCACAACCAGCTGGAAGCAGGGTCTCAGTGTCTTTTGGTACACCGCAAACAGGATTTTGGGGGAACATAATTAGCATGAGAATACAAGCAGCTACAGTTAGAGTCTCAGTTAGAGTCCTTCTCTTTTAGAGAGCTGGATTCTACTTTTTGGATCTAGAAATGATCATACCTCCAACTCCTCTCAGCACAATTTGTCACTGGATCCTTAGGTCTGGCTATATCTTTTTAAATTATTTCTTTTGTCTGTTGAAATGATAATATTATTATATTTTTCCATTCCCTTTCCTTTCCTTATTCCAAACCCTGTTATTTAGCTTGATATCTAGTGTAGGATCTGCTTATACTATTCAGCACCAAAAACTAGGAGTAGCATTTGCAGATGGAAGATAGAAAGTTAAAGCTACTTATAAAGCCCAAGTGTCACTTTACACAAGCAATTTCATACATATCTATGTCCTTTACATGATGATACTAAAACAGGAATATTGCATTTTGTCCTGATAATTCTTCTCTAAAGAAAGATAAATCAGTAAAATAAACTTTATAGGAGACTACTAGTGACTAGAGAGTGAAAATCATTCTTTTCTCAATTTTGGATCTTTCCAAAAGTGAAAAAAATCCAAAATGGCTATTATCAAATATGAATATAAATTCTGAATTTTAATGACCATCTAAACCTTTGAAAAAATATTTATTTATTTTTGCTCATATATGTTCATTATACATAACATTAGGAGTCATATAGATATTTTCTTTCCTTTGCATTATGTACTTTGATAATATACACTTCTCATTCCTCCATAAATTCATTTTCATCCTAAGCTTTTGTTGGCCTTCTCCTATCTTCTAGACTCTCTTCTGTTAAAATAATATGAAGATGGGGGCCAAAAATGGTTGTCCTTCTAGTCTAAGGTTAAGAAACTTCTGATCTTGGACATGGACAAATATGCCATTGTGTCTGTTTAACAGCATATTGGTTATTGTCCATTGGACCATCTAAGGATAATTTGATTCTCTAGCAGAAATCATTTTAATGTTCTATTAAGAGCAATATTGAATATTTCGTAGATTTGGGAGTAAATTATTAAAGTAAAGTTGCAAAAGACTATTGGTAATACAAATAATTCTATAAGTGACTATACAAATGTATTTCATCTAGTAGTAATAACATTAAGTTAATTCCTGCTGATTGAAAACATAGCACAAATATCATGTTACACTTTCTAGTGGAGCTTCTGTCTCTGTTAGCAAATTTGTTTTAACATTTCTGGGCACTTATGCCTCTGTTCTACAAGTAACATTGAATCCTGTTGCTTCTTTAGAAATTAATTGAAAATTATAATGCATATTTATTTTATGTCTATGCAAATATGCCTATTAACCTTTCAGATTCTTTATTTTTAACTCTTCTGGAACATTATATACTACAAAGATAGAATCACATTGCCAAGATCTTTGGAGTTAGTTGGATAGTCCTTAACTCCTGGAGTCTCAAGTAAATGTAATTTCATTTTCTATTAATTTTCCCCAAAGTTAGTCTACAAAAATTTAATCTCTTTCAACATCTCTAACTCTTTGATTTCATCTTTCCCAAGCAATTTATACTTTTATAAGCAAAAGTTAGAAATCCTCTGTCTCAGAAATGATTCTGTATCAGTGTACCTAAAATATCTTAAAATTTGCATATTCCTTGCCTCTGACTAAAGAGAAGACTGTTTCTCAAAGCCTGGTGAATGGAGAAAAATGGAAGTTGGAAATTCCACAGTGATTACTTAGTTTTTCCAACACAGATAACCAAACAACAAAGGTATCCTGTGAGAGTTAAGTGACCTGCTATCTAAGTAACTGAGGCTACCAAAACGTTTGGCATTGCTCTTGTCAACATACATATCTTGGAGTTGATTTTCCTACAAATCCTTCACTCATCATGCCTCAATCTTACTCCCCTACTTCCCACAAACCTAAGGCATATACATAGTTTTCCTCCCACATAGGAAGTACCTGCTACATCTGTCAAAATTATTGCATTTTGACATTATTATATAGGTGTCATTATTTTAATATTAATTAAGTTTAATATTTCTAATTATTGTAATAGATAATAAAAAGCAGGATAATCAGGGATAAAATTGACTAAGAAAGTAGCTTTACTTTCAAAGAACCAAATTCAGTAGAAATAAGAAATGATTCATTTGAATGAATGATGTCTCTATTAGAGTCTATTATTTTGGATACCCAATAAACAGTAGGTACCCAGCCAACAGTTCATTCTATTAAATTTTGAAAATAAAGTTCACAGAACAAGTGAATTTTCCTTATTCTCATTTTTTATGTTGGTGAGATTAAAGACCACTTAAAAATACAAGCTTTTTCCATGAAACCAAATCTAAATGACTAGTGACTCTTTAAATGGAGACATTCTGTTGTGTTACATTGGTAATCCTGGTTTGTGTCTTTTTCTTTATTTCATCCCTTTTCTCTTCAGTTAGAGAAAGTTCTTGGGATTTAATAACTGGGCTCTTTTTTTCTGAGTCACACTGCAAACATCCAGTCAGCTTGCCTGAATTTCTTTTGACACCTTTGTTCTGCCAAAACTCCTCTGGTAAAAAGAAGCTCAGAGACAGGGAAATGAGTGGGTAGAAGGCAGAGGAAACACATACACAAGCACAATTTGAAATGAAAAATAAATCAAGGTGTAATCTTCGTTGAGTTATGCTGGGCTATGCTACAGACAATACTTGGCAGTTTTTCTCTTGTAGAAACTTGTCAGTGATTCACCTTGAAGATGATTTTATTGTATCTGAACAAGGGTCTGCACTTTCCTTCACACCTCTCCTCTGCAGCTCTGGGCAAACTTCACCTATTTAAGGTCAAAGTAAAACTTTGTTATTAAGTGAGTCTGAAGATTTAGCTCTGTGCGTTAGGGCCGAGGTCTGCAAGCATTTCTCACAGATGCAAATTTCCTGCTTTTAATTTATGTTCAAGAAATTTGCTTACAAGGAAATGCACCATTTCTGTAGTTCAAACTCAATTGGTAGATATTCATTTATCTGCAAACTGATTTAAAGAAGAAAAAGAATGTAATTTTTCCCACTATTGAAGGGATCTAACAAACCCTGACCAAGAATGAGTTACTGACTAATCATTAATGCTCCTTCTCCAGGAATGCTAAAAGAACCCAGAGAGGTTGCTTCTCACCTTGTTATAATGCTAGGTGCTTGAGTGCCAGAACATTGGACTGTACTCCACAAAACTGTTCTCTTGGTTTGTCATAGTATTTTAGGAGGATATCTACCTTAATTTCTTAGGACATATGTATATTAAGAAAACACTAGGACCGAGGTAGGCGGGCCTAGAAACCCCCCTGGATCCCAAAAGC
>CM052716.1:61712957-61749873 GCA_028551405.1 Uromys caudimaculatus
GGGGGGGTAGGTGGGAGGAGGAATTCCCTCACAGAGGTGGGGAGGGGGAGGGGACACGGGGTTTCCAAAGAAAAGGGGAATCATCGGAAATGTAAATGAAGTATCAAAAATAAAAAAAAAAATAAAAGAAAAGAAAATGAAGATTGAAAAAAAAAAAAAAAGAAAACACTAAACATCATAAAAATAGCTTTTCCAATGTAACATTACTTAAAGCTTTTCAAAATGTTTTCAATTATTTTAAAAATCAGGTCTTAATTATTTATGGAAATCCCTGAGTGGTTAAATGTAGAAAATTAGTCCTTTATGAAAGTAACTGATATATGAAGAACAGAAGTATGTGTGTCAAGCAGATGATAACCAAAGAACAAGGAAAGGATAGTGAGCAACTCTTGACTTTCTTCCCTGTGCCAGGCATTATTGAGTTCAGAGCTCTGCTTATTCTGCAACCTAATTTCCTCCCCATGGGTGTAATTACCACTAGCTGTTAGTACATCGAGTTTCTAAGGAGCTGAGTTCTTGATCAGAATGCCAGAGAATATTAGGGCAGAGTTTGAAATCAGTGGTCTGCAGTCTGTGTTCTTTTATAAAGTGTACAACTGCAGGAGCAAAGGGCACATTTGTAAACTTTGGAACAGCTTATAAAGACAGAAAGTGATCCAAAACATGTTCAGCACATGACTGGACATCTACAAGCTATAGAAAAACATAGAGGATGAGATTTTTGTTTAGAGGCAATCAGCCATACACACCAGAAAGTGAAGTACCATTATAGACAGCACCGTTCCTGAGTGTTGAATGAACAGCAAATGATATGGGTCTGAAACTACCAAGCCAAAAAAAAAAAAAAAAAAAACTGTCTAAAATGAAAATTACTATTGTCCTTTCTAAGAAATATATCTTTAATATATTTATTGAGATAGAATTAATAAAAATACAGTTAATAAAAATATGAATTAGTTAAAAATAATATTTTTATATTTATGCAATGTGAAATAAGTACTATAATTTTACATAACCCCCTCTCACAGTCAGTTATCCTTGTGTAGATATGATAAGATTATTTAGAGTATATTCTGTTAGAAATTTCTAGTATATCATAAACTATTTTGACTTTATCTACCATGCTATATATTAGATATCTGAAATATACTTATCATAAGACAATATGTTTGTTTAATGTATATTTATCATATCTTAAGTGCAAACTTTCTAGACATAACTTTCTTTTGTTTCTAAAATTTACCAAAATATGGTAAGGCTTAAGCACAAAATTAAGAAATAGAAAAATATGATAATGTGACCACAGTGTTCCAGAACCATTGTCCTTGTCCCTAGCACAGTGATGTCTTGAGTTTTTAAACATCTAGCATAGCAGCAATGTCCTTTCATGGCCTAATAATTACTTCATCTCCTGTGTAGATGACAGAAGCTTTGGCAAGGTTCAGAGCATTTCTCGAGTCCCATGAGTAGCTAGTGCCAAATCATCACCAGTGCAAACCAAAATTTATCCCATGGTTTCCAGACTATACTCCTTTTTCAGTATAAATAGCTATCTCAAATAATATATTTTGACGTATAGTGGAAGACAACTTGGGGAATAATAAAATGCTTTAACTTAGAATGCTAACAAACTGCCTCTACATTTACGTACATATCAACCTCCCTGACGATCTTGAGTGAATAACGGTGTTGGCATTTGATTTGCATCAGAGGAACCCAATTAGCCAGAATTGTTTAGTTAAGTCCTCCCAGCATATGTTAACAATGAGTTAGCAATTATAGTTTAATATTTGTCCTCTGCTCCCACTTAAAATAAGCAAATTTATTCAGATGATGAATTTAGGATCCAAACAATTTCCAAGAGTGTGCAGGGTTGATAATAAAGTAGAATGAGTCAAATTTAGCTTATTGTCCTGCAACTACAGTATCTGGGCAGCTAAGTAACATGGAGTCCTTTCTACATCAGAATAGTCTCAAAATTCAAATCTTCCAAGTGAGCATTGAGAGAAGAGTTACATATCCCCATCTAGTCCAGTCAAAGTTTGTCAGAAGCCATTTACATTCTTGCAACAGGAGCCCCCTGATATTCCTGTTGGCACATTCTATGTCTAATGCTGCCTGCTGTGACCTAGAAAATAGTGAATTCATTTGCATAATCAGTGTACTGTCCTTGCTAAGGTATATTTAGAAGGGCCAAGTTTGCAAGAATGTGATCAAGATGGGTTTGAGAAACCAGCAAGTCCTTCCTTTTTAGACTCAGAGAGATGTATTACTCAAGAGGGGTGCACTTTCGGGCACTGTAGGATTAATGTAATATGTTAAAAAGGGGGAAATTAATTTATAGAACATATTACTTCGAAAGCAGTCTTATTCAGGTAATACAAATTCCTTAACACATATCTGAAAATATTTATCAATGTCATGGCAACCCATAGGCTCTAAAGGCAATCTGCATCATTTTCAGTCACTTAGCAGAAACATGCATCTTCTGACCCTAGGGTAACAAACTATTAGCCACATTTCTTGCCCAGATCACTTAAAACTTCTTGGTACCTATTTCTTCATCTATGGATGAAAGGTTAAGTTCATAGATCACGAACTTAGGGCCCCTAGGGAGAAGTTGGCAGATATAGATATTTTTATATCCATCTGAGTATTTAAAGAAATGTGAGTGTGACAGCTATTCTCCTTTCAGTTTGCTAGTGTTGCATGTACCGTGTGCTAGCATACAAAAGAGCAGTCTCCTTGTCCCTCTCAGAAATGCTTAACAGTGCATTATTTCTCAGCCTTTGCTTTCAACACTCTTGCTTCTTCAATTGTCAATGTCAATTTAATGACTGGAGAGGATTTACTCGATTAAGAATGAGTAAACAGGTTGCATAGTGAAGCATGGCTGAGCGTCATTAGCTATAGCAAAAGAACTGAAAAGCCGTAGGACTAGAGTCACCAGTAAAAATCACCAAAAGTGGCAAGCATTAATATTGTAGTTTTATAGTCTCTGTGAGAATGTGGGCATTAACAGTTGCCTAATGAATACCTTTCTCACCTTGATATATAACCATCCTTTTCTCTATTCACAAGCTTTTCTATATACAATGTAACATGTTTCTTTCAAGGACAGAATGAGGACTTTCTACTATAAAACAAAGAACAAAAGGATAAAAGTAGCTAGGGAGGGAGGGACATCTCTACCTTTAGGTGTAAGTCTCCCAAAAGTATAGCTAACAGATGCCCCGGCCAACATCTTGGGATTTAGTAATTTATGCTGAGATGCCTACAGATGTAAGACTTTAAGGCTGCCCAGTCCTGCATTGTGAGGTAGAAAATAAGAAAAATTAAAGAGCTGTTGTAAGTAAAAAACAGGTGTGAAGTAAAAACCAGTCATTTATAGAGTGGAGACAATAATATAAAACTTTAACCTTGTAATTTAGTCATTTAGTATAGTATAAACCTAAAACTACACATTACTAATAGTAATGCTTATCAAGAAATGTTCCCAATAATCTCTTCCAGTGACAAGAACCACAAAAACAAGAATAATGCTAAATTTAAAAAAATAAGCACTGAATTTTCATTTTGTAGGAAAACGCAATATGTTCAGCTAATCTTGGCATTTACTGTCTACCATAGGAACAATAGCAATATTGCTAACTGCATGAGAACCCCAAATAAATCTATTGAAACACTCTGAGAACTTAAGGTTCTAGGTATTTAAAAATAATATGCCCCCAAAATAAAATGCCAATACAATGTTCAGTAACATCACTGAGTTGTTCTAAATTAATTCTGTTCTAATTAAATGAGAAAAGTGAAGTTACAATAGTAGTTTCTGTTATGTGTCTGGGGCAGTTCAGAGATTCACCAGTCTGACCATGAATAAATTTGAATAATGAAGCAGCCTTTATTCAAACATTGGTGCCAGGTCTAAACCTGGGACTGCAGATTCCCAAACGTAAAACACAGCCACATCAGTCAGGGTTTAAAGGCAAAGAAACAAAAGTTATATTCTGTTCTCCTGCAAGCAGAAGGACCTGTCCTGTGAAACAAGCTTTTGTTTACAGAAGCAGAAGCAGTGGTTGACCTCATGGCCTTGCATAAACAACAGTTTGTTAAAGTTGTGCAATTGAAGAAATAAACCCTCAACAACTCTTAACATTTGGAAGACCAAATTTGCTTTATTGTTCTCTTAAGCACAGACATTTTAAACTTTTTAACATAAAAAGTTTATGTTAAAAGTGATTTAGTGATCATTGTCTCTACTCCCTTACAATTAGGCAAATACTGTTCTACATCATGCCCTCATAATTTTCAAATACAATTTAATTAAATTAAGGGCTCAGCAGATTTTTGCAAATAATTCATGTGTTCAGGTGTACAGGTTATATCATCTGGGTCATGACCACTCAACACTGCTGTTTCTAAGCAGCTCTATGAAGTACTGTCGAAAGGTGATATAGACAACATTAACGTTCCTTCAGAAAAAAATAAATACTAACAGAAGCAGAAATGACTCAAAGAAGGCTGCATCACCAAACCCCACCCACCCTAGTCAGTTGATACCTCACAAAAGATTAGAACCTGGAACATACAGCCTGTAGGCAGATTGACAGGTTGGAGAACGTCATTTAAAACTGACTCAGTGGCTCTGAACCTCACAGGCAAGCACGGCTGCTTTCTGCTAGTCTAGTCTGAGTCTTCTTTGAAGTTTGACTTATTTACTTGAATTTGGTCAGTTTCAGAGACAACTTTCTAAGGTATTTTGAGTTGCTTTCCTTCCTGCTTAAAGTACTACCCTGCAGGATAGAATATTTCAAACTCCCAAGCAGGTAAATAACATGTGTATAGCAATTTGTCACTAGGTTTCATTTTATTGCAGTCCCTTTAGCACAATTGTAGTATTATCTTTCCCCTTGTACTGATGACATACCTAGTCTCCGGTTCTTAGTCACTTCAGCAGTGTCAGGTTAAGGTTCTATCTGATGCACTGAGTTTTAAATCCATGCAAAAGGTGTTCTTTACTCCAATAATGTCTGTGTCATTATTGCGCCAGAGTGTCTTGCAGGCAGGTAGCTCCTGTAGGTCACAGTGTTAGTAGCTGCGAGATGGTGATAATCATCTCTTCCGGTCTGCTCAGTGTCTTGCTTCTTCTAGGTATTTTCTCTAGCTTCAGAGGTTTGCAAATTAGGTTATTTACTCTGGGAAGAAGAGGTCCAGTCAATCTGGTTAGTTTCAGGCATGACTGCCTGAAGCTATTTTGAATTGTTTTCCTAATGGCTTAAGAAGCTTCTCCACAGGAAGGAATGTTTCAGTCCCCTAAAATAAGGTTACAAAATAAGTAGTGAAATAATTGTAATTGCCTGTACTCCCACCAACAAAGGAGGAGTGTTCCTTTCTCCACATTCTTGCCAGAGTCTGCTGTCACATGAGTTTTTGATCTTAACCATTCTGACTGGTATGAGGTGGAATCTCAGGGTTGTTTTGGTTTGCATTTTCCTGATGACTAAGGATGTTGAACATATCTTTAGGTGCTTCTTAGCCATTCATTGGACTGAGTTTCCTCAGTTGAGAATTCTTTTGTTTAGCTCTAATCCCCATTTTTTAATGGGATTATTTGGTTCTCTGGAGTCTAACGTGTTGAATTCTTTGTACATATTGGATATTAGCCCTCTATCAGATATAGGATTGCTAAAGAGCTTTTCCCAATCTGTTGGTTGCCTTTTTGTCCTATTGACAGTGTCCTTTGCCATACAGAAGCTTTGCAATTTTATGAGGTCTAATTTGTCAATTCTTGATCTTAGAGCTTAAGCCGTTGGTGTTCTGTTCAGAAAATTTTCTCCTGTGCCCATGTGTTCGAGGCTCTTCCCCACTTTCTCCTCTATAAGTTTCAGTGTATCTGGTTCTATGTGGAGGTCCTTGATCCACTTGGACTTGAGCTTTGTACAAGGAGATTAGAATGGGTCTATTTGCATTCTTCTACATGCTGACCTCCAGTTGAACCAAGACCATTTGTTAAAAATGCTGTCTTTTTTCCACTGAATAGTTTTACCTCCTTTGTCAAATATCAAGTGACCATAGATGTGTGGGTTCATTTCTATTCCATTGATCTACTGCCTGTCTCTGTACCATACAACCACTTTAGAAATCAGTCTGGCAGTTCCTCAGAAAACTGGACATAATACTACCTGAGGACCCAGTTATACCCAGAAGATGCTCCAACATATAACAGGACATCTGCTCCACTATGTTCATAGCAGCCATATTTGTAATAGTCAGAAGCTGGAAACAACCCAGATGTCCCTCAACAGAGGAATGGATACAGAAAATGCGATACATTTACATAATGGAGTACTACTCACCTATTTAAAACAATGAATTTATGAAATTCTTAGGCAAATGGATGGAACTAGAAAATATCATCCTGAGTGGGGTAACCCAATCACAAAAGAACCACATGGTATGCAATCACTGATAAGTGTATATTAGCCCCAAAGCTCTGAATACCCAAGATAGAATTTACAGACCACGTGAAGCTCACGAAGAAGGAAGACCAAAGTGTGGGTGCTTCAGTCCTTCTTAGAAAGGGGGAAAATACTCATTGGAGCAAATATGGAGACAAAGTATAGAGAAGAGATTGAAGAACAGACCATCCAGAGACTGTCCCACCTGGGGATTCATCCCATATACAGTCACCAAAACCCGACACTATTGTGGATGCCAAGAAATGCTTACTGAAAGGAGGCCGATATAGCTGTCTCCTGAGAGGCCCTGCCAGGGCCTGACAAATACAGAGGTGGATGCATGCAGCCTACCATTGGACTGAGCATGAGTTCACCAATGGAGGAGTTAGATAAGGGACTGAAGGAGCTGAAGGGGTTTGCAATCCTTTAGAAAGAACAACAATATCAACCAACCAGCCCCCCCCCCCCCCAGAGCTCCCAGGGACTAAGCCATCAACCAAGGAGAACATATGGCTCCAGCTGCATATGTAGCAGAGGATGGCCATGTCAGGTATCTATGGGAGGAGAGATCCTTAGTCCTATCAAGACTCAATAGATGCCCCAATGTAGGGGGAATTGAGGGCAGGGAAGTGGGAGTGGGTGGGTGGAGGAAAATTCTTATAGAAGCAGGGTGGAGGGTCATGGTATAGGGAGTTTCTGGCAAGGGGGGGGAAACCAGGAATGGGGCTAACATTTTAAATGTAAGTAAAGAAAATATCTAATATATATATATGTATATATATATATATATATATATATATATATATATATATATATATATATATAAATTGTAGTTGCTGTTATTCATCAAACTTTGTGGACTATTTATTGAAACTTGATACTTCAGTCTGAAGATACTAGTAAATATTACAAATAAATCTTAGAATCAGTGATTTCCCTAAAGGCACACAATTTAGGATTGTAATCATGTTATTTCTTTATATGTGTCAAGGACTGTTAACAAAGAAACACAACAGAGACCAAATGGAAAAATAAACCTCTCATTTCAAACCAAGGTCTTATCTGTCACATGATCATTATTGTGGCAAGGAATTCCCAGTTCTTTCAGCCTCTGTTCCATAACGGAGTTCTCACAGCTTCTCTGCAGGAGATGACAGCTTCAGCCCCCCATTCCGATCCAACACTTCCTGATGTTTTAACTTTTTTTCAATGTCTTAGAAGTCTGATTACACAAGTATTTCAATTACTTAGTTAAGTTAATAGGTGTTTTGCCAGATAATGAGCTTCTCTGCTAATGCAACAAGCCAAATCTGGCCAAATTGGAAAAGTATAAAAGCAGGTTTTTTGGGAGCAAGTCCTGGACATGTTCACCAGTTCCAGAGAAGAAGGCCAGAGAATTTGGTAACACAGGCTAAGATGAGAGAGTTTTATAGATCCTAGGTGGGGGATGAGAACATGTCAACCAGGAGCTGGGATTGTGCCTACATATGGTCAAAGGCTGAGCCCCTGGGTGAGTGGGTGGGTGGGTTGTATCAACTGTCAGGGAAAGTGGAACTGGGCTTCTGGCATCTTCCCTTTGTTTAGAATTTTTTAGTGTTAGTGGGGTGGATAGGGGAAAGAGGAAGAATGGGACTTCCCAGGCAATTTAATTCATTTTGCATTAGTTTTGGGCCTATTGTGAATTTTCTTTCTCAGTATGTTTGCTATTTGTATATAGGAAAACTGCTGATTTTTGCATGCTAATTTTTTATTTTGCTCCTTTTTTCAATGTTTTAAAAGCTGTAGAAGTTAGTCTCTTATAGTCCAAATTATATTGTCTATAAATAAGAATATTTGGACTTCTTTTGTTCATTGTATTCCCCTATCTCTTTCACCTATACTGTGTAACTGTTTCCTCCTAGACTGAAACATTTCATCTTCAGGGAATCTCCTTAAGCAGGAAAGGAAACAACTCAAAATGGCTTTAGGAAGTCCCTGAAAGTAGCCACATTCACTAGTCCCCTCCCCGCCAGAGTAAGCAATAACAGCTGGGAGTTCCTTTCAGAAGAACAGAACCAAGATGAGAAGATGACTCTAAAACCAGACTAGCTGCCTAGAAGAAGCAGAACCCAGCCAAGCTGCATGGAAGAAGTTTAGACCACTTGAGTCACTTGGAAAGAATATTCTCCAGCCTCTGGAGCTGTAACCTTAGGCTGTAGAGTATACTCCAGGTTCCCAGATTTTGTGAGCTGTCATTCATTTTGGGTGTAACCCCTGTATGTAACCCATCACCCTTACTCCTATAAGGACTCCAGTAAAGTTCATATTGCACCACACTGGATTTTGGTGGCACCTGTGCTTTGATCTGTCTTGAGCTCCCTATTTGAGGTGAGTAAATATGTGCTGTATCTCCCCAAGAAATGCTTTTGTTATACAACAATTATTGTATTGCTTTAGGTAAGACTTAGTACTGTACAGGATGAGGATGGAAAAAGTGGATACCCTTGCTTTTGTCTGATTTTAATAGAAATGCTTTGAGTTTCTCTCCATTTAGAGTGATATCGGCTGTATTTTTTTTGTAAATTGCTTTTATTATGTTGAGATACTCCCCTCATTTCTCTATTCTTTCCAGGACTTTTGTCATGAATGGGTGCTAGATTTTGTCAAAAACATTTTTTTGAAATTGAAATCATCTTCATATGTGTACTGGTTTGAATGAGAATATCCCCTAGAGCACTAGTTCTCAACCTAGTTTGAGACCTAGTGGTTTGTGACCACTTTCAATGTTGAACAACCCTTTCACAGGGGTTATGTAAGACCATCTGATAAAAACACAGATATTGACAATGCAATTCTTAACAGCAAAATTATAGTTATGAAGTAGCAACGAAAATAATTTTATAGTGGAAGGCAGTCACCACAACATGAGGAAGTATATTAAAGGGTCCTAGCATGAGGAAGGTTAAGAACCACTGCCCTCTAAGATTTGGCATTTAAGTACTTGGTCCTGTTTAGAGAGGATTAGGAGGCCTGATCTCACTGGAGGAGGTAAGCCAGTGGAGGCACACATGGAGAATTTACAGACTCACACCATTTTTAGTTTCTTTGTGTTCGGGTTTGAAGTTCACCAGCCTTCAATCTCCTAATCGTCTCACCATCTTTACTACTTTTTGACATGTTACCAAGACATAATGGACTTTTATCCCTTGGAACTTTAAATTCAAATAAACTATTTCTTCAGTAAGCTGCCATAGTCATGGTGTTTTATCACACTGATAGAAAAGTAACTAATACAGAAGCAGGCACCATAGGCCAGACCTGACTATTGTGATACACCAGACTCTTCTGTGTTTTAGTTTGGGCAGAATGCAAAATATATTTTATTTTAGATATTATTATTAGAGATATTTTAGCAAAATTATATTGATTTCTCCTTATGCCCAAGAACCTTCTTAAGGCTAAATTTAAAAGAAATGGACTAATTTCTTTGCCAGGTGAGATTCCAAGACAGCCTAATATTGAGTATATCACCATGGTTATTAGTAACTGGTCTCATGCAAGTCAACATGGAAAATGACCAAATGATGCAGTAAGAAATATAAATTATGCAGTTTGTAAAGAAAAGGGATACTGGCAATCTTGATATTACAGACAAGGCTTGTGATGGAAAATGACTTTACTTATTAAGCATATTAAAACCATTGAATAGAGATTTAGCTCTCCACTGAAGTAAAGAGAAGGATGCTTTCAGAGAAAGACCCCACCCAAGTAAGCTTTGAACTTGTGAAAGAAAAAGGACTAGAAGTTTTTATGGTCCTATAAAGCAGCCACAAACAAGGTACCATTAGTGTGGCACAAAGACGGCAGGGTTCATCCTAAGCTGGCAGTTAAACCTGACAGTGTCATCCCTGTGGTGCTGGCTTTAATGTGTTGTAGGATGCCAGAGTAAAAGGGTCATGAATTCTGTCTCCATATTTTCAGACAGTCATCAAGGCCGGGCAATGCTTGGGAAAGGGGTCTATATGAAGCTATGGGAGAAAAGAGGCACTGAGAAGCCATTGGGTGAAAATGGAAGCAAAGCTTGAGATGCAATTAGAGACCCCAAGATGTTTCAGACGCCCATGCCACAAGGTATCTGTCGAGGAGAGTTTTATACCAGAAATAGACTCTGCCCAAGAAAGAGAGTATTATGCTACCAGCAACAACTGGAAAGGCAGATATATTAAAGCTCTGGACATGGGACTATTGAATTTGGCATTTGTTATGCTAGGTTTTGGTCTTGCTTTGGTCTAGTATTTCCTCACTATGCCCTCATTGCTCCCTTTGAGGTGATAATGCATATTCTTTGCCATTTTATGTTGTAAGCACATATTCTACTTTAAAAAAAAACATTATAGGAGGGTACAGTAAAGAGATTACCTTGAATCTTACCAGAGACTTTAGACTTTTAAAAGTGTTGAGACTGAGAGCCTATGAGAACTTGGTCATGGTTTTTATTGAAGGAAGAAAAAGTAGCTATTATAATGTGGCTTCTTTTGTGTGGAAGATTAAGTATATTGATTTATATATATTGAATCATTTATGTATCTTTAGGATAAAACTAACTTTATCATCGTGAATAATCTCCTGATGCTCTTTTGAATTTAGGTTAAAAGTGTTTTATTGGGAATTTTTACACTGATGTTTATAAGAGATATTGGTTTATAATTTGATTTTTGTTAACTCTTTGGCTTTGAAAAAAAGAACTTGGAACATTAAATCTTGAAGTGTTTGACACCCAGTTAGCTTTTGCTTTGTTAAACTGAAATTAATAACATTCTCAGATTATTATCTGTATACTAATACTATCTAAAGTCCTATAACCAAGAATTCTAAAACTCCAGTGTTGAAGCCAATTAAAACAGATTATTTTTTAAATCTTTTTATTAATCTTTCCATTTGTTTACATCTCAAATGATATTCCACTTCCTTTTAACCATCAAGCACTCAATAGCAGGTTGACTTGTATGCCTAGAATATCAATATAGTGTCACTAAAATAGCTTCTTTCATATCAGAACGTAAACTCATGTATTCCAAGAAGTTGTGCTAGATTTTCTAGGGTCCTATCCATAATATAGCAGCAGCATAATCTTATAATTTTTATGCACATATTATTTTTTATAATTGTCTAGTCATTGAACTCAACATAGGAAGTTACTAATATCCAACCACTTTTAGCTATACTTATAGTCATATCATCTGATTTAATCTACTTTGTTTCTTACTATAAATAATACAAGTCATAAAAACAAGGATTTATGCTGAGTTTTAATTACAAAATCTTCTCACATCACCTGGAACACAGTGGTCATTTGAGTTAATTTTTATGTAGGTAAAAATAATGTAAACTAAATGAATGAATCAGAAGAAAATTTTATACATTCTGGGGGTTCGGTGTTTGTCTGAAGCCGATTTACTCAACTAAATAAATGATGATAGACATAGAGACTTAAACAACAAAAATCTGTTTGTCTTGTACAGCTTTCTTTTACAGGTGAAAGGTAGAACCTGAATGCATGTTAAGTCAATAAAAGATTTGTTGCTTGGTTTCTTTAGGTTTGGTTATTTGTACTCTGTGGTGGTTTAGATAAGAATGGTCCCTATAGGCTCATATGTTTGCATGCTTAGTCCCCAGTTGATGACTTCTTTGAAAAGGTTAGAAGAATTAGGAGGGCAGCTTTGTTAGATTAGAATTTGCCTATTGGTGAAAGTTTGTCATTGGTAGTGGACTTTAAGACTTCAAAAGCCCATGAACTAGACCCAGACAGTCTTTCTCTCCTCCTCCATTGCCTGATCTACCTCATCTGCCACCTATAGATCAGGATATAGCTTTTAGCTACTGCTCCAGCCCAATGAACACTGCCATAAGGATAATGAACAAGTCCTCTAAAAAACTCTAAACAAGCCCCCAATTGCATGCTTTCTTTTATAAGAGTTGCCCTAGTGACTTCACAGCAATAGAACAGTGACTAAGACAGAGTCTAAATGTGTATGAATTATTTTAATATGATTATAATTTTACTAAGATAATTACAAATCTATTTATTTTAAAGATTTTGATAACTAAGGCTGATTTCCAACGCTTAACAAGACCATAGCCAGCATGAGGTTATTTGTATATGATGTTTGAAACAATTTTATTTTAACTACAGACTGCCACACAAAATACAGAAGTGACAAAATTTGCATATGATTAAACTATACATTAAAGAAAATTTTATAAATTGAGCCAAGGTGTTTTGTACTCTTTCCTGAGGGAAGGGAAGAAGGAAAATTATATCAAATGAAGGATACAGAAAAAAACAACATGGAAACCTACTACTTTCTTCTGTAATGATTATATTCAAAACAAGGCAAGGTTATCTTTATTTTTGTTTATATATTTACAAATATTTGGTCATTTGTAGACATTTAAAACTTTTTATTATTTTGTTATTGAAAATAGATTCTTCTACCATACAATATACGCCACTAGAGTTTGCTACTTTTTAACTAATTAAAAAGTACAGCATAGCTGAAAATTCTGGACCCAATAGCTACAGGTTACTAAACGAATATCCCAGTGCCAAGTACTTGCTTTTGAACCATATTGCACAGATGCTAGAGCTCCCAAAATATAAGACTCCGGCCATGTATACTGAGTTTTCAAAGCAGAACTATTTGATCAGGAGTAGTTGCTAAGAACATCACACACATTTAATCTAAGGCAGAGAAATCAAACCAGATGTGCTTGACATTTTGGCCAGCTTTCATAGTGTAAGAAGGTAAAACATAAGCAATTGGGGTAGAAAAGTCATCTAAAGTCTTACCCAACTGAGAACCGTACAAATTCCAAAAACAAACTGTCAGGCAAGATATGAACAGTGATACAATAGTGCCATGATTGGGAAGAGGAGGGAGTGGGCCAACCCCATTGCCCTCTGACTGGTTTTGAGACCTATTTCATAAGAGAAAATGCATGCCTTGTGCTGTAAATTAATTAGAAGTCCAGGATTGAGGCAGTTTTAGGCCAAAAGAGGGAACTTAGAATTGTTATTTAACACAGTGCCAAGCTGCCTTCTAAATATTAATGTTTATACCTATAGACAAATGCTTCTCTTAGTCTTAATCAGAGAAACTTCTTTACAATGAAAAGCAACAGATACAGAGGCACTGCTACTCAAGAAAATGAAACTCAAATGCTTGGCCCTTAGCCCTCATTAAGAGACTCTTACTGCCCCCTTTTAAGGCTCACAAAACGATATGAAATAGGGGCTAGCAATGATATAAAAGCATGAGCAAAGAGCTGTGGAATACTAGGCTTTGGGCACAATAAAATACAGACAATGCAGTCTGGATCTTAGAACAAAGGACCTACTATACAAGACTAGCAACAATCATAAGAATAGGCTCACATGGCCTTCCAACTCCTCTCTGAATTTCTGAGTTATGGGTCATTTCTGGAGGATGACAGACATTATCTTCCATTGTGTATTCATCAATAAATCTACACCTCAATAAATAGTAACAAACCCATAAACACACACAGCACCCTGGTTAAACCCAGTGGATCTCAGAACCATGGATGAATGTGGGAAAGGGACTCCAAGAGAAATTATACAAGTGAGAGGAAGATAACAAGAGTGACGCTTTCAGGAATTATACGCTACCATATACATGTGTGAAATTCTCAGAATAACAAATGTAATAAAAGAAAACCAGAATTGGAAAAACATGGCTTTCTTAGTATGCCTAACATCTCCAGTGCTGCCTAGTAGAACAAAGACATATTTTATAGCTGAGTCTACACTGTAGGAATCATCATACACATTACCACTGAGTACTCTCAGAAAGTTGGCAATTTTACTTATATTTATTTTATTTCATTTGTGTATAAGTAACTACCTGTAAACAGCAGCCACTATACTAGAAAGTTCAGTTCAAAATATTCCTTTAAAGAATTTTAAATATGCCCAAAGCATGTCTTTCCTTTCTGTTCTTTTTGTCTTACATTTTTGTGGCTAATTCTTACCTCTATTGCTACAGATGCTCTTTCTTCTGCCTTTTTTTATCTTCTTGAACAAATGCTTTCATCTGAAGGGCTTTGTCATCTTGCATCAGAAACTATCCTAATTTGCTCAGACTCTTGAATAGTCATTTGGCTGACATAAAATTCTGTGCTGACAGTAATCTTTCTTCAGTTATTGAAGCTGTCTCTCTGTTATGTTGTAGCATCTGTTGTTGCTGATAAACAGTTAGCTGGAATCTGTTCTATTCCCCCTTTCCCTGGCTCCCTCCCATTCCCCACACTTTAGTAATGTTCTCTGTATTGATATTCTACAGAATAACTGTTAAGAGTCTGTAGTATGTATTCATCATTCCTTGATACCAAGTGTGTACTTTCAGTTTGAACACTCATATCTTTTCTTCACTCCTGGAAAATATTTAAACTTTACACTACCAACACAGAATCTCTATTACTTTATCTGTTCTCTTCAGGATACTCTGCAACTGCTTCAATCTCTCCCTTATTTCTCCTCCACTTTTCTGTCCTTACATAACTATGGCTGAGAGTTCAGTGAAATTCTAATAAAATTCCCTAGTTTGCTATTAGGTTGTCACAATCAGGCTTGGTTCTAGCCTCACCAATCTCTGTCTTAGTTAGGATTTCCATAGCTATGGAGAAAGAATATGACTAAGATTACTCTTATGAAGGCAAATATTTAATTGAGACTGGCTTACAGTTTCAGATATTTAATCCATTATCATCATGGTGGAAAGCATGGCAAGATGCAGGCCAATTTCGTGTTGGATGAGCCAAAAGCCCTATAACTTGGTCTTCAGGCAACAGGGAGGTAACTTTCTTTCCAAACTGGTGTGGGCTTCAATATAGAGATCTCAAATCCCACCCTCACAGTGACATACTTCTTCTAAGAAGGCCACACCTACTCCAAACAGACCACACCTACTAATAGTTCCACTCCTTATGGGTCAAGCATTCAAACACATAAGTCTATGGGGCCCAAACCTATTCATACCATCACATTCCACACCGGTAGCCCCCAAAGACTTGTAGACATAACATAATGCAAAATGCATTTAGTTCAACTCCAAAAGTCCCTATAGTCTATACTAGTCTCAAAAATGTTTAAAAGTCCAAAGTCCAAAATCTCTTCAGAGATTCATTCAATCTCTTAAATGTAATCACCCATAAATTCAAAATCAAAGAGCAGATGACATACTTCCAACATCACAGGATATACAGTACCATCCCAAAATGTCATAGTGAGAAAATACTAGACCAAACCAAGACTAGAAACCAGCTGGTCAAACTCCAAACTGGGCATCTTCATGTCTGATATGCAACTCCTTTCATCTTCATTGATTGCAATACAATTCTTTCTCTTGGGCTGTTTCCATTCCCTGTTAGCAGCTTTTCTTGGCAGTTACCCCATGCCTCTGGCATCTCTAATATTTTGGGATCCACACATAATATTCTGGGCTCCTTTTAAGGGCTTGAGTCACTTCTGAAACTCTGGCCTCTGTAGCACTCTAGGCTTTGGCTGACTCCACCTTTGCTGCTGTTCTTGGTGGTCATTCCACAGTAATGGTATTTCCAATACATTGGGTTCTTCCATTGCAATTAGGCTGCACTTTCATCAAGAGCCTTTCATAGACTCTCTTCATGGTGTTAAGTCTCATATTGCATGACCCCTTCAATCCTGGGTTTTAGTGCCACTAAGGCTGCACCTTCACCAATGCCCTTTCCTGGCCTCTCACAGTGTCAAGAATCATCTGCTCTCCATGAGCCCTTCATGCCTTCAAAACCAGTAACACCTGGCTAATTCTTATACATTACCAAATTCAGGTGTCAGTAGGCAGCATATCTTTTCTATTTGATCTATGTAGTCTATAGCTTCTTTGCAATCTCAGAAAAGACTTCCTAAAACTTTTCACCTCAGTGATGCCAGTCTTTCCTTAATCACTGCTAATTTCTTAGATCCAGCTAACCAACATCAATTGTCCCAGTAATCCCTTCTATTCTTGACTCTAAAGGCAGAGCCATGTGGCCAAATCTGCCAAGTTCTGCTGCTTGCTGGGGCTGGAACACGGCCCCTTGTTCTAATACATCTTTACTAGCTTTATGTTTTCAATGATTTCCTTCACTGTCTAAGTTTGTCTGACCTATAAATTGCTTTGTAGACTTACCTTGAATTCAGAGATATGTATGCCTCTGTCTCCTGAGTTCTGGGATTAAAGGTACTATCACACCTGAACCTAAAATTTTGTAAATTTTTTCCACAAGATCTTGAAAATCATGGTCACTATGCTGCAAGATTTGGATATAGGTGTGCCCTTCATTTCTGGATTGTTGTTCATTCCAGATATAGTCAAGTTGACAATCAAGAATAGCTATCACAACCCTTTGTCAACAGGATATATAATCAAATCTCCTTAGGTCAAAAGGAAAACAATTACCAGGTGCCTAACATCATATAACTATTCCTGTTTAACTGTAAAAGCATAAACACTAAGCTTAGCTGGGTGGGATCTTGCCCCGATGTCACTACTCACTTAATTTCACTTAGTATCTTTGAACACAGGATTTAGCTCTATTCCACTTCCTGGTGCCCCTTTAATATTTGAACAATACATTTTGTATTTTTCTGTCTAAACTTTCTATGCTTGATCAAAATGTTCTTTATATGAGTGAACCACAGGGTATATTCTAAACTAGGTTGTTTTGAGATTTCCTTTGCCAATGCAACTAATCTAAATCTCCTCACCTTAGCCTCGAACAGTCTCTTTAGACAAGGGCAAAAAGCACCTACATACTCCACTAGAATATCACAAGAAGAGTCTCTAATCCACATAACATAATTCTTCTCTTCTGAAACCTATTGAGCCATGCTTCTATTAGTATGGCCCATTAAGCCCCACTTAGTATTCCATTGCTTTCCAGTGTCCCAAAAGCCACATTAATCCAAACAAAAGGATGTTCAGGCCTATCACAGCAATATTCCATTCCCTGGTAACAACTTCTGTCTCAGTTGGGGTTCCATTGCTGTGAAGAGATACCATGACTGAGCCAACAACTTATAAAGAAAACATTTGATTGGGGCTGGCTTACAGTACTAGTGGTTCAGTCCATTATCATCATGGTGAGAAACAGGGCAGCATCCAGGCAGATGTGGTGTTTGAGAAGGAGTTGAGACTTCTACATCTTGATCCAAAGGCAGCCAGAAGGAGATCTCTTCCAAACTGGGCAGAGCTTGAACACAGAGATGACAAAGTCCATCCCCACACCGACACACTTCTTCCAACAAGGCCATACCTCCTAATAGTGTCACTCCTCTGGATCAAGCATTCAAATACATGAGACTACAGGGGCCAAATCTGTGCAAACCACTACATTCTCCATTGTTTGTTTTTATAACTTTGTGGTACTTATTTATCTCTTTGGTATATCTCAGTATATATTTTGTGTCTTTTTGACTTACCCTCTTAATGCCATGAAAATCAAATCTTGGTTTGGTTATTTTCTGGGAGAAAATGTGTTTCTTTGGAACTTTGTATTAAGCCTCATTCAGATGGAAAAACAGGCCTCTTTCACAACCTAAGATTGGCACTTTAAGCCTCTAAAAGCATTCATATTTTACTCAGACATAAGGATTAATGGGGCAACTTCCCAAGTGATGGGCTACAATCACTGTACTATGATACATCCCTTGCCCCTCATCAGCAGGTGGTTTAAACCACTTGATGGCCAGCAGACTATGTCTACACCTTTTACCTAGCCAAGCTATAATGGTCATGCAGAAACAGAAAGTTGCTTAACACAAATGTTTATTCATATTCCCCCTGTGCCCAGGTATAATTCAACCCATAAGTGATTAAGATTTAGTGCTAATTCTTGAAAAATATATTTGATTGCATCCTTTGTAGGATCAAAACTCCATTCACCTATATTTATGACTGAATCAGAAGCTCATTAAGACCATAACTCTAGTTCAGTTTATAGCCACCTGTTTATATAAAGTCTCTACATAACAAAGGTGTCATTCTCATGTTCATATGCTCTCTATCTAACATCTAGTTTGAATAAAAATGTTGTCTCAAGCACAAACTTATTTAATCTTGAAAAGAATCTTCTGTAGCTTGCCTGGATCCTTAAAAGATGCCAACAAATTTAATTTCAAAAATTATCATTTATAGTTCTTAGGAAACAGTAAATATTATTAAAGAAGTGTAAAAATTTTCTCCTTTTTTGAAATCAGTAGCTTTAAATCCTTTTACTTAGTGCTGATTATGCCACTACAAGCTATATAGAGAGCAGAGCAAATAAAAGCAAAAAAATAAAAAAGAGTTAGTTCTTTCCTAGAGTAACTCTGCTTTTCTGTGAATAAATGTAGCTATAGATAAGCCTAGGTGCATCCCATGAGACCCACAAAAGGAATTTCTTAAGTTTTAGATAGTTATGATTCAATGTAATCCATTTATATTCACTACAAGCTTAAACACTGGAACTGAATCATCCAGTTACAGTTTTACTTTAGCTATGCATCAATTTCACCTGAGTATGATGGGAGACATATTTAGAGCAACAAGAAAGAAACTGGTGATACTGGCTTCTAAATGCATTTATATTGCATTCACAAAGATACCTCAGGTCCTTTCTTGAAATGTATTTCATTTTGTTCTTTACAAATATTGTCAAATTTGCCACCATGTTTTCCCAGAAGGCAAGAAAGGAAGATCAGATGCAATGGATATAGGCAAGTTGAGATCAATGAAAAGTGAGTAGTTATAATCAAATACTGTGAAAAAATTTATAAAAGCCATTTTTCTGACTCAGATTCTTTTGTATTCAGATAACCACCAGAGTATAACCTGGTACAGTTTTTATCTCTTACTCTATACTGACTTACAAACAATAGCTGAATTATATTCAGTATATTCTGACTAAAACTGAGGACTTTGCAGAGTGACTTACAAAAGGATTTGTCCTCTCACAAACTGTACATTGAAGATGCATAGTAGTTGTTTCAATTTCTTTTAGCTTTTTCTAGAATCATCTGTATAATTTTAAGAGTGGAAAGAACAATTGAGCATTTCAGTAATATATGTGTTTTTATTCACCACTCTGGCCAATGAACACCCTAGAATAGATATGAAGGGGTAAATGTGATTCAACTGTTCACATAACTGTCATCCAAGCTGTGTGAGATACAAAATTTTGCAGAAATGATTTGTGGGATGCAGGGTTTACAACAGATCCAGTCAATTACTCACTCTGGTTTGGACTTGAGTGATTTTCCCCCCGCCAGTCTAGTGTTGGGAGAGGTTGGAATGGTTATCTCTTTAGGATTTATGAAAAACTGGTTCTTGGTTACTAATGCAGCTCATTAATAAGTAATTTTCAAGGTAATGTGGCCCTTGTTGATTTTTGTCCTATGTGGCAATTATCTGAACAAAAGTACACATGAGAAGTATATACACAGCAACAAAGAACAGTGGATATTAAAAGAGTCAAGACAATCTCTTGCATCCATACTTGTGTCTTCTGTGGCTTACAGATAAAATATTTATATTGATTTTAAAAATAAACACATTAAATATCCTTTACTGAGGCAAAACCACCAGATGATACCACTGCCAGTTTCCCAGAATTTAGCTAGTTTCATATCAAAATACAACAATGATGAAATTAGAGTCCTTACCTACACTTTCCACTTCTATTTCTTAATAAATTAGTATATGGCTGATATCTAATTGGTATTGTAGTATTCAAAAGTTAATTGATCAAAGACAAATGCAGATTCTCTAAGTCTTTTAGACGTATGTTAAATTTAACTAGCAGATGAATGTGTATGATAATGATAGGAAGCATATATAGCAAGTGAAATAATCATCTTGATTTGATTAATTAGTGACATAATCTAAAATGGTGTCAGTGGACTGGATCATCTTCATTTGTTCTGAACCTTTTGAGACCTTCAAGATCTACAGTGAAAGAAAGTATAATGTATCAGTAAATGAAGCAAGCAATGTACTGGTTGTTTCCTAGTTATGTGTTTGTGCTCATACATACATATATAATTATACATAAATATGCATATTATAAAATATATTCCTGAATATAATATGTGTGAAAGAAGAATGAATCCCAGGACATCTTTCACACTGCTATCTTTTAAGAAGTGAGAAATCTACCCAGACACCTTTATTCTATTTTCTCCAGGATTTCTATACCATCTACAAACATGAAAGAGTCCCTGAGATCTGAGTCTATATCAACCAAGTACAGTTAGCTTTATGGCTTTGTTTTGCTTTGGCTTTTTGAGTGTGTATCTCACCCATTAGCTCAGGCTGGCCTAACACTTACTACATAACCTAAGCTTGTCCTATACTTACCCTGTTGAGTTCTGAAATTACAAATATGGTTGAATATGGCCTGTTCTATATTTTGTCAGATTGTTTGAGCAAAGTTGAAGGAAATCTGTTGGGTTAGTCAATAAGTGGAATGGATAAAAGAACCTTTTTCCTTTGAAAATAAATTGTGTCTCATCATTCCATTAACAATGTTTTTCCCAACATCCGAATGACAGTTAAAGGAGATACATTAACTATCAAGTTGAATTGGTTTAATGCCATGATGTTCGTAGGCATGAAATAGTAAATCAATTGCAAGATGAACACCATCCTTGTTCTCCTCTGAGAAAGTCTCTCAGCATCTCTCACATGAAGAGTGTTCTTTTGTTTCTTTATTTTGTTTTGTTTTTTAATCTTTAATGTCAGTTACAAAATTCTCCTCATTCCCTGAGGATTCTGTCAATATAGTATTTTAGGAATGAAATTCTGAGGTTTAGATTCTATGTTCTAAATTCAACTTCTGTTTCTTTGTCAATGTGGTCAGAATGTAAGTTTTCCAAGTCATAATTTTAAAGCATTCTGTATTTTGTTTATGAAAAATTGTGTGCCCCTTAACAAGAACAAGGTAAACCACTCAGTATCTTTATGTGCCATTATTCCCATTTCCAAATAATGACGATGTTTTAGTATATTGTGATTCAATAACCAGATATTATATATTCACAAATGATTTCTTTCTGAAATACAAATGTAAGTAAATTTGCATTTTTTGCTATACAAAGGTTTGATAAATTCAGAGTCTAATTCACTGTAATTTACTTGGCACACACACACATAGAGCAATCATACAAATATAAAAACAGAATGCTCAATATGATGTTCTAAGATCTACAATGAATGAAAATGCTTGCAATGTTACTTGTTCTTTCAATCCACTAAGTGAATTAAATGTGAAAAATGAAGATAAATGACAAGAAACTCAGCAGGCAAAGGGACAATGAAAGACTGTTCCTCGGAGCACATTAGAGATAAAAGAAAAATATAAATCAAACTGAGAAAATGCCCTCTGAGTGGATTCCTGGTGGGATGACATAATCACATGTTGGGAGCCATATGGGAGAGTTCAAATGGTTTTAGACCCAGGACTAGAGGTAAGAGAGGAACCTGGCTGGGAGAATGATTTGTTTCTTAAGAGGAAGGCTAGAATGATGGATGCTTTGACAGTTCCTGCTGGCTGATCATCAACTGCCCCTTTTCTTAACCTCTTACAAGAGATAAGACTGGAGGAGCAGAGACTCCAAGGGAGGCGGAAACAGAACAACACTAAAAGGACCAGGAGATCCTGATAGCACAGGCATCTTCTGGGAGAGGTGGAGGCCAAACTGATGACACTGCCCAGATGGTTTCTCATAAAGACTTAGCTACTTTTCTTTCAAACAAGAAAGTCTCATTTTTTCCAGGAATTTAGCAAACCGTTAGGTCTTTCTGTCGAAATTTGTAGCACTACTTTATATTCCTTTTTTGAATTTTAAAATACATATAATTTGTATATGTGTAGATATAAAGAAAGAAATTTTTGAAAATTATTTTTCCTTAAAATAATATGTAAATGTGTACAAAAAAAATGTTTCAATTGCTTTGATAGAACAGGCAACTTTGGTAGGTAAGAGGTGGGGGTACTCTCTAGAATGCACCAGAGACCTAGGAGGTGAGAGACACTCAGGACTCACAATAGGGACCTTAGATGAAATGCTCAACAGTGTGGAGAGGGTCCTCCAGTAGAAAGACAGGATATCAAGTGGAAGGATGGGGTTGCCATCCCACAGTCAAAAACTCTGACCCAGAATTGTCCCTGTCTAAAAGAACTGCAGGAGCACAAATGGAGAAGAGACTGAGGGAAAGGCGGCCCAGTGACTGGCCCAAATTGGGATCCAGCTCAAGGGACGCTCTAAGGCCTGACAATATTACTGATGATATGGTGTGCTTACAGACAGAAGCCTAGCATGGCTGTTCTCTGAGAGGCCCAACAAGCAGTTGAAAGAGTCAGATGCAGATACTTACATCCAACCAATGGACAGAAGCCGGGGATCCCTGTTGTTGAATAAGGAAAAGGCTGGAAGAAGCTGAGGAGGAGGGCAATCCCATAGGACGACGACCAGTCTCAAGTAACCTGGACCCGCAAGATCTCTCAGACACTGAGCCACCAACCAGACAGCATACACTGGCTGATATGAGACCCCCAACATATATACAGCAGAGGACTGCCTGGTCTGACCTCCGAGAGAGAAGATACACCTAACCCTCTAGAGACTTAAGGCCTCAGGGAATGGAGAGGGTTGGTAGGACCAGGTGTGTGTGTGAGGACATCCTCTTGGAGGCAAGGAAGGAGGAATCAGATGAGGAACTGTGGAGTGCAGACCAGGAGGAGGATAATGACTGGATTGTAAAAAAAGATTAAATAATAATAATAATGATAGTAGTAGTAATAGTAGTAGTAGTAGTAGTAGTAGTAGTAGTAGTAGTAGTAGTAGTAACAAATTAAAAAAGAAAATTATATACCAGAAGTTTAATTTTTCTCAACATGTTACCAAAAACTTACTAATTTACTATTAGTGGAAATGAAATGTCATTTGTTTCTAATTAGCAAAAGACTATTTGAAATAACATGTATAAAATAAATATTATTGGTAATAAACTAAAGATAGACCATTGGAGAAAGAGACAAACATAAACCCTATGGAAGACTGAGCTCATCTGTAGTTAATCATGGATTAGGAGGATTCACAGGAACCCACCATCTTCCTCCTGAATGACTGGCTACAGGTATTTTCTGAGGGAGTCAGTCATAGTATCAGTTGTGTTCCTCTAAAGAGAATGGAGGCTCCAATGGATAGTTTCAATTCCATCACAGAGAGACATCTCTCTTATCTCTCTATTATTACTTCCTTTGATTTTTATTCTGTGTACTTCTGAAGAATACTAGCCAGTTACATAATATTTCTTGGTCTATACTACTTTGTTATCTTCATAATCTAATTCATAATATGTATTTTGGGCAGAAATACTATACGAGAAATGTCCTCGTTCCAGAGATGCATAGTTGTACAGTCTACTACTGGTCATGTGAGTTCTGATTACTACACTAACATAATATCTATGACAATTCTCCTTTGTGTCATTCTCTAAATAGTTTATTCTTTACCAATTTTTCAGAAATCACAGATGAGTATATAAATATATTTTCATATGAACATTTATTTTTTTATCAAATGTCTTGGAACTATAAGCACTCTTGCATCTTATGATGATGCAATGAATGAAATGGTGGGTATCAGTCATAACCAGTGCATAGATGTATACCTCATTCTTTTTTTCTTGATATATCCTATTGTATTTTTTAATATGAAAATCTTATTCAACTACTCTCCATTGTGTAGAAACTTAGACTGCTCACAATGCTTTCACTTCCAGACAGTGATGCAATGAATGAAAAGACACACACACACACACACACACACACACACACACACACACACACACCACCACCACCACCACCACCATCATCATCACCACCACCACCACCACCACCACACATAAAAGTATATATTTACTTTGTGAAACATTTTAGTTATCAGAAGTGGAGCTAATTAGGTCAAATGTAACTGTGTAATACTTTTTGTTTGTTTGTTTTGCCAATTTTATCTTCAGAATACTATAGCAATAAGTTCTTACCTCTGATTTATGAGAGACTCCATTTTCTCAAAGGTTTTTGGATCTTCATGTATTTCACGTTTTCCAAATCTTCCAGGTGAGAAATAATATCTTAGTTATTTTAATTACTACTATTCTACATTTGAATGGGAATCTTTTCATGTATTGAGGGCTATTAGGTCAGAATTTATTCATAGTACTGTAAATTTAGTTATTTTGTCTGGAGACGTTGCTTAAACATAGACTAACATTGTGTATATACGTGGTACGTTGTCTTAGTCAGGGTTTTTATTCCTGCACAAACATCATGACCAAGAAACAAGTTGGGGAGGAAAGGGTTTATTGAGCTTACACTTCCATGCTGCTGTAATCACCAAAGGAAGTCAGGCCTGGAACTCAAGCAGGTCAGAAAGCAGGAGCTGATGCAGAGGCCATGGAAGGATGTAACTTACTGGCTTGCTTCTCCTGGCTTGCTCAGCCTGCTTTCTTATAGAACCCAAGACTACCAGCCCACAGATGGTACCACTCACAAGGGGCCCTCCCCCCTTGATCACTACTTGAGAAAATGCCTTACCTCTGGATCTCAGGGAGGCATTTTCTCAACTGAAACTCGATCTGTGATAACTTCAGCTTGTGTCAAGTTGACACACAAACACATCACTGATAAGCCTTGACCCTTACTTCCTTATTCATCCCCAAGATCTAAATAACTTTACAAGTCCCACAGTCTTTACAAATTCTTACATACTAACATTTCGGTCCCTTTTAAACATCCAATATCTTAAAATTCAAAGTCTTTAAAAATTCAAAGTCTCTTAACTGTGGGCTCCACTAAAATACTTTCTTTCTTCAGGAGGGAATATATATCAGGGCAAAGTCACAATCCAAAATCAAATTCCAACGGTCCAATGTCTGGGATCTACTCACGATCTTCTGAATTCATCCAAGGGTTTGAGTCACTTCTCCAGCTCTGCCCTTTGTAGCACACATGGCTCCAGATGCCTGTACTCCACTGCTGTTGCTGTTCTTGGTGGTCATCTCATGGTACTGGCATCTCCAAAACACTGCTGTACTCTGCTGCAACTAGGCTTTACAAACAGCTTCTCATAGGCTCTCTTCATGGTGCTAAGCCTCACCTCCTTTACATGACCCCTTCAATCCTGGACTGTCAATGCAACTGAGGTTGCACCTTCACCAGTGGCCTTCCGAGGCTTCTCACAGTGCCCGAGCCTCAACTCCTTTGCATGAACCCTTCAGTCCTGGAATTGCAACTGAGGCTGCACCTTCACCAATGGCCTTCCACGGCCTCTGACAGTGCCCAGGCCTCAGATGCTCTTCATGACTCCTTCATGACTTCAAAACCAGTACCACCTGGGTGACTCTTAAACATTACCAAGTCCTGCCACAGCACAAGGTACAACCTTGGCTATCTGTGGAATACAGCCTCTTTGTGCTCTTGGAAAACACTTTCCAGAAGATGTCACCTCAATGATGCTGGCCTCTTCTTAATCACCACTAATTTCTTAGCTCTAGCTAACCAGCATCAATAGTCTCAATAATGCAATGGTTTTGCTTTAGTAGTTCCGGTATCTTGTTAATCACAGATGATTTCTTCAGCCCCAGCTAACTAAAACTATAGAATCTTAAATCAAACTAGCAATGGCCCTGATAAAAGTCTTTAATCTTCCCTCTGAAATTTCACAAGCCAGGCCTACATCTTCTGCACTGTTCTCAACATTTTCTTCCAAGCTCCTATAGAACACCCCACAGAGCTCTTAACATCCCAAGGCTCTTCTAGCTCAAAGTTCCAAGGTCCTTCCACAGTCCTCCCCAAAACATGGTCAGGTTGTCACAGGAATATCCCATTTCTGGTACCAATTTGTCTTAGTCAGGGTTTTTATTCCTGCACAAACATCATGACCAAGAAGCAAGTTGGGGAGGAAAGGGTTTATTGATCTTACACTTCCATGCTGTTGTTCATCACCAAAGGAAATCAGGACTGGAACTCAAGCAGGTCAGGAAGCAGGAGCTGATGCAGAGGCCATGGAGAGATGTAACTTACTGGCTTGCTTCTCCTGAGTTGCTCAGCCTGCTTTCTTATAGAACCAAAGACTACCAGCACACAGATGGTACCACTCACAAGGGGCCCTCCCCCCTTGATCACTAATTGAGAAAATGCCTTACCTGTGGATCTCATGGAGGCATTTTCTCAACTGAAACTCCTTTCTCTGTGATAACTCCAGCTTGTGTCAAGTTGACACACAAAACTAGCCAGTACATACATGTATACACTTTCTAATTTGTTACACTGATTTGTCTACTTAGCTTCTTAATAGTAGTATACTGTTTTAATTATGAAAAATGTATGGTATTATTGATGGTTGTTCATTATAATCCTACTCTTTGTACATGATTAATCTCAAAAGGCCCCTTTTTCTTTCCAGATTTTAATGTAAACTTACCTGATTCCAAACTGAAGTTGGGGTTTTCTCATTTATGAAGTAATAGTGCTTCTTGGAATGTTGTCATATCCTACAAAGGTGTCTTTATGTTTGTTCACATCTGCTTTTTGGTCTTTCAAGAAAATTATAAAGTTTTCTACATTCATGTTTTTTATATTTATTGTTGACTTTACTGTATATTTAATTTGTTATGGTTGTCATAAATGAAATTTTCTCCTATAAGTGGGAATCATTTTAAGTATATATTTATCAATGTTTCTCCTATAGTGTCTCATTTAATCCTCATAGCAAACACTTCATGTCTTTATGTTTTGCCAGTCACAGGCTCAGAAGGAGATGGAAAAGCGTTGATTCCAGTTTTACTTCATGTATTCTATGGCCTTGTCTGTCATCGCTAATGATTGTTTAGGAAGGAGTTGAGTTATCTAGAAAATCAGGGACCACAATCAACTATAGTATACTTCAATAGGTAAAGGAGACATGAAAAACTAATGGATCATATTTAGACATTGCCACACAGGAACTCTGTCCTGGTCTAGGCTCCTAACTGGAAAGGAATAGGCATGATAGGAAAGTATGAAGGCATGTGCTTCTTTCTTCTCACAGGGAAAACAAAACTTAATGCTCAGTCCTTAACTCCACCATCCCACAAAAAGACATATGAAAGAAAACAAAATAAAGATCATAAATATCTGATTTGGGAAATTGTATCACTCTTCTTTCAGTTGAATTAATCTTCCTAGATATTTTTGGGTTAGATTAATCTTCCTAGGCATTGACCAAATTTAGGGGATTAGACACTGAGCTGAAAGTTGGAACCTCTAATACTGAAGCATTGCATGGATGGTTCAGGAGAGGCACTTGGAAGAAAAAGAGGCATGGCATCAGTCAGGGAATTTGATGGCCCAGTGAACACCAGCATCACCATTGAACAGCACAGCAAAAACATATTAACTACAAATGTGCTCTGAAGTATGGTATTCATAAATATTGTGACCATGCAGCAAGGGACTAAGAGTAATCTTAGTTTTGGAGATATCCTCACTAGTTGCAGCTCACTGCCCTTGTCAGCCTGCTTTTTAGTGATCAGTGAAATCCTGAAACTTAACAGTGGCCAGGAGATCAATATTTTCTGAGGCAATATGAGGGTTTGGTTTCAGGTGCTCTCCTGAACAAACCTGTTTTCTCTGGTAGAATCTTAACAAGATATAATTATTCTTTTTCTGTTCTTCAAGTTAGGAACTAAGGAACAAACATCAGATACAGAGATGGGGGATGAGAGTAGAGATGAGGGTAATTTCTTTTCAAATGAGTAATTATTTTAAGTATAAGTACATTATATGTATAACCAGATATTTCCAGGTATTCAACATCAGAGACTGCTCTCTGAAGTCATTCACATGCTGTAATCATAGTTCTGCCCTTTTGCAAAAAGATGAAGGCAGGATGCACGTTTGATTCTGCTCTCTGTTTATGACACTTGCCTCTAGTTTATCCTCAGCAAAATTGTACACTTCTTTTGGAAGATATATTTTTCAGAAGATAGTCTTCTGCTTTGAAGAAGACATTTGGCAATGGCTTAAAGCTTTTTGGATATGACAATTGTTTTTTTGAAGAACCATTAGAAACTGACAACCACAGTTGTTGTTTTGAAGTCTGCCTTCTTGGTAAATACCTGAATAACCCTGGGTTCTTCTGATAAGAGGATAAATATATAAATGACCAAGCATAGGACAGGATTTGTTGCCAATGGCAACATACAGGAAGCTCAGTTTGCTTAGATGTGACCACAGGTCATATCTGTGCTGTTTATTTAATAGCCAGAATTATTCAATGGCCAACATCATGAAGACTGGTTTTATTAATAACATAATAAATAGTTAAAACAAAGCTCAGGCCAAATAAAGAATAGAAAGAGGCCAGAGGGAGGGGGAAAAAGTAATTTAGCAGAAGGAAGAAGACAGTTTCTCATGTGGTACTTTATCTTAGAGAAAAAAAGAATCTGTTGCCACATTTAATATGTTAGTAGGAGGTGAGAGAGTCAACATGAAACAGATTATACATTTTCATCTCGTGTTTGTTTTTCAGTGGTTTGAGACTTTGGGGATTTCAAGCTTTCCTAGCAGTAACTCAGCTCAGTATTATCACATGCATCACCTTGGAGAAGCAACTACAAAATGCTTGTTTGTATTCTCTTTGTGCTCTGAGTAGGCTGGAATGATTTTCCTCAAACATCATTTACAACTCTGTGTAATGAGCACATGTAGTCAGCAAGGCTTTAAAAGTTAATGAGAAACAGAAAACTTTAGGGAGGTATTTCTCAATATGCTCAGGCTTCACAACTAGGTCCGTGGTTTAAAAAGAGCTCTTCTGACCTAAGAGTGGATTTCATTTTCAGGACAATGAACTGGGGACAAAGACGGGGACTTGAACTTGGACCTAATTAAATGGAAAGAAATGGAGGAAAGAAAAGAAGGGAAAGGGAGAGTCATGAAAGGCGAAAGAAAAATATGGCATGATCATTCTGTGAGATCTAGAGAACACGAAACAATGTTATCCCTGTGCTTAAAGAGCTGCACATGTAGATCAGGCAGTTAGTGGAAGGCTGAAATGGCAGAAAGCACAGCAAAATGAAGCAAATCTCTCAGTTGAGCTGCTTCTACATTAACTTTCAAAAGAAGTGAGAGGAGTGGAAGCTTTTTGAGATGATTAATTGGGAAAACAGAATTAAAGTTACTGTCCAGAGCATGGCCAAGGACAGGTGAATTCTCCACCTCCACTAATTCCTTAGAGATGGTAAGTGGCACAAAATGTCAAGGAGAGCATCTCATTACATACTTGTTGCCTCCTTTGCCTCTGGAGGATCTGGTCTATGGGCACTGGCAACTTAATGAATCTCCTTTAAATCACTGTCATTGTCTAGAAAAGGAAAGCCTCAGGGAGAAAAGGTCACCCCCACCTCCAGAATTTAAATTTTAAATTTAATTTCATTAGAGGTTCAGAAATTTGGATTTTTTTAAAGTAATGTGAAAGGGCACAGAGAGAAATTTGTGAATATTAAGCACTTTTTATCTTTATTTTTTAAAAGTTCCAAAAGCTTTATAATAATCTGACTGCCTTGCTTTTTTTCATTTTAGTCCTCGAATAGATTAAGTTTCAAAGAGCAATTCTTTCATACTTCATTTTTATCCCTTATTTGAGAAACAACCATAATGAGACGAATGAGAAGCTGAAGAATAGAGGTGGATGTGAACTGAAGTTCCAGGCTGCTCTATAGTGAGAAACAGAACTGCATGTGTATATTATAGTCAGCAAGTTCCTCACTTTCCTACTTCTACATATTTGTAAAGCATGGTTAACATTATAACATAACTCTGCAATCAGATTTCTTCTTCAGGAATTCCAAGATAGTCATAAAACACTTGATTTATAGATTTAGATAGTTATCTCAATTGACACTTCATGCAGCAGAAAGGATAGGATACTTTTGGCTCAACTTTTTTAGTTTAAGTCTAGAATGTAGGGTATACAAAAGATCTATTGTGACAAAGTTAAACTTGAGTACAAGTGACAGCTGCTGGTACAAAAAACAATTCTCACCTCAAGAATAATAAAGAGAAGGTTTATTCTTATGTCAAACATGTGAACTGAAAGCTTAACAACAGATTCAGGTTACCACAAATGCCATGTTCAAGTGTGATTACAATGTTACAAAGGCTTTATAGTAATATAGCAAATAAAATAAAATCAAGACATTTTCAAGTATATTGATGGAAACATCAAATAGTCCTATACAGCAAACATGGAAATATTTATATAGACCCCAGATGCTGTTTGATGATACTCTAAGACTTTAGATTAGTGGAAGTTTGGATTCTATCTGATCATTCCAAAGAGATTTACATAAGAGTCACAAAGATGTTAAGTCACATAAAGAATAGAGAGCAATAGTTATTTCAGAATTAAGATAATAAGATCATTTGACTCTAGAGAGCTGCAATATTTTAACGTTCTATAATTACAGATGTTCTAATCAGCCAACCATTCTTGTCGAAGGTTGAATGTCAAGTCACTGCATCATCTTCTGGGAACTTCAGTTCACACAACCATGTTCCAACCTGAAACAAAGCTAAAGCAAAGGATAAAGAAAAAAGATGAGTATTTTGTCACAATGTTTGGAATAATAAAATAAGACCAAATAGAAACAAGAAATAAACATGTGAAGACATAAAAACTGCATGGTATTGGTACAGCGACAGGCAGGTAGATCAATGGAATAGAATTGAAGACCCAGAAATGAACCCACAACACCTATGGTCACTTGATTTTGGAAAAAGGAGCTAAAACCACCCAGTGGAAAAAAGACAGCATTTTCAACAAATGGTGTTGATTCAACTGGCGGTCTACATGCAGAAGAATGACATTTGATCCATTCCTATCTCCCTGTACAAAGCTCAAGTCCAAGTGCATCAAGGACCTCCACATAAAACCAGATACACTGAATCTAATAGAAGAGAAAGTGGGGAAAAGCCTCAAAGATATGGGTACAGGGGAAAAGTTCCTGAACAGAACACCAATGGCTTATGCTCTAAGATCAAGAATCCACAAATGGGAACTCATGAAATTGCAAAGCTTCTGTAAGGCAAAGGATACTGTCAATAGGATAAAACAGCAACCAACAGATTGGGAAAAGATCTTCACCAATCCTATGTCCGACAGAGGGCTAAAATCCAACATATACAAAGAACTCAAGAAGTTAGACTCCAGAAAACCAAATAACCCTATCAAAAAATGGGGAACAGAGCTAAACAGAGAATTCTCAACTGAGGAAATTCACAGGACTGAGAAGCACCTAAAGAAATGCTCAACATCTTTAGTCATCAGGGAAATACAAATCAAAACAAGTCTGAGATTCCACCTCACACCAGTCAGAATGGCTAAGATCAAAAACTCAGGTGACAGCAGATTCTGGCGAGGATGTGGAGAAAGAGGAACACTCCTCCATTGTTGGTGGGATTGCAAACTGGTACAACCACCTGAGGACCCAGCTATACCACTCCTGGTCAAATACCCAGAAGATGCTTCAACATGTAATAAAGACACATGCTCCATTATGTTCATAGCAGCCATATTTATAATAGCCAGAAGCTGGAAACAACCCAGATGTTCCTCATCAGAGGAATGGATACAGAAAATGTGGTACATTTACACAATGGAGTACTACTCATCTATTAAAAGCAATGACTTAATGAAATTTTCAGGCAAATGGTTGGAACTTTAAAATATCCTGAGAGAGGTAACTCAGTCACAAAAGAACGAACATGGTATGTATTTACTGATAAGTGGATATTAGCCCAAACGTTCAGAATACCCAATTTTCACTTTACAGTAACCGCTGGACTGAGTGAGGTCCCAGAGGGAGGAGTTGGAGAAGGGACTGAAAGACCTGAGGGAGTCTGCAGCCCCATGGAGGGAGCAACAGTGTCAACTGGCCTGACCCCCCCCCAGTCCTTTTGGAGGCTGGACCACCAACCAAAGAATACACATCGAGGGACCCATGGTTCGAACCACGTATGTGGCAGAGGAGGGCCTTGTTGTCCATCAGGGGGAGGAGAGGCCCCAATAAAGGGGAATGTCAAGGTGGGAATATGGGAGTGGGTGGGCAGGTGGGTGGGAGCTGGAATTCCCTCATAGAGGCGGGAAGGGAGAAGGGATAGGTGGTCTCCAAAGAGGAGACCTAGAAAGGGGAAAACATTGGAAATGTAAATAAAGTATCAAAAAATAAAAAATTTAAAAAAAAAAAGAGAAAGTTTCTAGACTGAATCTTTAAAGCTAATCTCTCACCAGGAACCTATTCCACTTCATCTCCTACCTGAGTCTAAACCATATTCCTCACAAAGGGCCAGAAATACCTTCAGGCAAAAATTAAATATTTAGAATTAAGAGCATCAAAGCCTTCTATCCCACAGGTGAAGGACTAAACAGAGCTATACTCTCACTACCAAGACAAACAACTTAGGTGGCTTTTCTCAAAGCAACAAAAGAGAGTTTATATTAGAAAGGCAGATTTTCTATGATCTTTGTAGTCTATTTCAGTGCAAATGCTCATGTCTACCTGTGTCAGACTGCATGAGATATGCAAGCAAAATTCCTTGAGTTGAAGCCCTGTGCCATACATTTCTAGTAGAACACCCCTGTGAACAGTACCTTTTTGTCTTTTCTCTTCCAGAGTCAATTTGTCTTGGACTGTCTTAGCTCTTCTACACCTCCAGAGAAAGTGGGGGATCTCACCAGTTCCTGTGTATGAGTAATGTTTAGCATTGCCCAAACTGGTATGTTCCCAGATGAAGCTGTTAACAGAACATGTTATGATTCCTATTGGTGAGGAATATTTCCTGTGACAAACCAGGTAAATATTAGTCTATTTAATCAACTGAATACCTAAAAGTCTTTAAGGAGGGTTAAAATAATTCCTTGACATCCATACCACTGACCTCTCTGTAGCCTCTTTTTGAAATCTGTAAGAAAGTAGACCTAAATTTCAGTGACTTCAATTTCATATCTTAACTTTCACTAACACTATTTTTAAATATTGTTAAAGACATTACTCTGCATATTAATTGGCTTACGATTACTTCAGTCATTATCTGAGGTAACTGCCTTATGAAGAAAAGAGAGGACAAGCACTGAAGAACAGCCAGGGGAAGGAGCCTTCTGGTTTCCATCTGTGGTGGGAGACCTCTGCCTGGGCCACCAGAGCTCCATAGCCAAATAGTGCTGGGAGAGAGCTAACCTCCCAGGAGGTGGAAAAGCCTATAAGAGGGGGCAAGAGGAGCACCACTGCTCAGTGGGACTCACCAGGAATCCTTGGGACACAGGGACTGAGGAACAGCCAGGGACAGGAGCCTTCCAGAAGTCAAAATATCACTATTTGTAGATGATATGATAGTATACTTCAGTGACCCCAATAATTCCACCAGAAAACTCTTAAACCTGATAAACTGCTTCACCAAAGTGACTGGATATAATATTAACTCAAACAAATCAGGAGCCTTCCTCTACTCGAAGGATAAACAGGCTGAGCATGGGTACTCTTTGTTTTCCTTCTATTTCCTTAAAACTAGAGTCTAAATTTACAAGAAATCATAGATACTACATGCACCTCTGATTTTTGCCAGGGAAAACAAGGCTATCACACTGAAGTTAACTTCAGGTTCCTATCGCCCTAGAGCTGACACCAGAGGACTAACATCTTTTCTAGCCAGCCTTTGTCTCACATGCTTCCCACAAGTTGATACACATGGAGACTCAAGGTATTTTTGCTCTGTCTTCTCACTTTAAAAATGTTATTATTTGCTGACAATTATATATATTCTGGGACTTAAAACATCTCTTTGTGGGCTACTTATATTCTGAGTATTTATACATATACACATACACATACATATACATCATATACACATACACATATATATACGTTATTAAGTTCTGTTTACATTTCATTTGTTTATCTGTATTGCATTCAACCACAAACATAGAAATTGAAGAAAAAAATTATCTTTCTTCCCTTATGACTTTCTAGCATGCAGCCAAATTCTGTCTAATACAATTATCATCACTACTGTCTGATATAAGAACTAAGAATTTATAACTAAGGATGTAAGAAAGTTGTTGTTGGCCAAGGTTTCATGGATGGGCGTTAATCTAGTGCAAGTGCTCTACTGAACAGAGTAATATTAGTACCCCAGGGTGAAAAGGAATTGGGAGCAGGTACATGGACAGACGATTCCTTTCTCATTACAGTTATATGATTTGATTTTGGAGATGAAGTCTCATGAAAATTTGATTTCATATATCATTGTATTTAGGATCTGGAATGTCCCTCAAATATCAGTGTGCTGAAGGTATGGTTCTTAGGACATGATGCTGTTTTGTATGTGGTAGAATCATTAAGATATAGTACTCAATGGAAGACATCTTGAGACATGCCCTTGAAGGGAATTTTGTGCTGTAATTTCTTCCACTGTGATTTCCTATGAAGTAAGCAGTTTTGCTTTGAAATGTGCTTCTGCTGCAGTCTGCTATGACATGTGCAAAGAATCTGGACCAATTGACCATGGATTGAAAGCTCTAAAACTCTTGAGTCAATATATGTCTCTGTTCTTTCTTTCTTTCTTTCTTTCTTTCTTTCTTTCTTTCTTTCTTTCTTTCTTTCTTTTTCTTTTTTGACATTATTCAAAAGTGCTTTAATTTAAATGGCCCTGTAAAGTTGGCTTTTGTTCATCAAATACGTCCAAAATATGGAAAATAAGATACATCAGTGCTAAACCACATACATACATTTCAGCAAGACCATGATCAAATGACTAGTGTGAGATACAGATGCAAGTTTACAGAAATCCGAAGTTCTTTTATTTCCTCAGTCACAACATTTCCCAAAACAAAAATGTGTAAATGTAAATAGTTCTATTGGACTTCAGATAGTAAAAAAAAAAAAAACAAAACATTTTCACATTTATTTTCTCACTACTATAACTGTAACAATTTTCAGCATGTTAAGATCTATTTTTAATTTCCTACCTATAGTATTTAGTTACAACTGGTTATATCTCTAAGCAACTTAACTCACCCCCAAATTAACTCTGTATCAACCAGTCTTGACAACATTGACCACACCAATCCTATATTTAACACAAAAATAAAAATTGAAAAGATAAATAGTTACAGATAAATCATACTTATTTTAATACACTGAGGACCTGTTGTGTGTCAGCCACTTCAATTTATTTGAATCTATCCTTGATTACAGCTCAATGTTTCAAAATCCACATTACTAATGGGAAAATAGAGCTTCCAGAAAGTTAAGTCTCACAGACCGGATTCCACTGAAACTCCTACTTGTCTGTGTAATCTGGAAAGAGCCAGTCAGTATGGTCAATCCTCCCCCTCCTCCTCCTCCTCCTCCTCCTCCTCCTCCTCCTCCTCCTCCTCCTCCTCTTCTTCTTCTTCTTCTTCTTCTTCTTCTTCTTCTTCATTTGATATTTATTTATATTTCAAATGTTCCTCCTTTTCAGATCTCCGCTTTGGAACCACTCTATCCCCTGGCTCCTCCCCCTGCCTCTATGAGAGTATTCCCCCACCCACCCAAGCACCCACTTTCGCCTTCTCTCCTTGGCATTCCCCTATACTGGGGCCTCTAACACCCTCAGGCACAAGAGCCTCTCCTCTCACTGATGGCTAACAAGACCTTCCTCTGCCACATATGTGGCCAGGACCATGGGTCCCTCCATGTATATTCTTTGGTTAGTGATCCAGGCTCTGAGAGCATTGGGAGGTCAGACCAGTTGACACTATTGCTCCCTCCATGGGGCTGCAAACGCCCTCAGCTCCTTCAGTCCCTTCTCCAACTCCTCCATCTGGGACCTCATGATCAGCCCAATGGTTGCTGTGAGGTGAATCTTGAGTATTCTGAACGTTTAGTCTAAGAGTCACTTATCAGTGAGTACATACCATGTTCATTCTTTTGTGACTGAGTTACCTTGCTCAGGATGATATTTTCAAGTTCCATCCATTTCCCTGTGAATTTCATGAAAGCATTGTTCTTAATAGCTGAGTAGTATTCCATTGTGTAAATGTACTACGTTTGCTGTATCCATTCCTCTGTTGAAGGACATCTGGGTTGTTTCTAGCTTCTGGCTATTATAAATATAGCTACCCTGAATCCCAGGGGCGGGCGGCTGTGGCAGGAAACTTCTGCCAGGGACACTAGGATCCCATAGACAGGCAGCTCCGGGAGACAATCCTCTCTCTCCCAGGAACACAGAAAAGCTCATAGCAGGGGCAACGCGTCCCCAGAGCTCACTGCCTCTGCCCGCTTTCTGCGGGTCACAGAGACTGACGGCCAGCAGCTTCC
>CM052716.1:61750373-61784739 GCA_028551405.1 Uromys caudimaculatus
TTGAGAATTGCTCTTTCTAAGTCTATGAAGAATTGAGTTGGAATTTTGATGGGGATTGCATTGAATCTGTAGATTGCTTTTGGCAGGATGGCTATTTTTACTATATTAATCCTGCCAATCCATGAGCATGGGAGATCTTTCCATCTTCTGAGGTCTTCTTCGATTTCTTTCTTCAGAGACTTGAAGTTCTTGTCATACACATCTTTCACTTGTTTGGTTAGAGTCACACCAAGTACTTTATACTGTTTGTGACAATTGTGAAGGGTGTCATTTCCCTAACTTCATTCTCAGCCTGTTTATCCTTCAAACATAGCAAGGCTACCGATTTGCTTGAGTTAGTTTTGTATCCGGCCACTTTGCTGAAGTTGTTTATCAGCTGTAGCAGATCTCTGGTGGAGTTTTTCAGATCACTTAAGTATACCATCATATCATCTGCAAATAGTGATATTTTTATTTCTTCCTTTCCAATTTTATCCTTTTGAAGTCCTTTTGTGGTCTAATTGTTATGGTTAGAACATCCAATACTATATTGAATGGATAGAGGGAGAGTAGGCAGCCTTGTCTAGTCCTTGATTTTAGTGGGATTGCTTCAAGTTTCTCTCCATTTAGTTTGATGTTGGCTACTGGTTTCCTGTGTATTGCTTTTACTATGTTTGGGTGTGAGCCTGATCTTTCCAAGACTTTTATCATGAAGGGATGTTGAATTTTGTCAAATGCTTTCTCAGAATCTAATGAAATGGTCATGTGGTTTTTCTCCTTTGAGTTTGTTATTAGTGGATTACATTGATGGATTTCCATATATTGAACAATCCCTGCATCCCTGGGATGAAGACTGCTTGATCATGATGGATGATCATTTTGATGTGTTCTTGGATTTTATTTGTGAGAATTTTATTGAGTATTTTTGCATTGATATTCATAAGGAAGTTCTCTTTCTTCATTCAGTCTTTGTGTGGTTTAGGTATGAGCATAATTGTGACTACCCTGAACAAATTGAGCAGTGTTCCTTCTGTTTCTACTTTGTAGAAGAGTTTGAAGAGTATTGCTATTATGTCTTCTTTGAAGTTCTGATAGAATTCTGCACTAAACCTATCTGGTCCTGGGCTTTTTTGTTGAGAGACTTTTAATGACTGATTCTATTTTGTTAGGGGTTAATGGACTGTTTAGATGGTTTATCTGATCCTGATTTAACTTTGGTACCTGGTATCTGTCTAGAAAATTGTTCATTTCATTCAGATTTTCCAGTTTTGTTGAGAATAGGCTTTTGTAGTAGGATCTGATGATTTTTTTGAATTTCGTCGGTTTCTGTTATGTCTCCTTTTTCATTTCTGATCTACAATAGTCACAAATAATATAAAATACCTTGGTGTTACAGTAACCAAGCAAGTGAAAGATCTTTATGACAAGAACTTAAAGTCCCTGAAGAAAAAAAATTGAAGAATATCTCAGAAGGTGGAAAAATATCCCATGCTCATGGATTGGCAGGATTAACATAGAAAAAATGGCCAATTTGCCGAAAGCAATCTACAGATTCAGTGCAATTCCCATCAAAATTCTCACTCAATTCTTCATATAGTTAGACAGAGCAAATTGCAAATTCATTTGGAATAACCCAAAACTCAGGATAGCGTAAACTATTCTCAGCAATAGAACTTCTGGGGAAATCACCATCCCTGACCTCAAGCTGTATTAGAGAGCAATAGTGATAAAAACTAAATGGTATTGGTACAGTGACAGGCAGGAAGATCAATGAAGTAGAATTGAAGACGAAGAAATGAACCCACACACCTATGGTCACTTGATCTTTGACAAAGGAGCTAAAACCACCCAGTGCAAAAAAAGACAGCATTTTCAACAAATGGTGCTGATTCCACTGGCAGTCAGCATGTAGAAGAATGCACATTGATACATTCTTATGTTTTTGTACAAAGCTCAAGTCCAAGTGGATTGTAGCTGTCCAACAGCTATGGACACACTGTGTTTACCTGAAAGAGGGGCAGGAAGTTAAAAGGACAGGGGGGCGAGAGAAGGATGAAGTCAAGATAAGGTTCTGATCAAGGCTTCAAGTTTAATATTCAACACTGTGTTTATATAGAGAAAGCCCACAGACCCCATCCTTTATTTCAGCTGTATTGTGTTGCAAAGCAGGCAGTCTGTACTTCTAAGCTCCTGTAGGAAGTTGCCAGAATAACCAGGGCAGATGACTCCACCTAGATTGTTAAGTTCCATTGTGGCATACATCTCAAGGTCTGTTCAGCCTGCTCAAGGCTTGAAAAAACCTGCTCAAGAGCATAGTGGATCAAGGACTTCCACATAAAACCACATACATTGAAAGTAACAGAAGAGGAAGAAGAGAAGAGCCTCAAACACATGGGCAGAGGGGAAATTTTCCTGAACAGAACACCAGTGGCTTACACTCTAAGATCAAGAATTGACAAATGGTACCTCATAAAATTGCAAAACTTCTGTAAGGCAAAGGACACTGTCAATAGGACAAAATGGCAACCAACAGATTGGGAAAGTATCTTTACCAATCCTACATCTGATAGAAGGTTAATATCCAATATATAGAAGGAACTCAAGAAGTTAGAATCCATAGAACAAAAACACCCTGTTAAAAATGGGGTACATATATCTAAACAAAGAATTTTCAACAGAAAAATATCTAATAGCTGAAAAGCACCTAAAGAAATGTTCAGCATCCTTAGTCATCAGGGAAATGCAAATTAAAACAGCCCTGAGATTCCACCTCATATCAGTCAGAATGGCTAAGATAAAAAAACTTAGGTGACAGCAGATGCTGGTTTATTTATACTAGCCGGAAGCTAAAAAGAATCCAGATGTCCTTTAACAGAGGAATGGATACAGAAAATGTGGTACATTTCCACAATGGAGTACTACTCAGTTATTAAAAACAATGACCTCATGAAATCCTTAGACAAATGGATGGAACTAGAAAATATCATCCTGAGTGAGGTATCCCAGTCACAAAAGAACACACATGGTATGCACTCACTGATAAGTAGATATTAGCCAAAATGCTCAGAATACCCAAGATACAATTCACAGACGACATTAAGCTCAAGAAGAAGGAAGAACAAAACGTGGATGCTTCAGTCCTTCTTGGGAGGGGGAACAAAATATTCATAGGAAGTAGAGGGTGAGATGGACTGAGAAGGAAGAGAAGATGAGGAGGGGGAAAAGGGGAGCAGGATCATGTAAGAGAGGAGACAGGGGTGATATACAGATGGTCAGGAATTTGAACAGAAGTGTGTAGCAATGGGAGATGGGGAATTGGGGGTAGCTACCAGCAAGTCCCAGATGCCAGGAAAACAAGAGGCATCCAGGACCCAATAGGGATGAGATTAGCTGAAATGCCCAAAAAAGGGGAGGAAGAAACTGTAGGGACCATATCCAGAGGCTAGGCAAGGCCCCCAGTTGAGGGATGAGGCCACCCACTCATCTCCAAATTCTTAACCTAGAAGGGCTCCTGTCTACAGGAAATACGGGGACAAATTGTGGAGCAGAGACTGAAGGAAAGGCCATCCAGAGACTGCCCCAACTGAGGATCCATCCCATATACAGACACCAAATCCAGACACTATTGCAGATGCCAAGAAGTACTTGCTGACAGAAGCCTGTTATAACTGTCTCCTGAGACGCTCTGTCAGAGCCTGACAAATATAAAGGTGGATGCTTGCAGCCGACCATTGGACTTAACACACGTTCCTCAATGGAGTTGTTAGGGAAAGGAACTGAAGGAGGTGAAGAGGTTTGCAACCTCAAGAAGAATAACAATATCAACCAACCAGATCCCCCAGAACTTCCAGGGACTAAACCACCAACCAAAGTGTATACTTGGAGGGACTCATGGCTCCAGCCTCATATGTAGCAGAGGATGGCATTGTCTGGCATCAACAGGATGAGAAGTCCTTGGTTCTGTCAAGGCTCCATTCCCCAGTGTAGGGGAATGCCAGGGCAGTGAGCTGAGAGTGGATGGGTGGGAGGAGGAGCATACTCATAGAAGCAAGGGGAGGGGCTATAGGAGAGGGGTGGTTCTGGAAGAGAAACTTTGAAATGTAAATACATAAGATATCTAACAAAAAGGGGGGGGGGGAGACTACTCTTGCATCCTCTTCTTAATTACCTTAAGATCCACCCCCCTAGTATCTGGAAAGTGTACTCTGGTTGCCCGCAATGTTGTGCTATGGTGTTTTATTTTATAATGAATATTGCTTTAGTATTCTTGCTTTTGTTCAATTCAGTTTCTGCTGTAAGATGTCTAGGCTGTGCCCCCTCTTTTGTTCATGTTGTCCTTTATAAAGCACTAGTTGTAGCAATTTTCACAGCATCTCAAACTTACATAATTGTATCCTTGTAGTCTGTATATTCTTCCAAAGTGAGTCAGCAGCTCTGGGTTGTACATTTCTGTAATGCCAACTCTGACTGCAAGCTAGGCAAACAGCATGCGCTTTGTAATATTATGGATAGGGAGAGTTAGTGAATGAATGAATTATACTCTAAGAAGTCATGAGAATAGCACATATACATTTTGTAACTAACACGAGAAGGCTTGTTTTCATACAGGCATTCAAGAAAAGTATTGTGAAGAAAGATAAAACATATCTGCAATCTCATAAGTGATTTTCTTAAAAAAAAAAAGTTTGGAGCAGTAGGAAATCTGTTTGGAAAACGGAGCAAATTATTTTGTGTCTCACTCTAAAGGACAATATATCTAATGAGTGTGAGACCTCCCTAACTATGGTGTTTTATGAAAGCTTGTCCTCATTTTGACATTAAAATATATGCATAATCCTTTTATACAAGAGAAAATTATATAGCAAATGTGGAAAATAATTATGTGTGGCAATTGTGCACATGTGCATGTGCAAGTGCAAGTGTGTGTGTGTGCGTTTGTGTGTGCATTTGTGTGTGTGTGTGTGTGTTCTACAGAATCTGAGGAGTGGCAATTACATTAGACCCATGAATTTTCACTGTGAATTGTAATATTGTATATATGTAGATTAACAACAAAATGTGACTTACTCTATTACTAGACAAATATTGCTTTAATATATTGCCTTCCTGATTTTAAAAAAGAGCTTTAAAGTTGGGATATACTTATCTAAATTATAATTTTAAAATTATTTTTTAAATTAAATATATTTTACTTGGCACATAAAAATAAAAATTATACATATCAATGGGATGTATTATTTTGTATACATGTGCATTGCATAGTAAAATTAAAGTTAAGTATATCTCCTTATGTATTTATCATTTTTATGATGAAAAGTTTATACCCTTGCTTTTGGATTTTTAGAAGTACATAGTGGATTATTGTTATCTGTATTATTGTGTAATTACAGAACACCAACATTTTTGTTCCTGCCTTATTAAGACTTAGTTTCACTGTTAACAGTCTTATTCATCTCAGGCCCTGTTGTCCACCATCCTACACCAACTCTTATGAAACCAACTTGTTTAGATTCCAGTTATAATGAGGTGGTAGACTTCATATATTATATGCTAACATTCTTAGCCTTTTGGTTAGTACAAGCTTATCTGTTAAATTAATACACTTAACAAGGTATTTTATGTTAGTCACAGGGGCAGTAGCTCAGACACAGAAGTGGGACAGGCATGGCTATGGCTATTAAACAGGCTAAAGACAGCCAGCCGAAGATAAATTGTGCTTAGACTGGAGGCCAGAAACATTCTATTCTCTCCACAGTGACTCACTTTATAGTCAGGTAGACCTTGCAGAATGGACCTATGTAAGATGTAGTTCTCAGAAACTCATTCACAGCCTTCATACTAAATACAGTTTATACACACGCTTACAGTAGAACTCTATTCTGAATTTATCTCCATACTTGATCTTACCTATTTGATGCTGCCGTTTTTCTCTCACTCCTTAAATAGTCCCATTATTTTGAAGAACTGCTTTTTGCTTTACTTGTAGAAAAGATCTCATGTAGATACAGCCATCCAGTTTCTATCTCTTTATGTCACACCTTTAACAGTCTTGTGGTCTTCTTTATGGCATACTCAGACCCTCTCCCTGCTTTTATATGGTGAATGGATCATACCACTTCTTCCTGGCCTGTAAGGTTTTGTGAGAAAGGTTTGCTGTAATGCAAATTGGAATGTCAACATGGATTTCTTTCCTCTTTGTCTTTCACATTTAATATTTTTATTATGTCAGAACTCCTCAGAGTCCACCTGTCACTGTGATTCTGTGATTCTGTGATCTTGGGATCCTAAGATCCTGGGTATGTCAAATCTCCTGGGAGTCAAGCTGCCTCTGGGATCCTGAGATCCTGGTGTGACCAAACTCCTGAGATCCTGTGACCTTGTGATCCTGGAAATGTTTGAGTACCTGGGAATCAGGCTTCCTCTGGGTGTTGTGGGACTGGGCTCAGAGGTAGTGACCAAAGCCTGCTCAGGGTACTGGCTCAGACCTGAAGGAACCTGTACTACTGGCTGGGCAGGGTTCCTGAATCCCTGGATCCTGCTGTTCCCAGTTACTCCCAAATTAAAGGTCCAGTAAATGTCTTCAACAAAATTATAGAAGAAAATTTCCCTAACCTAAAGAAAGTGATGCCCATGAACATACAAGAAGCCTATAGAACTCCAAATAGACTGGACCAGAAAAGAAATTCCTCCCATCACATAATAATCAAAACACCAAATGCACTAAACAAAGAAAGAATATTAAAAGCAGTAAAGGAAAAAAGTCAAATAACATATAAAGGCAGACCTATCAGAATTATACCAGACTTCTCACCAGAGATTATGAAAGCGAGAAGATCCTGGGCAGATCTCATACAAACCCAGAGAGAACACAAATGACAGCACAGACTACTATACCCAGCAAAACTCTCAATTACAATAGATGGAGAAACCAAGATATTCTATGACAAAAAACAAATTTACATAATATCGTTCCACAAATCCAGACCAACAAAGGATAATAGATGGAAAACACCAACACAAGGAGGAAAGCTACGCCCTAGAAAAAGCAAGAAAGTAATCTTTTTTCAACAAACCCAAAAGAAGATAGCCACACAAACATAATTCCTCATCTACCAACAAAAATAACAAGAAGCAACAACCAATTTTACTTAATATCTCTGAACAACAATGGACTCAACTCCCAATAAAAAGACATAGACTAACAGACTGGATAAGTAAACAGGACCCAGCATTTTTCTGCAAAGAGAAAACACACCTCAGTGACAAAGACAAACACTACCTCAGACTAAAAGACTGGAAAACAATTTTCCAAGCAAATGGTCCCAAGAAACAAGATGGAGGAGCCATTCTAATATCAAATAAAATCGAATTTCAACCCAATGTTATTAAAGAAAATAAGGAAGGACACGTCAAACTCATCAGAGGAAAAAATCTATCAAGATGAATTCTCAATTCTGAACATCTATGCTCCAAATGCAAAGGTGCCCACATTAATAAAAGAAATTTTACTAAAGCTCAAAGTACATATTGCACCTCACATAGTAATACTGGGAGACTTCAACACCCCAATCTCAGCAACAGACAGATCATAGAAACAGAAAGTAAACAGAGACACAGTGAAACTAATGGAAGTTATGAACCAAATGGGTTTAACAGATATTTATAGAACATTTCATCCTAAAACAAAAGAATATACATTCTTCTCAGCACCTCAGGATACTGTCTCCAAAACTGACCACATTATTGGTCACAAAGAAGGACTCAACAGATATAAGAAGATTGAAATAATCCCATGAATCCTATCAGATCACCATGGACTAAGGCTGGTCTTCAATAGCAAAAGAAACAATGGAAAGCCCTCATAAACATATAAACAGAACAACGTTCTACTCAATGGTTACTTGATCAAGGAAGAAATAAAGAAAGAAATCAAAGATTTTTTAGAATTTAATAAAAATGAAGGCATAAGATATCAAAACTTATGGGACACAATGAAAGCAGTATTAAGAGGAAAACTCATAGCTCTGAGTGCCTCCAAAAAGAAACTGGAGAGAACATACACTAGCAGCTTGACAGCATATCTGTAAGCTCTAGAACAACAACAAAAAAAAAAACCAAATATACCCAAGAGGAGTATACAGCAAGAAATAATCAAACTCAGGGCTGAAATCAACCAAATAGAAACAAAAAGAGCTATACTAAGAATAAAAAAAACCAGAAGCTGGTTCTTTGAGACAATCAACATGAAGGATAAACCCTTAGACAGACTAACCAGACAGCACAGAGATAGTATCAAAATTAATAAAATCAGAAATGAAAAGGTAGACATAACAACAGAAACTGAGGAAATTTAAAAAAATTATAAGACCCTACTAAAAAAGCCTATATTCAACAAAATTGGAAAATCTGGATGAAATGAATAATTTTCTAGACAGATATCAGGGGCCAAAGTTAAATCAAGATCAGATAAACCATCAAACTGTCCCATAACCCCTAAAGAAATAAAAGCTGTCATTAAAAGCCTCCCAACCAAAAATAGCCCAGAAATGGATGGGCTTAATGCAGAATTCTATCAGATCTTCAAAGACCTAATACCAATACTCTTCAAAAGATACCACAAAATAGAAACAGAAGGAACACTACCCAATTTGTTCTATGAAGCCACAATTACACTTAAACCTAAACCACACAAAGACCAAAGAAAGAAAGAGAACTTTATATCAATTCTCCTTATGAATATCAATGCAAAAATACTTAATAAAATTCTCACAAACCAAATCCAAGAACACATCAAAACAATCATTCACCACAATCAAGTAGTCTTCATCCCAGGGATGCAGGAATGGTTCTATATACAAAAATCCATCAAAGTAATCCACTATATTATCAAACTCAAAGGAAAAAAACTATATGATCATTTCATTAGGTGCTGAGAAAGCATTTAACAAAATTCAATATCCCTTCATGATGAAAGTCCTGGAAAGATCAGATATCCAATGCCCATATCTAAACATAATAAAAGCAATATACAGCAATCCAGTAGCCAACATCAAACTAAATAGAGAGAAACTTGAAGCAAATCCACTAAAATCAGGGAAAAGACAATGTTGCCCACTCTCTCCCTATCTATTCAATATAGTATTTGATGTTCTAACCAAAAAAATTAGACTACAAAAGGAGGTCAAAGGGATACAAATTGGAACAAAAGAAACTCAAAATATCACTATTTGCACATGATATGATAGTATACTTAAGTGACCACAAAAATTCCACCAGAGAACTTCTAAACCTGATAAACAACTTCAGCAAAGTAGCTGAATATAATATTAACTCAAACAAATCAGTAGCCTTTCTCTACTCAAAGGATAAACAGGCTGAGAAAGACATTAGGGTAACAACACCCTTCATAATAGCCACAAATAATATAAAATACCTTGGTGTGACTCTAACCAAGTAAGTGGAAGATCTCTATGACAAGAACTTCAAGTCTCTGAAGAAAGAAATTGAAGATATCAGAAGATGGAACTATCTCTCGTGCTCATGGATTGGCAGGATTAAAATAGTAAAGATGTCCATCTTGCTGAAAGCAATCTACAGATTCAATGCAATCCTCATCAAAATTCCAACTCAATTCTTCCTAAACTTAGAAAGAGCAATTTGTAAGTTCATTTGGAATAACAAAAAACCCAGGATATCGAAAACTATTCTCAACAATTAAAGAACCTCTGGGGGAATCACCATCCCTGATCTCAAGCTGTATTACAGAGCAATAGCGATAAAAAACTATATGGTATTGGTACAGAGACAGGCAGGAAGACCAATGGAATGGAACTGAAGACCCAGAAATGAACCCACACACCTATGGTCACTTGGTATTTAACAAAAGATCTAAAACCATCCAGTGGAAAAAAGACAGCATTTTTAACAAATGGTGCTGTTTCTACTTGAGGTCAGCATGTAGAAGAATGCAAATTGAGCTATTCTCATGTCCTTTTACAAAGCTCAAGTCCAAGTGGATCAGTTACCTCCACATAAAACCAGATACACTGAAAGTTATAGAGTAGAAAGTGGGGAAGAACCCCAAACACATGGGCACAGAGGAAAATTTCCTGAATAGAACACCAATGACTTTTGCTCTAAGATCAAGAATTGACAAATGCAACCTCATAAAATTGCAAAGTTTCTATAAGGCAAAGGACACTGTCAATGGGACAAAAACGGCAACCAACTGATTGGGAAAGATCTTTACCAATCCTATATATAATAGAGGGCTAATATCGAACATGTACAAAGAACTCATGTAGTTAGACTTCAGAGAATCAAATAACCCTATTAAAAATGGGGTACACATCTAAGCAAAGAATTTTCAACTGAGGAATACTGAATGACTGAGAAGCACCTAAAGAAATGTTCTAAATCCTTAGTCATCAGGAAAGTGCAAATCAAAACAACCCTGAAATTCCACCTCATACCAGTCAGAATGGTTAAGTTCAAAAACTCAGATGACAGCAGATGCTGGTGAGGATGTGTAGAAAGAGGAACACTCCTCCATTGTTGGTGGGATTGAAAGCTGGTACAAGCACTCTGGAAGTCATTCTGGCAGTTCCTCAGAAAACTGGACAAAGTATTACCTGAGGACCCAGTTATACCACTCCTGGGCATATACTCAAATGATTCTCCAACATATAACAAAGACACATGTTCCACTATGTTCGTAGAAGCCTTATTTATAATAGTCAGAAGCTGGAAAGAACCCAGATGTCCTTCAACAGAGCAATGGATACAGAAGAAACTAGAACAAAAGGAATTACAGAAATGATATGCAAAACAGAAACCTGTTATTTCACATGCTAAATTAAAAAGAAATTTAAATCTGTACATTTTGTTTAAGATTTTCTCATATATCTTGTGATCCACACATTCGTTTACAGTGTGACCAGATATGTATCAGTAGATACTCTGTTTGCCCTAGTTTCATTATACACTTGAGTCCAGTGTATGCATTCAGCCTTCTACACAGCCTGCTATCATTTAAGAATTTCTCTTCTATTTGGGCGTGTTTTCCTGAGGACCCAGCTATACCACTCCTGGGCATATACCCAGAAGATACTCCAACATGTAATAAGGATACATGCTCTACTATATTCATACCAGTCATATATACTATAGCCAGAAGCTGGAAACAACTCAGATGTCCATCAACAAAGGAATGGATACAGAAAATGGTACATTTACACAATGGAATTCTACTGAGCTATTAAAAACAATGACTTCATGAAATTCACAGGCGAATGGATGGAACTTGAAAATATCATCCTGAGTGAGTTAACCCAGTGACAAAAAGAACACATTGGTATACATTCTATGATAAGTGGATATTAGCACAAAAGCTCAGAATACCCAAGATAAATTCACAGACCATATGAAGCTCAAGAAGGAACACCAAAGACTGGATGTTTCAGTGCTTCTTAGAAAGGGGAACAAAATACTCACAGGAGGAAATATGGAGACAAAGTGTGGAGCAGAGACTGAAGGAAAGGCCATCCATAGACTTCCCCATCTAGAGATCCATCCCATATACAGTCATCAAACCCAGATGCTATTGAAGATGCTGGGAAGTGCTTGCTGACAGGAACCTGATATGGCTGTCTCCTGAGAGGCTCTGCCAAAGCCTGACAAATACAGAGATGGATGCTTACAGCCAACCATTGAACTGAGCATAGGGTCTCCAGTGGAGGAGTTAGAGAAAGGACTGAAGGAGATGAAGGGGTTTACAATGACATAAGAAGAACAATATCAACCAACCAGACCCCCCAGAACTCTCAGGGACTAAGTCACCAACCAAGGAGTACACATGAAGTGACTCATGGTTCAAGCCGCATATGTAGCAGAGGATGGCCTTTTAAGGCATCAGTGGGAAGAGAGGCTTGGTCCTGTGAAGGCTCGATGCCCCAGTGAAGGGGAATTAGAGGGCGGGAAGGTGGGATTTAGTGGGTGAAGCAGGGTGAGGGGGAATGGTGTAAGGGGTTTCCGCGGGAGGGCTTGGGGACAGTAAAGTGGATAACATTTGAAATGTAATAAAAAAAAATTATCCAATAAAAAATTCAAAAATTACCTTTCTTATGTAATATGTGGGTCTCCCTTCTCCTTTTGGAATCACTGACAGCTTCCTACAAGGGAGGATGTAGCAGAAGCAGTGAGCAGGGTTTGGACAGAGTATGATTGAAGGACTTCCAGAGGCAGCTTCAGTGAGACTGTTCTACTTTATTGCTCCGGTGTAAGGTATGTAAAGGCTCTTAGGGGATTGGGTAAAAAGGGTTGATTGGTCCTAACACAGCATCTCATTATCATATGGGCAGTAAACCAGAGTGGGATTTGTATTCTGAGTCTTGCACAAGGTCACTCTTCAGGTTAGATCAGACATCTGCACTCAGAGACATTCTCCAAGTAAGGTTAGGCAGAGGAAGGGAACCCCTGCTGAAAAGGAGACTATTTTCTGCTTAGCTCAGAGAACTACCAAGCTAAGGTGGACTGCAACCTTGATAGCAGGGTTCTCCAACAGTGATACATGGAAGTAGACTGGTTAATTCTGATTGGCAACCTTTGTTATTGTATAAATAGAGAGTTATACAACTGTCAAGATCTGGAAATTTTTCTCTTATTGTTTTTTAGATGAGAAAATCCCACTTGCATTTCATGTTCTTGCTAAATGCTAGTGGCTACAGATTTGCTTTTGTTATGTTGTCCAAAGTCCCTGCACAGTTTTACTTTCTTCATTGTTCTTATTTGGTAAATCCTCCAGGTATTTTCAAATACACTGATTTTGATCCAGTACATTTGTTTAATCAGTCTTTCCCAATATTGATTTCTTTTACCACAACTTCAGCTTTCAGCTCAATAACTTATTTGATTCTTTTGAAAATTAGGTCTATCTCTTTGTTAAGATTCTCTGTGAAGAGATCAAAATACTTCTGTATTTTTTTTCCAAGCTGACTGAGTTTCCTTACAACAGCTGTTTAAATTCTTCTTCTTGGAGTTCTCCTGTTCACTTCACCACCTGATCAGTATTTGTATTTTATTTTCATTGTTACATGATATCCTGTTTCCTGAACATTTTCCTAGATGCTTACTGGGTTGAAATTCTATATAAGCATTGAAATATGTATTGTTCATTATGGTCTTGCTAATCTTACTATGTGCCTTGTTTTTGAGAAATTCCAGGCAGCGTGTTTATTTTCTTTAAGCCTGATTTGGCTTCTACTATTTCTGAATTATATTGTGTCAAGTCTGCTTGAAATCTGCTGTGGGTATGATGTCACTGTTTCTGCTGTTGCAGGCAAGCCTTATCAGTGTTACCTGAATCTACAATTTTGCCTACTGTTCAGAATGAACCAGGGAGCTTCATAGAAAGTGAAGTCCATATCCACAAGCCACTCTTTACATGCAAGATGAGCCAAACGCCTCAGGGACAAGCACTGGAATTCCAAAAGAGCTGGATTATGAAATGAAATGTGAATGGCCTAGTCTTTGGCTCTTATTCCAGGCCTGGAGCCACCATTACCAAAAGCGGTGCAACAAAAATCATTACAAAGCTTAGGAAGGAAAAAGAGCCATGTTACTATGGGTTATCAGTGGATGAGATAAACTCAAGTCCTAAGAATACTGTAAATAGCAACAAATGATTGTACCTGTACTACACGTCCAACAGTCTGTGATCATGGACCTTCTCCTGATAGCCATAAATAGTTCAAAATTTTTGTCACAGTCCTTATTTCAGCAACCATTTGGTGCATTAATAGAAGTTTACTTTAGAGTTTATGTGGCTGATCAGCTGAGATAATAGCTGTATTTTGTCATGTAGTTAAAACAAACAATTTGTGAAAATCATAAATAAAGAGAAGTGGCCCCACACCTAAGATTCAAGGAACATTGGAGAAAAAAGGACAGAAGATTGTAAGAGCCAGAGGATCAGAGAGTTGGCTGTGAGACTGTGGCTAGTAGTCATATCAGAAGTAACACTGATAAAGTCTCACCAACAAGAAAGCCCAGATGTTCGCTGAAGCAGGATGACACCAATGAGTACAATAAGTGGATGGAGAAAAGCCCACAAGGTCTACTAGGCCTGAGCCTTCCACAAAGATCTAAAGGCAAATGAGAAAAGCAGGAAGCAGCATAAGAGGACTTTCTCATGCTTGGCCCCACTTTTGGAAAAGAGAAAGTTATTAGAAGCTATGGCCTTGTTGGAGGACACAGGACACTAGTGGGGACTTTGAGATTTTGAAGGCCCATCCCATTCCTAGTTAGCTCCTGGTCATGTCTCAAAACACAAGCTATCAGTGCCAAGTCTGCCTGCCTATTGCCTTGCTTCACATGATGGTCTTGGACTCTAACCCTCTGGAACTGTGAGATTCCAGCTTCTTTCTTGTAGATGTTGCATTGGTCATGACATTTTATCACAGCAATAGACTAAATAACTAAGACCGCTTACAAGATAATTGCTTGCCCTCTTGTATGTTTACTAATGCCTTAATGACCTGCAACACTGCCCACGATTTTTATTGCCTATAGAATCATATTCAGCGAAATTAACTTTGACCATTTTGGCCTTTCTTTGCTTACTTTTAATAAAGTAACTTCTATCTGATCATAGCTTTCATGAAGAAGAGTAAAATATTGTCATTTAGATCTTTCAAAAAAAACCAACAACCTAGATTTCTAGCAACTTCTCACCCAATCCCATAATACTATTAGACAAAAATCAGACTAAAGAGCCCTAGAACTACCACTCAACCCCACAAAAAAGAAAAAGAATACAGGCTAATGAAACACACTGAGACAATTGAGATCTTAAATCTGTACTGTATGTTTTCGTTCTGAAGACTTTGAGATATTACATTTAACATTTGTTATTTCTCTATTGTATATCCCATTTATTCATGACAGAATAACATTTTTCAATGAAGAAGTTTTAGAATATAATATACTAAACATTCAGGAATATTATTTTCATTTATCTGAATCAGTTAACCAACTGTATCTCTAAAAATTATGTCTATCACACTCATTCAAGTTTACATTGTAGAATGTGTTATGTGACTTAATACAATACTAATCTGTGTTAAACAAATCTTCTGTGCCAAGTATAATTACATATGCATATCAAATTTCTTCAAATAAAATAATAATAAGTGTTTCTCAGTAGCTACAGTTCTACTGGACAGTTCTTGGGTTCTTTTATGAGACTAGAGTCAGACAATCAGCTAGGATGTCTTGAGTTACAAGCAAGTTGGTGCTGGTTAAATTCTTATCTGTGTGAACACCTCCACTTCATTTTTACAAATATTTATTTTTATGTGTATAAATATCCCCATATATATATATGCTTAGGGTCCATAGAGGCCAGTAAAGAGCACCAAACCCCCTGTAACTAGGGTGCCCCGTGTTTGTGAGCTCCATGTATATGCTGGAATCTGAACTTAGAATCTATGCAGGAACAGCTAATTGTCTGAACCACTAAGCTATATTTCCAGCCCCTCCATTGAGATTCTTGCGTATTGTTGCCATGTGGTGCCTAGCATCTTCCATGTATGGAATTCTAGGCAAAATATCAGAGATGCCTGAGTTTCCATAATCAGGGCTTGAAAGCATATCTTTTCCATTGTACTTTATTGTACATGTAGTATGGGTGAGAACTATCTTGATTATGTATTAACGAGTCTGGAAGATGAGATGTACAGCTGTGACTACACTTGTTAAAGTTAAGACTGTGGTTTAAAAATAGTTCCTACTCTCTTATAACAATGAATTTGTTTTTCGTATCTGCATAGAGTCCTTATGTTTAAATCAGTACATTCTAGTTTTTATTCATTTTATTCTCTATGCCATGATCTAAGAAGACTAACTTTACTCAAAGCACATTTGATTCTGAAGATTAATTCAAATGACCACATAGCTTCAACCTGGAATATAATTTGTCAGTTTAATTAATTCCTTTAGCCTAGACCTATACTACACTAAGTAAATGCTAGTGAACTAAGCAATTAATTCCTGTTCCAAGAGAGACTTCTTGGCTTGTAAAGAGTAGCTTAGAAAAGAGGAGATTTAGACTCAATAAAACATTTGCTCTCTATTCTATACTAGTACTTCTAATACATATCACACTGGGATATTGTACATATACATGAGCTGAAGGGGGGTGAGATTCCACATTAATTTAAGATCCAAGATGCTGACAGTGTCAGATTTGCCGTGTGATAAGTGACAGTGTTACACAGACAAAGTTTACTTAAAGGAATTTTTATATTGCTTACTTATTTTTCAGAGATATTTATTCTGATAATTATACCATACCAAAATGAAAAATAAATATACTCTACGTTTCATAAGATTTTTCAGTTACTCTTCCCCTTAAATAATTCTTCCTAAATGAATATCATTTAAAAGAAATTACTGCCTATATATAAAATCTCACCTTCTGTTTTTAGATGTTCTGTGTTGTAGTGGTTGATATGCTACCTCTTTAGTAAAGGTTTTTCATATAGGAAAATAATAATTTTATTCACATACACATATTTTGACTTAACTTTCACTTCTTTGCTTTAGGTTGGAACATATTGGAACCTGGTTATTTCTAACTTCCACCATTTACTGTGTACCTGTCCTTTGACTGCAGTGTTTTTCCTGACTCTTATTCATTCACCACATGCCAGGAATAATGGTATTGTTAGGGTCATTTAGATATTCTGCTTTAATCTACACCTACTTTGGTCCTCATGAGAATACTCTTATTTAGGACCGTTACTAAAAGAGAATATTTTATTTTGAGAAATTTTCTCACCTTTGCACACAAAATAGCTTTCTGAAACCCCTATAAGTCAAGATTGTTGGTTGCAGTAAAAAACAAACAAATAAAAAACCAAAACAACAACAGCAACAAAACCTGACTGCTTGCTAAAGAGAAAATTCTTCATTATAAAATTTAAATAACACACAGTCCTGAGAAAGCGGGAAAGAGGAACATTTCGGTTATAGCAGATGACAAACTTACAAAGCTGCTGTTTGCTTTGCCACCACAGTAAAGTACATAACTCCCATATGTGCTTCTCTCAGTGAACTGCAATAATGAAAGGGTAACAATAGTCATATTGTCTGCACTAAGTCCACTGCCAATTGGGCAGAGCTGAGTACAACATTATCAAGATGATAACAGAAATAGAGGACCTTTTCACACTGTATCAAAGGAATGCAAGTCGCCTTTGTCTTTAGCATAGACAGAGCCTAATATGGTAGCCTAACCTTGTCACTGCTGTCAGATTATCTGAAGTCTCCTCTTCACACTCATATGGATCTGACCTAAAATACTCTCAGCTTCTTGCTTCTCAATATGACACTTTCTCTGAAGGAATAACATGAAAAAGAAGAGACATGAGTACAAAAATGAGATGCCACAATCCACTCACATTGCAAAAAAAAAATTTATTTTACCAAAATTGTCAGCTTTTACATCAGTATTTTCATATGTAAATCATAGGATAGCTTATTACTTTTGAGAAATAGAGTTGACACAGTGATTAATTGGAAAGAGCTATACATAGGCAGGTATCACTAATGCCTGAGGGAATTTTGAAGGAGAACTAAAAGATGTTTTTTGAGAAATAGCTCAAGTACCAATCAAAGTATATTATAATGATTTGAAGTGTGAGATTTTCAATCTGATATCTTGTAAGCTTGCAAAACTTGAGGTTAAGAGCAAGTCCCATGTAACACTCCCTCACTTCAGATACCAGCCATAATCTTAGCAGTATCTAAGCTGCCCTGCTTTATGTCACACTAAAAATTCAGAAGACCCTACTTTATCCTCGAATTTGATAATTATCCCAAGATCATAGAACACAAGAAAATGTTATCTTTATGGCTACAATGTTCTTATTACAAGAAGATATGAAACAGAGCCAGCCAAAAAGAGAGATGGGTCAGGTCAGGGAAGGTTTTGTAAGTGATGCTCTCATCTCGTCAGGAAGAGTCTCTTTTAGTGTGTAAGAGTGTAACCTGGGAAGCTGACCCATACATTGTAAGCAGAGGTTTGGGGGATGGATCACTCTGCTCACCACTGATTGAATTACTGAGAGTAAATTGGAGCTTGTTGTCCAACTCTCTTCTTCTCCCTATAGATTAACTTATATTGAATGATTGAAACTCTTGCTTTTTCTAATGATGTATTTGTCTTTCTGTAGTGCTTGGCACTTCATCAAAAACACTAGGTACGTTAATGTCAACTATGGAAGAATTAGTATATGTCACTCATTAGCATAGAACTATTAGCTATGGTCTTAAAGACTACCATAAAGGATAAAGGAAGGTCAATCAGTTGGAAATTCTCAGATTTTGTAGATACTTTCCAGGAACCTGGTCAAATGCCAACTCACTCCCTTATTCATGTATATATGTATGTATATATGTATGTATGTATGTATGTATTTATATACGTATGTTTTAGCATTGCATATATATCCATGAGGTAAGCTATACCTCCCAGGTTCTACAAGAGAAAAGAATTCCATCAGGATCTCTGAGATTTCTAATCCAAATAGTTCACATCTTTCGGTAAGAGAGTTAAGCTGCCACAATAACCACAAAAAAAATTAATGTTTTTTTGATACATTATTTACATTTCAAATGTTTTCCCCTTTCCAGGTCTCCCCTTTGGAAACCCCCTATCCCCTCCCCCCACCCATGCCTCTATGAGGGTATTCCCCCACCCACCCACCCACTCCTGTTTTCCTTCCCTGGCATTCCGCTATACTGGGGCCCCTAAGACCCTCAGGCCCAAGGGTCTCTCCTCCCACTGATGGCCAACAAGGCCCTCCTCTGCCACATATGTGGCCAGCACCATGGGTCTCTCCATGTGTATTCTTTGGTTGGTGGTCCAGTCTCCAGAAGCACCGGGGATCAGGCCAGTTGACATTGTTGCTCCCTCCATGGGGCTCCAAATTCCCTCAACACCTTCAGTCCCTTCTCCAATTCCTCCATCTGGGACCCCACGTGTCTTAGTCAGGGTTTCTATTCCTGTACAAACATCATGACCAAGATGCAAGTTGGGGAGGAACGGGTTTATTCAGCTTACTCTTCCATGTTGCTGTTCACCACTAAAGGAAGTCAGAACTGGAACTCAAGCAGGTCAGGAAGCAGGAGCTGATGCAGAGGCCATGGAGGGATGTTCCTTAAGGGCTTGCTTGCTTCTCCTGGCTTGCTCAGCCTGCTTTCTTATAGAAACTAAGACTACCAGCCAAAAGATGGTACCACTCACAAGGGGCCCTCCCCCTTGATCACTAACTGAGAAAATGCCTTACCTCTGGATCTCATGGAGGCATTTTCTCAACTGAAACTCCTTTCTCTGTGATAACTTCAGATTGTGTCAAGTTTACACACAAAACTAGCCAGCACAATCGACCCCTTGTCAACTTGACACACAAACACATCACCGATAAGCCTCAACCCTTACTTCCTTATTCATCCCCAAGATCTAAATAACTTTAAAATTCCCACAGTCTTTGCAAATTCTTACATATTAACATGCCAATCCCTTTTAAACATCCAGTCTCTTAAAATTCAAAGACTTTTAAAAATTCAGTCTCTTACTTTGGACTCCACTAAAATACCTTCTTTCTTCAACAGGGAAAAAATATCAGCCACAGTCGCAATCAAAAGCAAAAACAAACTTCAACTGTCTGGGATCCACTCCCAAACTTCTGGATTCCTCCAAGGGCTTGAGTCACTTCTGCAGATCTGCCCTTTGAAGCACACACCTTGTCTTCTAGGCTCCAGATGCCTGTACTCCATTGCTGCTGCTGTTCTTGGTGATCATCTCATGGTACAAGTATCTCCAAAACACTGCTGTCTTCTGCTGCAACTAGGTTTACCAACTGCCTCTCATAGGCTTCTCTTCATGGTGCCAAGCCTCACTTCCTTTGCATGACCCCTTTAGTGCTGGGCCATCAATTGCAACTGAGGCTGCACCTTCACCAATGGCCTTCCAGGCCTCTCACAGTGCCCAAGCCTCAGCTGCTCTTCATGACTCCTTCATGCCTTCAAAACCAGTACCACCTGGGTGGCTCTTACATATTACCAAGTCCTGCCACAGCAAAAGGTACAACACAGGCTATCTCTGGAACGCGGCCTCTGTGTTCTTAGAAAACACTTCTCAGAAGATTTTACCCCAATGATGCTGGTCTCTTCTTAATCACCACTAATTTCTCAGCTCCAGCTAACCAGCATCAATAGTCCCAACAATGCAATGGTTTTGCTTTAGTACTTTTGGTATCTTGTTAATCACAGCTGGATTCTTCAGCCCCAGCTAACCAAAACCACAGGATGTTCATAGTCAAAATAGAAATGGCCCTGATAAGAGTCTTTAATCTTCCCTCTGAAATTTCACAAGCCAGGCCTCCATCTTCTGCACTGTTCTCAACATTATCTTCCAAGCTCCTACAGAGCACCCCACAGAGCTCTTAACATCTCAATGGGTCTTCTAGCTCAAAGTTCCAAAGTCCTTCCACAATCCTCCCCCAAACATGGTCAAGTTGTCACAGGAATACCCCACTTCGCTGGTACCAATTTGTCTTAGTCAGGGTTGTATTCCTGCACAAACATCATGACCAAGATGCAAGTTATGGAGGAAAGGCTTTATTCAGCTTACTCTTCCACATTGCTGTTTATCACTAAAAGAAGTCAAGACTGGAGCTCAAGCAGGTCAGGAAGCAGGAGCTGGTGCAGAGCCCATGGAGGGATGTTCCTTAAGGGCTTGCTTGCTTCTCCTGGCTTGCTCAGCCTGCTTTCTTATAGAAACTAAGACTACCAGCCAAAAGATGGTACCACTCACAAGGGGCCCTCCCCCCCTTGATCACTAATTGAGAAAATGCCTTAGCACTGGATCTCATGGAGGCATTTTCTCAACTGAAACTGCTATTTCTGTGATAACTTCAGCTTGTGTCAAGTTGACACACAAAACTAGCCAGTACACCATGCTCAATCCAAGGGTTGCTGTGAATTGAATCATGGGTATTCCGAACTTTTGGGCTAATATCCACTTATTAGTGAGTACATACCATGTTCGTTCTTTTGTGACTAATTTAACTCACTCAGGATGATATTTTCAAGTTCCATCCATTTGCCTGTGAATTTCATGAAAGCATTGTTTTTAATAGCTGAGTAGTATTCTACCGTGTAAATGTACCATATTTTCTGTATCCATTTTTCTGTTGAAGGACATCTGGGTTGTTTCCAGCTTCTGGCTATTATAAATATGGCTGCTATGAACAAAGTGGAGCATGTGTCTTTATTACATGTTGGAGCATCATCTGGGTATATGCCCAGGAGTCATATAGCTGGGTCCTCAGGTAGTATTATGTCTATTTTTCTGAGGGTCCATCAAACTGATTTCCAGAGTGGTTGTACCAGCTTGCAATCCCACCAGCAATGGAAGAGTATTGATCTTTCTCCACATCCTTGCCAGCATCTGCTGTCACCTGAGTTTTTGATCTTAGCCACTCTGACTGGTATGAGATAGAATCTCAGGGTTGGTTTGATTTGCATTTCCCTGATGACTAAAGATGCTGAACATTTCTTTGGTGCTTCTCAGCCCTTCGAGTTTCCTCAGTTGGGAATTCTCTGTTTAGCTCAATTCTCCAACTTTCAAAGGGTTATTTGATTCTCTGGAGTCTAACTTCTTGAGTTCTTTGTATATATTGAATATTAGCCCTCTATTGGATGTAGGATCTTTTCCCAATTTGTTGGTTGCCATTTTGTCCTATTTACAGTGTCCTTTGCTTTTCAGAAGCTTTGCAATTTCATGAGATCTCATTTGTTGATTCTTGATCTTAGAGCATAAGCCATTGGTGTTCTGTTCAGGAACTTTCCCCTGTACCCAGGTGTTTGAGACTTTTCCCCACTTTCTCTTCTATTAGATTCTGTGTATCTGGTTTTATGTAGAGGTCCTTAATCCATTCAGACTTGAGCTTTGTACAGGGAGATAGGAATGGATCAATCTGCATTCTTCTACATGCCAGTTGAGCCAGGACCATTTGTTAAAAATGCTGTCTTTTTTCCACTGGATGGTTTTAGCTCCTTTGTGAAAGATCAAGTGACATTAATTGTGTGGGTTCATTTCTGGGTATTCAATTCTATTTCATTGATCTACCAGCATGGCACTGTACCAATGCAGATTTTTATCACTACTGCTCTGTAGTACAGCTTGAGGTCAGGGATGCTGATTCCACCTGAAGTTCTTTTATTGTTTAGAATAGTTTTTGCTACCCTGGGATGTTTATTATTCCAAATGAATTTGAGAATTGCTCTAAGTCTATGAAGAATTGAGGTGGAATTTTGATGGGGATTGCATTGAAACTGTACATTGCTTTCGGCAGTCTGGCCATTTTTACTATATTAATCCTTCCATTCCATGAGCATGGGAGATCTTTCCATCTTCTAGTGTTTTTTTGATTTTTTTCTTCAGAGACTTGAAGTTCATGTCATACAGATCTTTCACTTGCTTCGTTAGAGTCACACCAAGATACTTTATATTGTGTATGATTATTGTGAAGGGTGTCATTTTCCTAATTTCTTTCTCAGCCTGTTTATCCTTTGAGTATAGGAAGGCTACTGAATTGTTTGAGTTAATTTTATATTTGGCCAATTTGCTGAAGTTGTTTATCAGCTGTTGGAGTTCTCTGGTGGAGTTTTTTGGTCACTTAAGTATACAATCATATCGTCTGCAAGTAGTGATATTTTGATTTCTTTCTCTCCAATTTGTACCCCTTTTACCTCCTTTGTTGTCTATTTGCTCTAGCTAGAACTTCAAGTACTATATTGAATAGATAGGTAGAGAGAGGGAGCCTTGTTTAGTCCCTGATTTTAGTGGGATTGCTTCTAGTTTCTCTCCAATCAGTTTGATGTTGGCTACTGGTTTGCTGTATATTGCTTTTACTATGTTTAGGTATGGGCCTTGAATTCCTGATCTTTCCAAGACTTTTATCATGAAGGGATGTTGAATTTTGTCAAATGCTTTTTCAGCATCTAATGAAATGACCATGTAGTTTTTTCTTTGAGTTTGTTTATGTAGTGGATTGATGGATTTCCAGATATTGAAAGAACTCTGCATCCCTGGGATGAAACCTACTTGATTGTGGTGAATGATCATTTTGATGTGTTCTTGGATTTACTTTGTAAGAATTTTATTGAGTATTTTTGCATCGATATTCATAAGGGAAATTGATCTGAAGTTTTCTTTCCTTTTTGGGTCTTTGTGTGGTTTTGGTATCAGTGTAACTGTGGCCTCATAGAATGAATTGAATAGTGTTCCTTCTGTTTCTATTTTGTGGAATAGTTTGAAGAGTATTAGTTTTCTTTGAAGTTCTGATAGATTCTACACTAAACCCATCTGGTCCTGGGCTGTTTTGGGTTGGGAGACTTTTAATGACTGCTTCTATTTCTTTAGGGGTTATGGGACTGTTTAGATGGTTTATTTGATCCTGACTTAACTTTGGTATTTGGTATCTATCTAGAAAATTGTCCATTGCATCCAGATTTTCCAATTTTGTTGAGTATAGGCTTTTTTAGTAGGATCTGATGATTTTTTTGAATTTCCTCAGATTCTGTGGTTATATCTCCCTTTTCATTTCTGATTTTGTTAATTTGGATACTGTCTCTGAGCCCTCTGATTAGTCTGGCTAAGGGTTTATCTATCTTGTTGATTTTCTCAAAGAACCAGCTTCTGGTTTTGTTGATTCTTTGTATAGTTCTTTTTGTTTCTACTTTGTTGATTTCAGCCCTGAGTTTGACTATTTCCTGCCTTCTACTCTTCTTGAGTGTATTAGCTTCTTTTTGTTCTAGAGCTTTCAGGTGTGCTGTTAAACTGCTAGTGTATGCTCTCTCCAGTTTCTTTTTGGAGGCACCCAGAGCTATGAGTTTTCCTCTTAACACTGCTTTCATTATGTCGCATAAGTTTGAGTATGTTGTACTTTCATTTTCATTAAATTCTAGGAAGTCTTTTATTTCTGTCTTTATTTCTTCCTTGGCCAAGTTATCATTTAGCAGGGTGTTGTTCAGCTACCATGTGTATGTGTGCTTTCTGTTGTACTTGTTGCCATTGAAAACCAGCTTTAATCTGTAGTGATCTCATAGGAGGCATGGGATTATTTCAATCTTCTTATATCTGTTGAGGTTTGTTTTGTGACCAATTACATGTTCAATTTTGGAGAAAGTACAATGAGGTGCTGAGAAGAAGGTATATTCTTTTGATTTAGGATGAAATGTTCTATAGATATCTGTTAAATCCATTTGGTCCATAACATTTGTTAGTTTCACCATGTCTCTGTTTATTTTGTGTTTCCAAGATTTTTTCATTGATGAGAGTGGGGTGTTGAAGTCTCCCTATTATTGTGTAAGTTGCAATGTGTGCCTTAATCTTTAGTAATCTTTAGTTTAATCTTAATCTTTAGTTTCTTTTATGAATCTGGGTGCCTTTGAATTTGAAGCATAGATGTTTAGCATTGAGAATTCTTCTTTGGCTGGGCAGTGGTGATGCATACCTTTAATCCCAGCACTTGGGAGGCAGAGGCAGGAGGATTTCTGAGTTTGAGGCCACCCTGGTCTACAGAGTGAGTTCCAGGACAGCCAGGGCTACACAGAGAAACCCTGACTTGAAAAAAAAAAAAAAACAGAAAAAAATAAAAAACCAAAAAAAGAGAGAGAGAGAGAGAGAGAGAGAGAGAGAGAGAGAGAGAGAGAGAGTTCTTCTTTGTAGATTTTTCCTTGTAGTAGTATGAAGTGTCTTTCCTTATCTTTTTTGATGACTTTTGGTTGAAAGTAGATTTTATCCAATATTACAATGGCTGCTCCAGCCAGTTTATTGGGACCATTTGCCTGGAAATTTGTTTTTCAACCCTTTACGCTTAGGTTGTGTTTGTCTTTAACCCTGAGGTGCATTTGCTGTATGCAGCAAAATGCTGGATCTTGTTTAGGTGTCCAGTCTGTTACTCTATGTCTTTTTATTGGGGAATTGAGTCAGTTGATGTTAAGAGATATTAAGGAATAGTGATTGTTGCTTCCTGTTATTTTCGATGTTATTTTTATGTTTGTGTGCCTATCTTCTTTTGAGTTTGTTGAAAGATTACTTTCTTGCTTTTTCTAGGGTGTAGTTTTTCTCCTTGTGTTGGTGTTTTCCATTTATTATCCTTTGTAGGGCTGGGTTTGGGAAAGATGTTGTGCAATTTGATTTTGTCATGGAACATCTTGGTTTTGCCATCTATGGTAATTGAGAGTTTTGCTGGGTATAGCAGCCTGGGCTGGCAGTTTTGTTCTCTTAGGGTCTGTATGAGATCTGCCCAGGATCTTCTAGCTTTCATAGTCTCTGGTGAGAAGCTTGGTGTAATTATGATAGGTCTGCCTTTGTATGTTACTTGACATTTTTCCCTTACTGCTTTTAATATTTTTTCCTTGTTTTGTGCTTTTGGTATTTTGACTATAATGTGATAGGAGGAATTTCTTTTCTGGTCAATGTATTTGGAGTTCTGTAGGCTTCTTGAATGTTTATGTTCATCTATTTCTTTAGGTTAGGGAAGTTTTCTTCTACAATTTTGTTGAAGATATTTACTGGCCCTTCAAGTTGGGAATCTTCACTCTCTTCTATACCTATTATCTTTAGATTTGGTCTTCTCATTGTGTCCTGCATTTCCTGGATGTTTTGGGTTAGGAGTTTTTTGCATTTTGTGATTACTTTGACGATTGTGTCAATATTTTCTATGGTAACTTCTGCACCCGAGATTCTTTCTTCTATCTCTTGTATTCTGTTAGTGGTACTTGCATCTATGACTCCTTATCTCTTTTCTAGGTTTTCTATCTCCAGGGTTGTCTCATTTTGTGAATTATTTATTGTTTCTATTTCCATTTTTAGATCTGGATGGTTTTGTTCATTTCCTTTGCCTGTTCGATTGTGTTTTTCTGTAATTCCTCCTGTTTGATTGTGTTTTCCTATAATTGTTTAAGGGATTTTTGTGTTTTCTCTTTAAGGGCTTCTAGCTGCTTATCTGTGTTCTCTTGTATTAAGGGAGTTATTTATTTCCTTCTTAAAATCTTCTATCATCTTCACAAGATGTGATTCTCAATCTGAGTCTTCCTTTTCTGGTGTGTTGGGATATCTAGTGCTAACTGTGGTGGGAGAACTGGGTTCTGATGAAGCCAAGTTGCCTTGATTTCTGCTCCTTATGTTCTTGCCCTTGCCTTTCACCATCTGGTTATCTCTGGTGTTAGCTGGTTATGCTCCTCTGACTGTGGCTTGTCCCTCCTGCAAGCCTTTGCATCAGTACTCCTTGGAGACCAGCTCTCTCTGAGAGGAATTTGGGTTTGGAGAACTGTGGTACAGGTTCAACTCTGTGGTGCAGACAGAAACCAGAAAGATTCTGTCCCTAGCTGTTCCTTGGTTCCTATGTCCTGATAGCTCTGCAAGGGTCCCTCTTGATCCAGGAATTTGAACAGAAGTGGTGTCTCACCTGTGCTTGAAGGTGTGTTGGCACTCTTGGGAGACCAGCTCTCTCCTGGCACTACTTGAATATGGTCCCTGTGTCACAAGATCAGCTACCTGGCTGCAGAAGCAAACCAGAAGACCTCTCCTCAGTCCCTGTGTCCTGAGGGTCCCTTTGATCAGAGGTGCTGGTTCCCCCCCCCCCCCCAATGGCTTTTCCACACTCCTGGAGGGTAGCTTTCTCCTGGTGCTATTTGGCTATGGAGCCCTGTGGCACAGGGCACAGGCATAAACAGGAAGGCTCCTGTCACCAGCTGTTCCTCAGTCCCTGGGTCCGAAGGGTTCTGGGTGGGTCCCGCTGCGCAGTGGTTCTCATCTTACCTCCACTTATAGACTTGTCCACACTCTTGGTAGGCTAGCTTTCTCCTGGTACTATTTGGTTATGGAGCCCTATGATACAGGCTGAGATCCCCAGCCACAGATGGAAACTCACTGTATATTTAAATGAAGGGAAATTGTGTTTTAGCCTTTTTTCCTGTAAAATAAGTAAATGAGTTGAAAATAATATTCTGTTTTTTACTATTTAGATGTGTGGCAAATGAAGACAGACTAAAATAACTTAATAAAGAAGAGATATCTAAAAATCATTATCAGTCATCTAAGACAATGAAGACTGTTCATATGAGGTTTATCTGTTGTGTGGTAGAAAATATTCCATTGTAAATCCTTTGATGCTGTAAAGATAGACAATAAGTTTACTGAGAAAGGAACAAATATTTCATCATTTTAATTTTTCATGTGGAAGTAATATTTTTAATTAAAACTCAAGAATCATGTTATTACAGTTTGAGAGAAAAAACAAAGGGAAGGAGAACTGTAAATCTTGTCAGTTAGGGAAGAAAGAGATGGAGAAGAGGGGAACAAATGATGTTTTTTAAATGTTGGGCATGGATTTTGTCTAGCAGCTGTGGGATAGAAGAGGAGGAGGGTTTCATAGAAACTGTAAGGAACACCAGTGGTATCAGGAAAAACTTGCTAAGACCTTTCAGCAGTATCTGAAAGAAAGAAAAAGGACAAAAAAAAGAAAAGTCACACTTTTCTCAATTGGATCTCAGAAAAGCAGGCAGGTGTTGTCATGGGACTTTGTACAAAGCTGTGCCACCTGGAAGTTATTCTATAAGTGGCAATATTGGTTGTTTTTCAAAACAAATGTTTAATTTTCAAATTACTATTTTAGTGTACATTTTCAATCTGAGAGTTACTGTGAATTCAGAAAAGGTTGTTCATTTTGTTCTAAAGTTACACTGTCACCTAGTGGCTTCTCACACTTAAAAATCAGAGCCCAAAAATGTAAGTGGATTATTTGTATAACTTATCATCTCATTTATCCAAAATTTGAGAAGGCTGCTTCTTTTATAATATCCAAAATTTCTCGGGAACTTTTAGCTCATTTTTATTTGAATAACATGGCTAATTTATGTCATTTTAATTAAAGCATGTGCCTTTCTTTGTCAGTCACATGTAGAGTATGAGAAAGAATATACAATAAACATGATCTGGGTTTCAGTAGATTAATGACAAATTTGCTCTATTTTCCTAATTTTTAAGAGTAATTTCATTAAACATTTTTGACTATATAAGTAACATATACCATTTACCTCACAAATACTCAGTTAATATGAAACTAGAAACTTCTGAATTTTGTTTCAGAACTTTATTGATTCTTTCTCCTGTACATTTTTTCCCAAATGAGTAAAAATCCTTACATACTTAGCATATAATGACTTCTTTATTGATATCATGATTATGAACATTACCCAAGAATCAGGGATGCGTTCAGATATAACTTAGAAGGATATGCTCTTTATATCCTGTTTATTACAGAGGATCAGCTCAAGCAAAACTGGGAAGTCAACAAAGCTTCACTGGATGTGAGGTTTTTAAATCCAATCCTGACTTTTGCTTTGTTTTCTCAAAGTTCCGTGTACCATGTAGCTATGGTTTCTCTTATGCCAATCCCCCTTGCACCTTTCTTTCCTAATCACAGACATATGGAAGAAGATTTCATCCTGTGTTTCATCCCTTGTGGGAGAAATTCGATAGATAGCTAATTTAAATGAACAACCTTTAGTGGGATGCTTGAAGGCACCCATGACTTGGGACTTTTGAAAAATGTAGCGCATCTCTATATTTGGTGAGCTAGTGCTAACTGAGCCCTAAGTATAGCAGCCAGGCGTGATACAGGCTTAGTTTTAGTTACCTAGAAAAATTAAAGTCACTGGATTGCTACTGCTTAGTGGTTTCTGCTTCCATTTCTGTGAAAGAGAATCTTATATGTCAGTTTTTATTTTAAAAAGAAAAAAGTTATAAAACGCATTTAGAATAATGAAGATTCTTTTAAGACTTAATATACAACTATTAAAGTGTTCTCTTGTTAAATGGAAGACCTAGGCTCAGAAAATAAATAAAATTAGTGGCTTTCTACAAGTATATTAAGCCCTCTTTAACTGTTGATATTTTTACCATTTTCATAAGAAAAGCTTATATCTTTTCAATTCTACTCAAAAAGCCAATCTATACTCCATCTATAACATCGCAGAGAAGGCTTTATTCTTTTTGTGTTGATAACAAGAAGCCAGAAAATGTCTATGAAGGTTTTTATTATTCAATACTTGGCTTCATAGACATTTGCTGGCTTCTTGTTCAAAACTATTGGGAATTTCATAAACACAACATGAAGTCACATGAGGTCCTTGGTTTCCATGTTCTGAAAAATCAAAGATATAACAGTTGTCCAGCTAACTCTGTTGTTAGCTCAAGATTGGAAGAAAGAGATAATGTTTTAGTATTTGAAAATCTTTTCTGGGTAAAAATATTGTTCACTATGTTCATATTTACATAGTGCGTATGTATGTATAGCACAAGTATATAGTGCCAGTATTAAAATGTAATTAATATAGTAAATGACATTTTGATGTAAACTTAAGAAGTTCATTTATATTTAATATATTAACTCACATGTTCAGATATGTGCAATTTCACAGACAGATGTACAAAAGTAAGAGAAGTTCTCCTTGGTCCCTTAAGATAAAAACTTCCAGAAGATCTCATAGATAATATAAAATATCAATCTTGTACAACAAATTGCTCAGGTATTCTGGGTTTGTGGTGAGAATCAAAATCTTTTCAAAGTTACCAGTTTTTAAAATCAATTCCACAAACCAGCCTTAGAAATGTTTACTTTTCTCAGTTCAAACAAAATAAAATATCTATCATTTCCCAATGTAATTTGAATAGAAGTATCTCATGGGATTATTTTAGGTGCACTAACTATGGGCATAAGGGAAGATGCAAGGCAGAGAAATCAGTAGTATGTTTGCTTATAGGCTAATAATATTTTTTCCTGAGAAAAGCCACCTGTTGCATTGAATTTTTACTCTTGGACATATTCTGTAAAATATCATATATGTAGAAAATATTAAACTGTCATGAGCTCTACAAAGAAAAGAGCACTAATATATTATTATCCATTGCCTTTGATCTATACTAATTTTTAATTGTACAAGATATATACGCTTTATAAACCTAATTATAATATATTAGCATGTATACCTACATGCATATATTACATATATAAACACAAAGAGATGCATGCAATGTAGCACATATATTGTTACTACTAAAAATTATCAAATGGATATAGTACTTATATTCTGGATCTTATAGAGTAGGTGGTATTTTCACGATCATGATTTTGACTAATACTAGGAAATCCTTAATCTCTGAGCAGTTAGGGGTCAAAAACCACTAGTATTTACAGAAAGATTTTTTTATTTTTAAATTATTATTATTAATTATTTTATTTGTTTACATCCCAAATGTTGCCCCCTCTACCATCCAAATTTGCCCCTGAGAGTCTACCTCCCATGATCCCCCCTCCCTGGAGCATCAAGTCATCACAGGATTAGGTGCAGCCTTGCCCACTGAAGCCAAACAAGGCAGTCCTCTGCTACATATGTACCAGCGGTATCAGACCAGCCCATTTTGCTCTTTGGTTTATACTTTAGTATCTGGGAGCTCCTCGGGGTTCAGGTTAGACAACACTGTTGATCTTCCTATGGGGTTGCCATCCCCTTTACTTCCTTCAATCCTTTCCCTAACTCTACCACTGAAGTCTCTAACCTCAGTCCAATGGTTGGCTGTAAGTATCTGCATCTGTCTCAATCAGCCTCTGGTAGAGCCTCTCAGAGAACAAGCATGCTAAGGTCCTGTCTGCAAGCACAGCATAGAATCAATAATACTGTCTAGATTTTGTGGCCATGAGATGGATCACAAATTGGGCAGGTCACTGGTCAGCCATTCCTTCAGTAACTGCTCCATTTTTGTTCCTGCATTTTTTAAAAGACAGGGCCAATTTTGGGTCAAAATTTGTAAAGGAGGTTGGTATCCCGATCCCTCCACTGGGGAGTCCTGCCTAACTACTGGAGGAGGTCTCTTCATGTTCTATATCCCCGCTGTTGGGCATTTTGTCTAAGGTCACCCACATTGAGTCCGGGGAACCTCCCCCATCCCAGGTCTCTGAAACTTTCTAGAGGTTCCCCCACCCCCAACATGCAGCAGCTGTATATTTCCATTCACTCTCCTGGCCCTCTGAGATTCTTTCCTGTCCCCACCTACCTGATCCTAGCCCCTTTCCCCTCCCAGTTCCCAACTCCGTCCATCCTTCTGCCTCCCATGATTATTTTGTTTCCCCTTCTAAGTGGGATTGAAGCATGCTCACTAGGCCCTTCCTTCTTTTTGAACTTCTTAGGATCTTTGGGGGGTAAATCATGAATATTCTGTACTTTTAGGCTAATATCCACTTATCAGTGAGTACATACTATGCATGTCCTTTTATGGAGAAAGGGGAACACTCTCCCATAGCTGGTGGGATTGCAAACTGGTACAACCAATTTGGAAATCAATATGTTGGTTCCTCAGAAAATTGGAAATAATTGGGCATATACTCAAAAGGTGCTCCACCATACCACAAGGACATGTACTCCACTATGTTCATAGCAGCCTTATTTATAATAGCCAGAAACTGGAAACAATACAGATGTCCCTCAACTGAAGAATGGATACAGAAAATGTGGTTCATTTTCACAATGGAATAGTATCCAGCTAGTAACAACAAGGACATCATGAATTTTGCAGGCAAATGGATGAAACTAGAAAATATCATCCCTGTGAGGTAGCTCTGACCTGAAAGAATTCAGTATGGATACTTTTGAGCTGAGTACTACAAACATCACTGGCAGATGAACAAGAAAATAATAAATCATAGTGAAAATGGAGACCATCAGAAGCAGCCGTCATCATCCCTAGGGCTGAGGAAACAAGCAAAATGCAAAAATTATTAAAACATTGATCTTCAATAAAGAACCCCATGGAGTCTGAACTCTGAATTCTATAAACTGATGCAGGACCCTCTCTAAGAAGGAACCCTGTAACTGTGTCTTTAAGATGATGGAAAATATAAAGCTGAAAGAATTACCAAGGCAAAGAAGTCTCTGAAAAAATGCTACAATAAAGACAGTTAGCAAGAAGGCATCAGGCAAAAGGCCCCCCACCCCTGCTTCTCATGACTCCCGGGTTCTGGCCAGTATCTTTTACCCCATTTTATAGCATATAAAAGCATGATTTGCAAATTCTCAGCCCTGGTTCCAAAGTCCTGTGATTGATCTATGGCTATAACCTACAGAAGACGTTTTACGTGAAGGAAGGTTCTCCTCCCACCCTCACCACAGACCTAGCTCTCCTGCCCCAAAACATAAATCCATAGACTCTAATCCAGTTCTTTAAGAATCAAAATGCCTGTCATATCACCACACTTTTCACTGGAAATACTAATCAAGTTATATCTGATGTCTTACTCCATGTTCGCTATACCACTTACTGAGCATGCAGTAGTACTATGTGCTTAACAAATGTTAGTTTAATGAATGAATATGTAAGAGTGTATTCTCAGCACAACTTGGAGTCCTTAATTCTCTTTAAGCAATGAATTTTTCATTGCCTTAGATCACTGAGTAAGAATATAAATATTTATAAAACTGGAGCAATACAGAAATATGCATCTAAAACTTTAGAAGCTCGGGTGTTTAAGTAAGACAGTTAATATAGATTTTTGCATTTCTTTCTTAAACTACATAAGGGAGTAAACAAATAAATTTACTTTCCTCTTGAGGTTTCCTCTTCAATTAAATCTATGTTTCTAAAACACCAATAGTATAACCAGCTATTTTGGGATCTTCCACATTACATAGAAAATACAGTGTTTGTAAGAATGAACTGAGTAAGTTATTGTGTACTATATGATGAAGAACAGTCATTGGTCATCAGACTGCAAACAAGTATGAGAAGAAACACTTTTAGTTATAAAAGCCTACATACAGACAGTTCCTATTTCTCCACATAAAACATTATTAAGGATATAACTAGGCCCTTAGATTATTGTTTAGAAAAATAATTGTAAATTTTGAAGCTAATTCTTACTCACCAAATGCTAACTTCACTGATCCACAAAGCCTGCCTCCAAGGTTTCTGGGGAACAAAATTGCCTCCTTCAAGAACCAGCACTTACTACTCAGCTATTAAAACCAATGACTTAATGAAATTTGCAGGCAAATGGATGGAACTTGAAAATATCATCCTGAGTGAGGTAACTCAGTCACAAAAGAACAAATATGGTATGTACTCACTGACAAGTGGATATTAGCCCAAAAGTTCAGAATACCCAAGTTTCACTTCACAGTAACCATTGGACTGAGTGTGAGGTCCCAGATGGAGGAGCTGGAGAAGGGACTGAAGGAGCTGAGGGAGTTTGCAGCCCCATGGAGGGAGCAACAGTGTCAACTGGCCTGACCCCCTCGATGCTCCTGGAGGCTGGACCACCAACCAAAGAATACACATGGAGTAACCCATGGTTCTGACCACATATGTGGCAGAGGAGGGCCTTGTTGGCCATCAGGGAGAGGAGAAGCCCTTGGGCCTGAGGATGTTAGAGGCCCCAATATAGGGGAATGCCAAGGTGGGAAGACGGGAGTGGGTAGGTGGGTGGGGGAATACCTTCATAGAGGCAGGGGGAGGGGGAGGGTATAGGGGGTTTCCAACATGGAGACCTGGAAAGTGGGAAACATTTGAAATGTAAATAAAGTATCAAAATATAAAAATTAAAAAAAAAAAAAAACCAGCACTTTGATTTGACCAGCTCTCTTCTGTTCTTTTACTATTCCTTGTTTTCCCTTTGAGGCCTATTATGACACAGGGATCAGATAGTCTTCTTTCTAAATGTGTATTTCAAAGGATATCGTGGAATTAACCATAAGGGCAAGATTGATGTTAGTGGAATAGATTTTGTAGGAAATTATAAAGCATTGCAATATAATGCTTATTACTCTCCTGACTGATAGAGTAATTCTAAGGCTATACTGTTACAAATATGCAGGACTCATCAAAAAAACAAAACAACAAAAAAACAAAACAAACAAACAAAAAAAAACAAAGACAAAAAAAAAAAAGAAAGAAAGAAAAAGAAAAAGAGACAGCAGATGCTGGCAAGGATGGAAGGAGGAACACTCCTCCATTGTTGGTGGGATTGCAAGCTGGTACAACCACTCTGGAAATCAGTTTGGCGGACTCTCAGAAAAATGGACATAATACTACCTGAGGACCCAGCTATACTACTCCTGGGCATATACTCAGAAGATGCTCCAACATGTAATAAAGACAAATGCTCCACTATGTTCATAGCAGCCATATTTATAATAGTTAGAAACTGGAAACAATCCAGATGTCCCTCATCAGAGGAATGGATACAGAAAATGTGGT
>CM052716.1:61784839-61809479 GCA_028551405.1 Uromys caudimaculatus
CTTATAAGTGGATATTAGCCCAAAAGTTCGGAATACCCAAGGTTCACTTTACAGTAACTGCTGGACTGAGAGTGAGGTCCCAGATGGAGGAGTTGGAGAAGGGACTGAAGGAGCTGAGGGAGTCTGCAGCCCCATGAAGGGAGCAACAGTGTCAACTGGCCTGACACCTCCCCCCCCCCCCCCCGGTCCCCATGGAGGCTGGACCACCAACCAAAGAATACACATGGAGGGACCCATGGTTCGGACCACATATGAGGCAGAGGAGGGTCTTATTGGCTATCAGGGGGAGGAGAGGCCCCAGTAAAGGGGAATGTCAAGGTGGGAATATGAGAATGGGTGGGCAGGTGGGTGGGAGGTGGAATTCCCTCATAGTGGTGGGGGACGGGGGGGGGGATAGGTGGTTTCCAAAGAGGAGACCTAGAAAGGGGGAAACATTGGAAATGTAAATAAAGTATCAAAAAAAAGAAAGAAAGAAAGAAAAAGAGATAGTCACTGGTAAAAAAAAATTGGATTTGTGCATTTTATTATGTAATATGCCTCTAAATAGCTTTAAAAACATTGTCTTGAATTGTAAATGTTTTTTTAATATGACAAATTGTAGCATCTAGGTTGCATGCCAAGTGGAAAGTGATTTTAACTGATCTTTTAATTAAACCTTTGCTAATTAAAAAAAAAAGAATTGGAACTAAACCTTGTATTTAAATTAGTAGTATAAGTGTGATGCCTAAGAATTGAAACATATTTATAATATGTTGTAACAAAATCTGAAATTTTGTATCTATATACAAAGATTTATACTATTGAAAACCTTGAATTTGTATCAGTATATAAAGTTCCATACCAATGTAATAAAATATAACCTTATTTTTGTATTAATATAAAAACTTCTGTACCAATGTAAAAAAAAAAAACCAAATATGCAGGACTCATTCAATGTTATTTTATATATATTTTCACTATGCTCTTCATAATTTGAAAATGCTTTACAAGTGATGATATATTTCTTGTCTTATTCACTACATATTTTAATACTGTAATTATCACAAAAACTCACAATTAAGAGTAATTATTAATCAATATTATTAAATATAAGATAGCATAAACACACTTGTCTTTTATGTATTCAAATTATATCTGCAATAATATTTAATATAAGTTATTAGAAATTAATTAAAAATGTTATTCCTATATAATATATTAAAATATATTAATATCAGCTTTGAGTAGAAAAATATGATTGTAGATATGTCACTGATGTCAGCACACTCCTGAGACTTTCTCAGAGCTTCATGAAGGACAACTGTCTTTCCTTGAGTTAATTCCTGGGGAGAAAATATTAGTATCAATAGATACAAAAGCCCAGACATATATTAACATCATTTCTAATATTTTAAATTCATCCTAATTTATTGATGACTAAATAATGAGATATAATTAAATGTAAAAAGAGGTAATTAATGAATTGATCGACTAATACAATTGTAATTGATACCATTAAATTGAAGAGATACATGATCTTTGATAACCAGACTCTTATTAATTCTCATGTACTAGACAACTTTTAGAAAATGCTGAAAATGGACCTTTTAATCTCTCATTTCATCAATATATAAGACAAAACACATTTGATCTGAAAGCAACTGGTTTATTGCTGTTAAAATGTCTTAATGTTTCAGGGGTAATAAATAAAAACAATGTTAGTGACATTCTAAATTAAATTAGTGTGTGCAGATATTTTGTTCCTCATAACCAAAGCTTCTTAAAGGAATAATGGCATGCAATTGTATGTCTCCGAAGGATGTAAAAGATAAGATAAACCATAAGAAAATATTTTATCTAATACATTGTCAGAGTATTTTTATGCATTTAAAATATATAAGCCATTATACACGTATATATACCATAATATATTTGTGTCTAAACATAAAGAGTGTGTAACATTAAAAGTTAATCCAGATATCACTATGGCCTTTGCAGTATGACATATCATTGTAGGTTCATCAGTTGCAATGAGTGTTCCATTGGGATCGATGCTGACAGTGGGTGATTCTAGGAACATATGGCAGAAAGGGCTATATGGGAAATTTCATATTCCTTTCAGTTTTCTTTTGAAGTTGAAGACATTCATTTTGGGTGTTGGGCAGAGGATAAAGTGTGTCAAGTGTGAACCTGAGGATCTGAGTTTTTTTTTGTATGCTCTGTGAATATAAATATATGATGCTTCCTTATATCTAATAGCCTTAATAATTTGATGTAATTTTAGAGACTACTTTTTGTCCTTCAAATATTCAATAAATATCAGAAAAACATTAATCTCTTAAAATTAAAATGGCATTTTTCTATTAGGTAGGGAATAGTATCATCAGAAAATGTGTATTTCTATTTAATAGAGACAATGATAGGAACTATTACATTCACAGCATCATGGTTTGAGACACACGTCTGATCTTTTTCCTTTTGTAACTGACAATTCTATTTGGTAAATGTCCTTACTACTACCTATGTATACACCTCAAAGAAAGTTTATCTTTTGAAAACATTTATCTGGGTGCATAAGAGAAAATACTTAAAATAAAAATGAGTGGAGACACCATATATTACATCTATCAAGCTTTTCATCTTAGTATCTGAAGCCTGTGTCTATTAGTAACACTTTACAGACCTAGAAACTGCCATTTTAGTATTAAGTTTTACAGATATTATTTTACAAGGAACTGGAATTCTGTCATTCTTTCTTTTCTTTTTTACTGTTATTAAATTATTTTCTCATATACTACATCCCAACCACAGTTTTCCTTCCCTCCTTCTACCCCCAACTTCCTCCACCATTTCCTCTTCCTTCCTGCCCAGCCAATTCTTCTCTGTGTCCCCTCAGAAAAGTTCAGGCTTCCCAGGAACATCAACCAAATATGGCATATCAAGTTTCAATAAGATTAAGACCTCCTCTCATATTAAGGCTGGAGAAGGCAACCTAGTAAGAAGACATGGGTCCCAAAAGCAAGCAAAAGCGTCAGAAACAGCTCCTTTAATAAAAGAAGTTTCTCTTTGTTTTATTTTTTCTTAATAATTTGTGATTCAATGATTTTTTTCATCCTCTTTTTGACTCATATTCTATAGCATTCATTTATAAAATTAAATTTAAAGTTCTAACAAGGCAAAGGAGTGAATTGATTTTATCAATTTATCTTTTGTCATGTAATTGAAAAATAATCATTAACTATGTATTTACAGATTAAACAATGTCTTAAAGTTTTTATCAAGGAAAATGTTTAAATTATGATTTTTACATTAGAAAAAAAGCAATCTATTATCTTTAAAAAACTGATTAGAAAAGAAAGAAAAATAGAATTCTCAGATTCAAAAATAAGTAAACCTTTTGATTTTCTGCAATGAATGGCATTGATCAACTGATTGACTTGTCTTTCAGCATTTAAGCACATATCTGAAGCACATTCGCTTCTGGTGAGTCCCCCTGGATTTAATTTGGTAGATGACTTTATGCTGGATACTGCTAAGGGAAGAAGTCAGTCCTCCCAGCACTGGGTAGTTCTTTCTGCTATTGCTGTTACCAAATTGTTTATACATGGAGCACTCAAAGGAGATTTATTTTTCATCTGGAGCTTAGAGAAATATACAATAGAACAACAAATGACAAATGCCATAATTACTTAGGGATATTATCATTCCTGCTGTGACAGATCAAATCTGGAAGCTTAAAATAAACTAAGCAAGTGTTCAGTCTACTAAAGAGCATGAACCAAGTAATTGCTTACTTTTTTCAGAGTTCAGTGGAAAGTCAACTGTTAGAGCAAAGTGATTTCAGCTTTGTCACTAAACAACAAATGAACTCAACAGAGCTTGACTGGTTTTCTATTATTCTTTTCTGTGCTACTTGGCATAAAACAACGATCAGCTTCATGAGGGCACAGTGGGTTGGGGGCAGTGAGTTGGTGTGTTGCAAAGATAACTTTTCTATTACTAGTGAACAATGGCATTAGAGTTAAAAGTTCCAGACATATGAACTCTATCTTCGAGTTAATGCTTTCTCCTCATCATCACATAAATAATAAAATAGGGATCATATTTTTGTCATCTATCTCATCAGATGTTTCCATATAACAAGGAGAACTAGAAAAACAATAAATCACAATTGTGAATGCTAGAGTTTCATGCTCGGAAACTAAATGAGGAGAGCCCCAAGAAGCAAGGGCCTAATATCCATTTAAATTCATGCCGAGTGTCAAGAATGTGCTTTGACATGAGTGAAGAAACCATTTCATAGCACTCCTAGTTCCATGAATTTCCAAAGGGAACACCAATCTCATTGCAAAATCATATGGCATCTAATCAAGCTCTGCTGTCATGGATCTTGTGATAGATATGGTTGGCTCGGGCACTCCTCAGCTGCATGCACAGTGCAAATTGCTGACTTAGGAGACTTCACAACAAGAATGAAATAACTGTTGTCTCGTGTTCTGTGGTAGTTAGACAAGTACAGACAAGCTGAAAAGGCTTCCTCTACTCATAGCATACTGATTTTATAAAACATACAATTACCGTGGTCCTTCTCACCAGAAAAATAATACTACCTTTCTTATGGAATAGTTATGAAAACAAAATGGTTAAATAGATATAGTAGAGAATTTAAGAAATGGAGAATAGGAATCGGTTTTAAATTAATAGGGTTCCATTGAAATATATTAACTTCCTAAGATATATTATAAAACAGTATTTTAGGAAAATGAGATAAGAATAGAAATATGTCTGAAACTAAAATGGTGAAGGTTACATTTAAGAATCTACAGAAATACTTAATAGGCATTAATGATACATTAGTAAGGGGTCACTTTCCTAGAATTTTGCAGATATTTATCATAGTGATTTCCAAATTTCAAGGTATATAAATAAGTGAGAGCTTGAGTATTTATGGAAATCTTTTTAAATGCTTAAAATATTTTTGAATGAATTCACTTATTCCAAACATATTGCTCACTAAATATATGTAGATTCCAACTCTTTAGGTGCTTCTTCTAATCAGTTGACAGTTTCTCAGAAAACAGAATAGTTGTACCTCAAGACCCAGCTTACCACTCCTGGGCATATACTCAAAAGGTACTCCAACATCCACAAATAAACTTGCTCAACTATTTTCATAACAGTTTTATTCAGAAAAGCCAGACACTGAGAACAAACTAGATGTCCCTCAACTGAAGTATGGATAAGGAAAATGTGGTATATCTACACAATGGCATATTATTTCACTATGAAAAAACAAAGACATAAGGTTTTTTCAGGCAAAGAATAGAACTTGAGTGAAGTAACTCAGTCTCAAAAGGACATGCACGATATGTAATCACTTATAAGTGGATATTAGCCATAAAATACAGGATACCCATTCTACATTCTACTTTCCACAGACCAAAGAAGGTAAACAAGAAGGAAGGCATAAGCAAGGATGCCGAAAGTGTTTATCAGCTATAGAATCTTCCTGGTAGAATGTTGAGGGTCACTTGTGTATACTATCATATCATCTGTAAATAATGTTACTTAGACTTTCCTTCCAATTTCTATTAACCTTGATCTTCAGTTGTCTTATTGCTCTAGCTAAAATTTAAAGTACTATGTTGAATAGATATGAAACAACATTGTTTTGTTCTTGATTTAGTGAAATTGCTTTGAGTTTCTCTCCATTTAATTTGATGTTCACTATAAATATTCTATAAATTGCCTTTATTATGCTTAGGTATGTCCCCTGTATTCCCAATCTCTCATGACTTTTATCATGAAGTGTTAAATTTTGTCAAAGATTCTTTTTGCATCTAATGAGATGATTCTGTTTTCTTTTTGTTTTTGAGTTTGTTGTGTAATGGGTCATGTAAGAGAATTTTAGCAGAACCATTGTATCTGAAATGAATGTGGCAGGTTGGCACCTAAACTATGAAGTAGCCTCTAGTCTATGATGGTTATCTGACATTTTATGGGGCTATTCTTTTATTATTTTTTTTTTCAAGACAGGGTTTCTCTGTGTAGCCCTGACTGTCCTGGAACTCACTCTGTAGACCAGGCTGGCCTCAAACTCAGAAATCTGCCTGCCTCTGCCTCCCAAGTGCTGGGATTAAAGGCGTGCACCCTCACTGCCTGGCAGGGCTATTCTTTTAAAGTACTCTCAGAGTCTTTGTGTGACTTAGTTTCCAGACATGCATGGCAAATCAGGAAGTCACCTATAGCTGAGAATTGCTTAGGTGATAGGTCTTTCAAGACCACTCCTAGATCAGATCAGAAGTTTTAATATGTGGAAACTCACCTAAAAGTGCCTTTTGTGTAACAGTAAAAAGAGCTTCTAGGAAACTGCCAATGTCCAGTCTTTAAGAGAACAATCTTCATGCTGCTAAGAAATCTAAATTCATTCTGCAATGGCTCTTTTTGGTAGGCATAATGTTTTTATACATTGTGTAAAAGTGTCAGTCTATTATTCAAATGCTGATTTCTCTGTCCCCATATCTAATTGCTATCAGGACATAGCATTTTATTCCAAGTATCTTTTGTCTCACCTTTGTGTAAACATTGTTCCCCATTTATTCTCTGACTTCTCAATAAAAGCTAATCAGCCAATGGTTGGATAGACAAGAGAACAGAGCGGGACTTCTGCCAGCCAGGAAAGGAGGAAGAGGAGAAAGAGAGATGCACAATGAGGAAGTGATCCAAAGACACCATGGAAGAACAAGCCCAGAGAGCCACACCAATACTAAAATGTAAGTATCTTGGGGATTTGGGTTGGTAGGTAGCCAAAGTGGCTCAGAGGATTAGAATAGCTAAATTACTGTCCAGTTATTGTATTGTAAGCTAATTAAATAAGTAATATAGTTTTAGTGTCATTCAGAAGCTAGTTGGAAATAAAGAAATATATCCACTTTAAAAAATACATTTACATTCAGTCTCAATGTGGGTGTACTCTGTTCTTTGAAAGATCTTCCTGCATAACCTAGAACACCCACATGATTACAATTATTGATTTTCATATATTGAACCATCCCTATGTCTCTGGGATGAAACCTGTTAGATTAAGGTTGTTGATCTTTAGGTATATTTGTTATGTCTGTCAATTCAGGAATTTGTTTGTTTAGTTCTTGTCTCTATAACCTGTCCATTGCTGGGGTACTGAAATCTCCCACTTTCACTGTCTGAGGGTTAGTATATGACGAAGCTCTAGCAGTGTTTCTTTTACAAATGTGGGTGGCCTTGATTTTGGAGCATAGATGTTAAGAATTGAAATATCGTCTTGTAGAGTTTTTCTTTGGAGAGGATGTAGTGTCCTTCCTTGTGTTTGGTTTGAAGTCTATTTTTTAGATATTAAAATGGCTATACAAGTTTGCTTCTTGGGTCCATTTGATTAGAATATCTCTTTCCAACCCTTTACTCTGAGATAATGTCTATCTTTAATGTTAGGTACATTTCTTGTATGCAGCAGAAGGATAGATTCTGTATTCACATCCATTGTGTTGATCTATTTCTTTTTTACTGGGGAATTGAGACCACTGATATTGATAGAAATCATTACAAATTACCAATGATTATTGATTCCTCTTATTTTGGTGGTAGAGTTGGTTTTGGTGATGGTGGTTGTGGTGGTGGTCTGGTGGGAGTGGTGATGGTGGTGGTGGTTAATATTTAATCTCAAATTAGGATTTTCAACCCCACATTTGTTTATTCAGTTCTCAGATAAAAGATATACAACTTTTATATCTATAATAAACCGTCAATGCACAAGAGTCTACCCTCTAAGCTATTATGTCTACTTCCCTGCCAATATCCCCACAATATGACTTGCTGTGTTCTATCTGTGTTGCTCTTAACTCCAATTGGCTAACCCTTAGAGCCATGTATTTAAGATTCTTATCTCATTACATCTTCTCCTATCTCTCCACATTTTCCCATTTCTTCTCTCCTGTGGTCTCTTCTCCAAGTCCAAGCTAAGGGAATCAAAACCCCAACTTATCTTCTGGACAGCTATAGGCTTTCAGCATCTTTATTTACCAATCAGGGATAACTTGGGCAGCAAAGTTAAAAAGCCTCACTTGTATCTATGTGCAGATTCTCTCATCCCCAGGGGGAAACAGTCCTTGGGAGCCAGTATTAAGCATTCCTTTTTTAGGTTAGAAAATTAATTTTTTTATATAATTTTGTTGAAAACACTTTCCAAACCTTTGAGCTGTGTTTTGTCCCATTTCTCTATGTCTGCTATTCTGAAGTTTGTTTTTTTTATAGCACTCCTGATTTTTCTAGATTCTTTATGGCACAATCTTTAGATTTAACACTTTTTAATTGATGTATCCATTTCTGCTATTGTATCTCACACACCTAAGATTCTCTCTTCCAAATCTTTTGTTGGTGAAGCTTGCCTCTGTAGTTCCTGTCAAATTATTCAATTTTTTATTTCCAGAATTGCTTCAGGTTGGGTTTTCTTTATTGATTGTATTTTCATTTCCATGTCTTCTACAGTTTTATTTACTCCCCCACACTATTTGTTTTTGTTTTCTGGATTATTTTAAGGGATTCATTAATTTTTTCTTTGAGGACCTCTATCATATTCATAAAGGCTGTTTTAAAGTCTTTTTCTTATGCTTCAGCTAAGTTAGAATATTCAGATCCTATTGTGGAAGAATAGCTGGGCTCTAGTGGAGATTTCTTGCCCTGGCTATTGTTGTGTTTTCACACTGTTGTCTCATCATCTGGGTTTGGCATGAGTATCGGTCTTGGGGCTGATTTCTGGATTTATCTTTGTTGGATGGGCGTTTTATTCCTGGGTTTGTGATTTCTCTCCAGACAGCCACCACACTTGAAGAGTATAGAGGCTGTGTATTGCCTGTTTTCCTGGCTTGCTCAGTTGTTGTCTTCACAGAAAATGACTGATGGTATTGGAGACTTAGCTACTGGAATGAGTTCAGGAAGGGCAGTTTGGAAAAGTCTTTGTGATCCATTTGGAATGGGGTCAAAGAAGAAAGAGAGACCACAATAGGTTTTCTGCCACAGAGCTGGAGATGAAATTGGCAAATTTGGATTTCATGAGCTATGGGTCTGTTTTCAGCCTACTTGCTGCCTTGGACAAGAGGACATTTGTTTTGCAGGAGTTCCCTGCTAGAGTTGGAGTCTGACACAAAGCAGCATATGTGGGGAGGGAAGTAATGAGAAGGTGGTCTCTGGGATCCACAGAAGATATGGGTAGTGAGGAAGGAAGGGCCCAGCTGGTGTTCTGGGAGTAGACTGTGGGATTGGGTCTAAGAGAACAGATAGAAGTCATGGTTTGCTTACAGTTTACTTCGTTTTCTGTGGCTTAGCCTGGGTAGACTTTGGTTTAGTAGGAAGTGCCTAATGGAGTTAGGGGCTGGGATATAGGAATGAAAGAGGGTAGGGAGGCTAGGATGGGATAGTCTGTGGATGCACATGAGATATAGGCAGGAATGAAGGAAGGCTGCAACTGGTATTCTATTATAGCACTAGGGACAATACTGGGGGGTTGGGTCTGGGGGAACAGAGAGAGAGAGAGAGAGAGAGAGAGAGAGAGAGAGAGAGAGAGAGAGCAGAAAATCTACCCAAAATTTTATGATTTGTTTGGTTTTTAATCATGTGTTCATTTTTTACCTTTTTATTTTATTTTTGATATTATAGTTACATCATTTCCTCCTTCTCCTTGCTTCTTCCAAACCTTTATACCTACAGACTTTTAAACTACCTGTTCTTAAAAATGTGATGAAAGTACACCCTAGAGAATTATAGGAGAATATCATTGATCAACAGTTGACTAATGGCAAGTCAAAATGACCGGTACATATATAAAGTGATATCCAATGATAATACCTATGTTATAAGCATATGATGAATATGTACTCATATATTCTTGGTATAATATAAATTATCTATCAGTGTCAACTAAAATTTAAAAGAAAATAGGCTTATTGTACAATTTATAAATCACCCACTTGAAAATTTAATCTAGGAAATGCCACCAATCAATAATGACACTACAACACATAAGTTTACTGTGCCATAGTTTTCAGTATCCAAAAGCAGAAGCATATTAGGTGTCAACCAATAGAGAAAAGGTTGAAAAAACATGATACATGCATACTGTAAGCTTCTATGCAGCAACTAAAAAATATATGACGGTATACTAGTTATCCTGGAATGGTTTCATCCATATACCAGTAAGTTTAATATAGGCACAAAACATCCATTAATATCATGAACTCATGATAGCTGTGGTTACAGGCACTGGTTCTGCATGTGATTTTCCTTTCTAATAGCCATGGATGGGTAAAAGAAATCACGAAGCCCTACTCCTCCCTAAGGAACTATTGTCTTCAACTATGTACCTACTAGTGAGCTCACCAAGATTTAGTAGAAAGTTCCAAATCCATGGGCACATAGACAGTCCTGGTTAAACTCAGTGAGTCACAAATCAGAGCAGAATTTCCTGATTGTAGGAAAGAGATCTATAGAGAAAAGGGGGGCCTGGCAATGGTAAAAGAGAGAAGAGATTGATGGAAATAATCAAAATGTGTTGTGTCTGTGTTTGAAACTGTCAATATGAAACAAAATTAATTAGTAAAAATTTCAAAATATATTTTTTAAAATTAAGAAGAAATTTGTTGTGGGCTGATGGAGGGGAGAGAAAATCCATGTTAGTGGAGATAGTTATAAAAATATTTGCTGGGGAGTGGTCTTCCAGTTTCCTTCTGTGGCAAGGGACCTCAGTCTGTGCCACAAAGCTCCATAGCCAAATAGTGCCAGGAGAAAGCTAGCATCCCATGAGTGTGGAAAAGCCTGTGAGTGAAGGTAAAACAAACACCACTGCTCAGGGGACCCGCCCAAAATCCTCAGGACACAGGGACCAAGGAACAGCCTGGGTCAGGAGCCTTCCTGTTTACACCTGTGGTCTGTGCCACTCAGCTCCATACCCAAATATCACAGGGAAAGAGCAACCCTCCCAGGAGTGTGGACAAGCCTGTGAGTGGGGTAAGGCCAGCACCTCTGCTCAGAGTGACCCGCCCAGAACCCTGAGGACACAGGGACTGAGGAGTGACCTTCCTGTTTCCTTCTGAGGCCAGGAAGCTGATCCTGTGACACAGGGCTCCATACTCAGTGCCAGGAGAAAGCTGGTCTCCCAGTGTGCCAAAACACCTTCAAGCACAGGAATACCACCATTTCTGTTCAAATTCCTCGATTAAGAGGAACCTTGCAGAGCCATCAGGAAACAGGAGGAACCAAGGAACAGCTGGGGACAGGATCCTTCTGATTTCTGTCTGCACCCCAGAGCTGACCCTGTACCACAGCTCTCCAAAGCCAAATTCCTCTCAGAGAGAGCTGGTCTCCAAGGAATACTGACACAAAGGCTTACAGGAGGACAAGCCACAGCCAGAGAGAGCAAGACCAGCTAACACAAGAGATAATCAGATGGCAAAAGGCAAGGGCAAGAACATAAGCAACAGAAACCAAGGCAACTTGGCATCATCAGAACCCAGTTCTCCCAACACAGCAAGCCCTGGATACCCCAACACACCAGAAAAGCAAGACTCAAATTTAAAAATCACTTCTCATGATGATGATAGAAGACTTTAAGAAGAAAATAAATAACTCCCTTAAAGAAATACAAGAGAACACAGGTAAACAGCTAGAAGCTCTTAAAGAGGAAATACAGGAAAACACAATCAAATAGGTGAGGAAAATGAACAAAACCATCCAAGATCTAAAAATGGAAATAGAAACAATAAAGAAATCACAAAAAGAGACAACCCAGGAAACCCTAGGAAAGAGATTAGGAGTCATAGATGCAAGCATCACCAGCAGAAACAAGAGATAGAAGAGAGAATCTCAGGTGCAGAAGATAGGCCAGGCGGTGGTGGCGCACGCCTTTAATCCCAGCACTCGGGAGGCAGAGGCAGGTGGATTTCTGAGTTCGAGGCTAGCCTGGTCTACAGAGTGAGTTCCAGGACAGCCAGGGCTACACAGAGAAACCCTGTCTTGAAAAAAAAAAGAAAAAAAAAGAAAAAAAAAAAAGAAGATACCATAGAAAAAATTGAAACAACAGTCAAAGAAAATATCAAATACAAAAAGCTCATAACCCAAAACATCCAGGAAATCCAGGACACAATGAGAAGACCAAACCTACGGATAATAAGTATAGAAGAGAGTGAAAATTCCCAACTTTAATGGCCAGTAAATGTCCTCAACAAAATTATATAGAAGAAATCTTCCCTAACCTAAAGAAAGAGATGAACATAAACATTCAAGAAGCCTACAGAACTCCAAATAGATTGGACCAGAAAAGAAATTCCTCTCATCACATAATAGTCAAAATACCAAATGCTGGAAATTGGTTTCCATCTGCGGGTAGAGACCTCTGCCTGGGCCACCAGGGGTCCATAGCCAAGGAGCACCAGGAGAAATCTACCCTCCCAGGAGCATGTAAAAGCTGTGAGTGGGGATAACTTGCACACCACTGTTCACCGGAACCCGCCCGGAACCAGTGGAATACCTTAATATGTCTTAACATCAATGGACTCAATTCCCCAATAAAAAGACATAGGCTAACAGACTGGATACATAGAAAGGAGCCAACATTTTGCTGCATACAGGAAATGCACCTCAGGGTTAAAGACAAACATTACCTCAGAGTAAAGGGCTGGAAAACAATTTTCCAGACAAATGGTCCCAATAAACTGGCTGGAGTAGCCATTCTAATATCGGATAAAATCAACTTTCAAACAAAAGTCATCAAAAAAGATAAAGAAAGACCCTTCATACTCATCAAAGGAAAAATCTACCAAGAAGAACTCTCAATTCTGAACATCTATGCTCCAAATGCAAGGGCACTTACATTCATAAAAAAAACTTTACTAAAGCTCAAAGCACACATTGCACCTCAGACAATAATAGTGGGAAACTTGGACACCCCACTCTCAATAATGGACAGATCTTGGAAACACAAACTAAACAGAGACACAGTGAAACTAACAGAAGTTATGGACCAAATGGATTTAACAGATATCTATAGAACATTTCATCCTAAATCAAAAGAATATACCTTTTTCTCAGCACCTCATGGTACTTTCTCCAAAAGTTGAACATGTAATTGGTCACAAAAGAAATCTCAACAGATACAAGAAGATTGAAATAATCCCATGCCTCCTATCAGATCACTACAGATTAAAGCTGGTCTTCAATGGCAACAACAACAGAAAGCACACATACACATGGAAGCTGAACAACACCCTGCTAAATGATAACTTGGCCAAGGAAGAAATAAAGACAGAAATAAAAGACTACCTAGAATTTAATGAAAATGAAAGTACAACATACCCAAATTTATGGGATACAATGAAAGCAGTGTTAAGAGGAAATCTCATAGCTCTGAGTGCCTCCAAAAAGAAACTGGAGAGAGTATACATTATCAACTTAACAGCACACCTGAAAGCTCTAGAACAAAAAGAAGCTAATACACCCATGAGGAGTAGAAGGCAGGAAATAATCAAACTCAGGGTTGAAATCAGCCAAGTAGAAACAAAAAGAACTATACAAAGAATCAACAAAACCAGAAGCTGGTTCTTTGAGAAAATCAACAAGATAGATAAACCCTAAGCCAGAAAAACCGGAGGGCACAGAGACAGTATCCAAATTAACAAAATCAGAAATGAAAAGGGAGATATAACAACAGAATCTGAGGAAATTCAAAAAATTATCAGATCATACTATAAAAGCCTATACTCAACAAAATTGGAAGATCTGGATAAAATGACCAATTTTCTAGACATATATCAGGTGCCAAAGATAAATTAAGATCAGATAAACCATCTGAACACTGCCATAACACCTAAAGAAATAGAAGCAGTCATTAAAAGTCTCCCAACCAAAAACAGCCCAAGACTAGATGGATTTAGTGCAGAATTCTATTGGACCTTCAATGAAGACCCTATATCAATACTCTTCAAAATATAACCACAAAATAGAAACAGAATAAACACTACTCAATTCATTCTATGAGGCCACAGTTACACTGATACCAAAACCTCACAAAGACCTACCAAAGAAATAAAACTTCAGACCAATTTCCCTTATAAATATCTATGCAAATATACTCAATAAAATTCTCACAAATTGAATCCAAGAACACATCAAAATGATCATTCATCAAGATCAAGTAGGCTTCATCCCAGGGATGCAGGGATGGTTCAATACCCGGAAATCCATCAATGCAATCCACTACATAAACAAACTCAAAGAAAAAAAAAACCACATGGTCATTTCACTAGATGCTGAAAAAGAACTTGACAAAATTCAACATCTCTTCATGATAAAAGTCTTGGAAAGATTAGGAATTCAAGGCCCATACCTAAACATGGTAAAAGCAATATACAGCAAACCAGTAGCCAACATCACACTAAATGGAGAGAAACTCGAAGCAATCCCACTAAAATCAGGGACTAGACAAGGCTGCCCTCTCTCTCCCTATCTATTCAATGTAGTACTTGAAGTTCTAGCTAGAGCAATTAGACAACAAAAGGAGGTCAAAGGGATACAAATTGGAAAGGAAGAAATCACAATATCACTATTTGTAGAAGATACGATCGTATACTTAAGTGACCTGAAAACCTCCACCAGAGAATTGCTGCAGCTGATAAACAACTTCAGCAAAGTGGCCAGATATAAAATTAACTCTAACAAATCATTAGCCTTCCTATACTCGAAGGATAAACAGGCTGAGAAAGAAATTAGGGAAATGACACCCTTCACAATTGTCACAAACAGTATAAAGTATCTTGGTGTGACTCTAACCAAACAAATGAAAGATCTATATGACAAGAAATTCAAGTCTCTGAAGAAAGAAATCAAAGAAGACCTGAGAAGATGGAAAGATCTCCCATGCTCATGGATATGCAGGATTAACATAGTAAAAATGGCCATCCTGCTGAAAGCAATCTACAGATTCAATGCATTCCCCATCAAAATTCCAACTCAATTCTCCATAGACTTAGAAAGAGCAATTCTCAAATTCATTTGGAACAACAAAAAACCCAGGATAGCAAAAACTATTCACAATAAAATAACTTCAGGGGGAATCAGCATCCCTGACCTCAAGCTATACTACATATCAGTAGTGATAAAAACTGCATGGTATTGGTACAGTGACAGGCAGGTAGATCAATGGAATAGAATTGAAGACCCAGAAATGAACCCACACAATTACAGTCACTTGATCTTCAACAAAGGAGCTAAAACCATTCAATGGAAAAAAGACAACATTTTCAACAATGGTGCTGGTTCAACTGGCAGTCTACATGTAGAAGAATGAGAATTGATCCATTCCTATCTTCCTGTACAAAGCTCAAGCCCAAGTGGATCAAAGACCTCCACATAAAACCAGATACACCGAATCTAATAGAAGAGAAAGTGGGGGAAAGTCTCGAACACATGGGCACAGGGGAAAAGTTCCTGAACAGAACTCAATGGCTTATGCGCTAAGATCAAGAATCAACAAATGGGACCTCATGGAATTGCAAAACTTCTGTTAGGCAAAGGACACAGACAATAGGACAAAACAGCAACCAACAGATTGGGAAATCCTTTACCAATCCTACATCCAATAGAGGGCTAATATCCAATATATACAAAGAACTCAAGAATTTAGACTACAGAGAACCAAATAACCCTGCCAAAAAATGGGGAACAGAGCTAAATAGAGAATTCTCAACTGAAGAAACTCAAAGGGCTGAGAAGCACCTAAGGAAATGTTCAACATGCTTAGTCATCAGGGAAATGCAAATCAAAACAAGTCTGAGATTCCACCTCATACCAGTCAGAATGGCTAAGATCAAAAACTCAGGTGACAGCAGATGCTGGCAAGGATGTGGAGAAAGAGGAACACTCCTCCATTGCTGGTGGGATTGCAAGCTGGTACAACCAGTCTGGAAATCAGTTTGGTGGGCCCTCAGAAAATTGGACATAATACTACCTGAGCACCCAGCTATACCACTCCTGGGCACATACCCAGAACATGATCCAACATGTAATAAGGACACATGCTCCACTGTGTTCATAGCAGCCATATTTATAATAGCCAGAAACTGGAACAACCCAGATGTCCCTCAACAGAGGAATGGATTCAGAAAATGTGGTACATTTACACAATCAAATACTACTCAGCTATTAAAAACAATGATTTCATGAAATTTAGAGGCAAATGGATGGAACTTGAGAAATCATCCTGAGTGAGGTAACTCAGTCACAAAAGAACAAACATGGTATGTACTCACTGATAAGTGAATATTAGCCCAAAAGTTTGGAACGTCCATGATTCAATTCACAGCAACTGTTGGACTGTGAGGTCTGAGATGGAGGAGTTGGAGAAGGGATTGAAGAAGCTGAGGGAGTTTGCAGCCCCATGGGGAGGGAGCAACAGTGTCAATTGGTCAGGTCCCCTGGTGCTCCCAGAGACTGGACCACCAACCAAGGAATGAATATGGAGGGACCCCTGGTGCTAGCCACATATGTGGCAGAGGAGGGCCTTGTTAGCCATCAGTGGGAGGAGAGGCCCTTGGGACTGAGAGTGTTGGATGCCCCAATATAGGGTAATGCCAGGGAGGGAAGTCGCAAGTGGGTGGGTGGGTGTGGAATACCCTCATAGAGGCAAGGGTAGGAGGAATGGGATAGGGGGTTCCAAAGGGGAGACCTGAAAAGGGGAAAACATTTGAAATGTAAATAAAGTATCAAAAAAAAAAAAAAATGTGCTGAACAAGTGAAACCAAAGTGAGTTTCTTCATCCATTAGTGGGGAAAATTATTGACAGATGGAAGAGATACACAGAACCATATGTCTAGTATGACAATAGTATCCCAGATCTAGAAAAGAGTCTGTGACTGGATGGTCCCTGTCTGTTTATCTTCAACAAAAGCAAACATCCTGAGAGATATAGCTGCACCTTCTACATGTATATTCCTTTAACAGCTGGAACACCCTGGCACAGGATTGTATTCTGAATCTCTACCCTGATCCTAACCAAATAAGTCCTTTGTGGTCCTCTGGAACCTCACTCAGCTGTGTCATTTGTAATACATGAATTTCTAACAGCTTTATTTCAATTCAAACACGGGTCCTGAACCTTTTATGGAGTTTGATGATTTGAAGCAAAGCATATTTCTTTCAATAGTTCATCTATATTCCATTCAGTGTGAGATTTTAATTTCATTATTATCCTATCTTTTATCTTTTATTCAAAAGAGAGAAGCAAAGTGTCTGCATACATCAGCGGGTTACAGTAACAACAAGAATGTTTTTCTGAAACAAGGGACTCAGAAGCTTTTATCTCTTTTTCCCAGTTAAGGGATATGAAGCAACTCCCAATTACCCAGTAGAAGATTCCAGTGCTACCTTTTATTCTTAATCTTTCAACTTGTTCAAATTAATGTTATGCTTAGCAAAGAAATACATGTGCATTGCTTTTAAATTATTTTGATGTTACCAAAAGACCTGACCTGCACCACTGTGAGTTGTTTACGGTGCTCACCCCAGTTCTTTGCATCAAACCACAATGACTTCCAACACTTTTGGTTTATTGTCAATTTTTGCATTCAGCTCTCCAGATCATGTACTTACATCTCTAGATTTTCAACTCACTCTACATGTTTGTCCTCTGGTTTCTACTCTGCTATCTATAATACCTTATTTCTACATAGTGTTGGATTTATATGTGCAAATTTAATTATATCCCACATACAGTGATGAAATCCTCTATGCACACCTCAGACATAGTCAGCTGATCAGGAAACCTATTCTTCAGGAGTTGCCTTGAACACTTCTGTCCTGTTTCTTCTCCTACATTTAGGACTTAATAATTAACATAAAGAATATAAGAAATGCCGGGCAGTGGTGGCACACGCCTTTAATCCCAGCACTTGGGAGGCAGAGGCAGGTGGATTTCTGAGTTTGAGGCCAGCCTGGTCTACAGAGTAAGTTTCAGGACAGCCAGGGCTACACAGAGAAACCCTGTCTCAAAAAATAAAAAATAAAAAAAGAATGTAAGAAATACTAGTTTTCTACGAGTTAATTAATAGCTTACCTAGCTTTTGTAAGTGGAAATTAGCGAGAGTTATAAATGGTGGAATTAGTAGAATTAAAGATATGTACAGTGGCTGAAATTTATAAATTCTTTACCCTTACCAGTAACTGCCAGTGTAAAGGCACACTAATTTCTCAGCAAGTGCTAAGTGAATATTTATATACCTAGCATAATATTGTTACATAAAATCATCTAAATAAGCCTGCGTTTAATAGATGAAAGCCCTGATACTTGAAATTCCATGAATAATTTGAAATAATCCTGTTTTGCATTGCCAATCATAAGATTATCTCAAACATTATTTTCTGTTCACCTAAAATCTTTTGGTCTTTGATTTGCACACTTTAAGCTGACAAGAACAGGGCTTCCTGAGTCATATGCCTGTTTATGTACTTGTGGACATAAAGTAAAATTAATTCTGACATAGCTGTGCATGTTGAAACCTACTTATCATCCCAGAATTTGGGAGTTGTATGAACATTTTTGGGTTCAGGTTCAGCTTGATCTATCACCTAGACATACACAGTGAAAAATTAGTCTGGCATAATTTTGTTCTGACACTGCCTTCTTTGTTACTCTGATCATGTCTATGAGGATGTTTCTAGTGAGGTTAGAACGTGGTTGGAGACCCACCATGAATGTGGATTGAATCCCAATATTGAATACAAGGGGGAAAGGAGAAACTGCCTTGAGCAACAGCACTCATCTCTCTCTCCTTCCTGACTGCAGACATTAAGTGGCCAGCTACTTCACATTTTTGTTGGCATCATGTCCCTACCAAGACAGACTGTACACTCACAAACTGTAAACCAAAATAAACTTTCATTCTTAAAATTAAAACTTGAAGAAGTTAAGTAGGATCTAAATGTCATTGATCTTCTTCTTCCTTTTTTTTTTTTCTGGAGAATTCCATAATAACTAAAGACTCCCAGGATTATGTAGACCCCAATTAGCTAAGTAAGATTTCAGAAACTACTTAATTTGTTCAATTACTCGGTGTCTTCAGTATTTTTTACCCTTTTGACTCCTTGTTATAAAGTACAGAGCAATTTTAGGTAAACTATTATTTAACATTTTCAGTATTACTATTATAATATTTTTTCAACTGAGGAAATTAGTTTATTCTGTTTCTTTTGGTAATCAGTTTTATACTCTTTTTTTGTTGCTGATGCTACATATTTTCACTTCAGCCCTTTGGTTTCTGAGATCCCTCAATTGTTCCTTAATAAATTCCACATTGTTGACTCTATCAAGTAATCATCAACTTACAATATTTTGTCTAGAAACCCTTTTTGACTCGAGTTGTTTGCAGACCTGAGACACAGTGGTATTTCCTTTTGCTACAGACTCTACGTTTCTCATCTATTTGATTCCTATCTTGCACAATGTTTTTTCAGTGTTAGCGTATGTTCTTAACATGCTGAAAAAATGCCCTGCTACTTTTGTGAGAAACAGTTTTGAGACAAAAATGTGAAATGTTTGTGTATCTGAAGTAGGACAAGAATTATTCAGTACTACAATAAACTTGACATTGCCTAGTTGAAATATTCAATGTGTGTTACTCTTTACAACAACTCCTTGACTACCCCTATTCTTTTGTATTTTTAAATACGTTTTCAAAATGGTTTATAAATTTAAACAAAAAATTCTGCTGGAATTTTGACAGTGATGATATCGAATCTATAAATCAGACTGGGTGAGAGGGTGTGATATGGTTTTCTGATCCAGAAACATGAAATTTTTTTGCATTTCTGTATGCCTTCTTTGAATCTTTGAGCAAACAGCTTATAAGGAAACTCCAGGTCATGCATATTTATGAGACCTGACTTTAAGTATTTCATAATTCTAATGTTACTTTATGTTTTTAAATTAAGTATCTGAATGACTAGTGCTAGAAATATAACTGACTTTTGTACATTAATCATGCAGTTTTTGGCTTCACTAGCTTATAAATTCTAATTGCAGTTTGTATAATTCTGAAGGAGATCATCCATGTACAATCATCTGGTCTATGTATATAGGCAGTTATGTATTTTGTACTCCAATGTAGGCACCAGCTATTTCCTTTATTACCCCACTCACTGGCTGAAGTCACCAGTACATTCTATAAGAGAAGTGGAAAAAATATATGTCTCATAATCTACTTGATGTTATAACAGCAAGTTAAAACATTCAGGCCTTTCAACATCTATCATGCAATTGATAGGTCATCCTTGACTGTCTGTCTTCTGGTTGTTTAATCCTCATCTACAGCTAACACACTTAAGAGTTATGTCATGTTGGGCTTACTTTACTGAAATTTCAAGATATGTTAACATAATAATGTGTTTTTCATTTTATTTATTTCATATTGTAGATTGTTGTGACTGACATTAAAGTGTTCAATAAACCATGTGTGCTATCTAGTTTTATATCAACTAGATAGCAAGCTAGAGTTATCTAAAAAGAGGGAACATTAACTGAGAAAGGGCCTCCATAAGATCCAAATGTAGGACATTTTATTAATTAGTGATCGATGGAGAAGGGTCCAGCCCTTTGTGGGTGGTGCTCTCCTTGGGCTGTGGTCCTATATACTGTAAGAAAGCAGGCTAAGTAAGCAGAGTGAGCAAGCCAGTAAGCAAAACTTCTCCATGGATGCTACATCAGCTTCCTCCTCAAGGTTTCAGCCCTTTTTGAGTTCTTATCTTGACTTCCTTCAATTATAGACCACAATATGGAAATGTAAGCCAAATAAACTCTTTTCTCCCCAAGTTCTTTTAAGACATGATGTTTCATCACAGCAATAATAAACCTAATTAAGATACCTTGTGATTCAAATACAAAATCTTACTGATACTAACTTATTATCTTTTATCCTTTGATCAACAAAGTTACTAATTTTTTAGTATATTTGCATGATAAGTGTTGATCTATAATTTTAAAATATTTTAGTATGGTTTTATTATCAGAGTAACTCTGACATTTTTAGAAGAATGCCTTTATTTTATTCTTCTGAATTCAGAATAGGTGAGAACAGGTCAACTCTCATGGAGGCTTTTGATGAGAAAGAAAAAGCCATCATTCTTGCTGAATTTTAAAGAACATTTCCTATGTTATTAATACTACTTATACTTTTTATTTTCTTGTAATTTCTCATCACAATTAAACCACATAACCTGTGGAATACCAGAGGTGGAATGGACCTTATTTTTTTGTTTACACTAAAAATGGAATGAATCCATGATGCAAATACAGGTCTATTATATAATTTTCATGTGTTATACATTCTCTAACGTACAATCAAGCATCATAAACATGAATATCACATCCCAGGCAAAAGAAAGAAAGATGTTTTTGAATGTAAAAGAGTACCATATAAAACACTATATGCTATATAGCACACATTTCATTAAACTTAAAAACGCTCAGATACCAGATACTTCCACTGTTTTTACTCTTTTTCTCTACCAATAGCAAGGTCATCAGATATTAGTAATTGATTGTGGATATTTTAATTCAATAAATATGTCCAAGTGTGAGAAAATAGATTTATGCAAAGCTTAGACATCATGATATACTGCTATTTTCTTACAAGCTTTCATTAGAGAAACTTGTCTGGTTTTCTCTAGTTTTAATGATTTGATTTAAGCATCTCCATGAGGAAAAATTACATCTGTTGAAGGCTTATGACATTTGGAACAGTGAGATGATACAACACTCCATAGGGTGAAACACCAATTTTAACACAATTCTACTAAAAGAACTAAAAGAAATTAGCTCTGTGGTGGCTTTTTCCAGACAACTCATGTCAATGACATCATTCTGTATAGACAGTGATCCTGGACCTCATTTTCAATGTGTAGTGTGGCATGACAAATTTCAATTCATGGAGTACTGTAACCAATGAAGAATAAAATGCTATTGGTGTTAATTGCCTTTCTAATGGTTATTAATCAAGATAATTTAGTTTTTATTATACATTACGTATTTCCTTTCTACATTGTTTCTTGAAAGCACAATTATTCATGAGTTGTTTCTAATTCATGAGTTGCTAATTCCTAATTCAAGTTAAAAGTAAAAATTGACGACTAAGAAATCATATAAAAATAAAGTGTGCTTTGCATACACATAAAACATTATATATATATATAGATATACAAAACTATGTTATGTTCTAAAGGTTTTAGAATGCATGTACAAAATTAGAGGATTTTTATATTACTTAAAATGTGATTTTTTTTTTTTAGTTTCTAGCTATCACAGTAAAACACTAACTGGTCATAAAAATACATTATCTGTTCTTGATTCTACAAGTTCAAAATCGAGTTATTACCAAAGCTATACTTCTTCTGAACCATGCAAGAGAATCTTTTTCCTTGTCCAGCTCCTGGTTGCTTGCCAGCAATCACTGGCATTCTTTTGTTGGTACTGCAATCCTCTGTTTTTCACATTTCTTTCATGTTTTCATATCCATTTCTCTCATTTCAATCTGTGACTACATTTGTATCTGTTTCTTCTTGTAGACTCTTTTAGTAAGAAGACCAGTCGTACTGATAAAAATTTAATAAGCAATATCACAAAACAAGGTCATATTCAAGAGTATGACTAAGGAAAATATCAGCTTATCTGTGTGCATTGCTTATGTACATGTGTATGTGTGCAGTACGTGTGCTCATGCAGTTGTATATGGAGGCCACAGTTCCATTTCTTTCTGAGAGACACTTGTACTTGTTCTGAAGTTCACAGATCTGGTTAATCTGGGTGGCCAACAAGTCTCTCAGAATCTGCGTTTCGCCATCCTGACCATCACTGTGGTCATAGACCTGTGTCTGGAGTTTTTATGGGTTCTAAGTCAGGATCTTATGCTTGCACAGCAAGTGCTTTGTCCTCTAAGCCATTTCCTCAGCTCCTAGGATATCTCTTTGTTGGATAAAATTCAACCATTAAAACCTCTGACATCATTTTAAATATTTAACCCCTTTATTGAATTTTGTATAAAATGAAACAATGATTCACACTTGATGCAGACTGGCAGAAAGATGGCTGCATTCATTTAGTACATTTGCCACATAAGATCATCGCTGATCTATAAAGGAGGCACTGTGTATCCTTCACTTTGCTGCTCTTAAAGCAGCAGCCATAGAGAGTCACACAATTTACACAAGGTTTGTCTGACTCAGGAGCCCAAACTCATAACAAAAGCAATTCTAAAATTTCTTTCATCTCAGAAGCCCCTTTTAAACCCAAGAGGCCTATGGATACCTTTTAGAAAAATGATTTTGAGATATAATCCATAAAATAAAAATATATATTAGAATTCAATTATTGAGATATTCTACTTTAAAATGACAGCATTGAGATATTTTGCTTTAAAATGATAGTATATTAGGCCCTAACCAAATGTAATCTATTTTTTTAGGTAAAAAATATAGAGATCAATATGAATTCCTATGATTTATCCTAAGAATAATATATATTCCCAGTTTTGATTAAGAACAAACATCATATGACACATTTGATGACTAAAGGAACCTCAGAGTAATCTTCTAAAAAACATTATACCAATAACAATTAAAGTGATATAAAAATATGAGTAATTTCTATGGTGAAAATTTATAGAAACTTCTTGTGCATCTGTGTTTTCTTTCCTAGTTTATTAGTTGACCACATAGAGATTGGTCATATGCAACTGAATATTTACCTGTAGTTTTTCTTTAAGAGATATAAATAAGAGCAACTTCCAGCGGCGGCCGGGAACCTCAGCTTGAGCCACAGGGATCCACAGCAAATTAGCGCCAGGACAAAGATCCCTCTCAGGAGCTCTGAAAAGCCGGGAGAGGGCCAAAGACACGCCCCACAGCTCACCAGGAACTGCCCCGAACCCGAGAGACACAGGGACTGAGGTAGGCGGGCTTAGAAACACCCCTGGATCCCAACAGCGGGTGGATGAGGCAGGAAACTTTTGCCAGGGACACTAGGATTACATAGTCAAGCAGCGCTGGGAGAAAATTTTCTCTCCCAGGAATGCGGAAAAGCCCCGGTGGGGACAACACGAGCCCCAGAGCTCACTGATTTCGCCCGGTTTCCGCGAGCCACAGAGACTGACGGACAGCAACTTCCAGCGGTGGCCGGGAATCTCAGCTTGGGCCACAGGGCTCCATAGCAAATTAGCGCCGGGACAAAGATCCCTCTCAGGAGCTCGGAAAAGCCAGGAGAGGGCCAAAGACATGCCCCACAGCTCACCAGGAACTCCCCTGAACCCGCGAGACACAGGGACCGAGATCAGACCCGGTGCCACAGCTCTCCAAACCCAAACACCTCTCAGAGAGAGCTGGTCTTCAAGGAGTACTGACACAGAGACCTGCAGGAGGGGCAAGCCACAACCAGACAGAGTAAGATCAGCTAACAACAGAGTCAACAAGATAGCAAAAGGCAAGGGCAAGAACATAAAGAACAGAAACCAGGAGTACTCTGCACCATCAGAACCCAGCTCTCCCACCACAACAAGCTCTGGATACCCCAACACACCAGAAAAGCAAGACTCAGATTTTA